>VYXD01012918.1:948-112851 GCA_013397195.1 Hylia prasina
TGTCCGCACAGGGAACAGAGCCCTCCGCAGCTGGGGCAGGGACTGGGGCTCTCCCCCACCACCCCCGTTGACAGCCCGCTGCCCTCACCCACCCTCACAAATGACCTGGAGCAGGGGCTCCTGTGGGCTCTGCAGGTACGGCAGGGCCCGGCGCAGGTGTCAGCTGCAGAGAGCAGCAGGAGGGAAGGGTTGGCNAGGGTTGGCGCGGGCTCAGCCCCTCGGCCGGGCTCTGGAGGGGGCAGAGGGCCGGCTGCTGCCCGGGGAGCCGCGGTGCTGCCCCGGCCCGCAGCCCCGCTGGGCCGGGGCTCCATCGGCAGCCGGCTCGGGGCCACAGGAGCCTGGAGGAGAAGAGCCTGCGAGGCACGGAAGGGTGCGGCGTGTGGCGCGCAGGCTGCCGCCCCCACCTGCAGCACGGGACAGGGACTGACTCCAGAATTTAGACCTTACACAATCTGTTTTCATAGTTACATTCACACATTTACAAGAGAACAGATCTCTAGCGCTATGGGCAATCATAGCAAATTTTATATAGGGAAGGAGTGAACTAAAAGCACAATTTCCACGTGTCAAGCATACAAATGATATGGGGAAAATAAATTCTGAGGAATAAGGTACCGTGCTAGAAATTATGATGCAAGCTACCTGCCCTATGTTTTAATGAAAACCTGGCTCATTTAGAATCTTTTCAGGAGGAAAACAGACATGTTTCCACATGTAAACAAATACCACTGCTATTGTTAGTGCTGGATCCCCCAGGATGATGTCATGCACAGCATATGGAACAGCTGAGTCATGAGATGCAGGGAGAAAAGAGCAGCAACCTTTCTGAAAGCGTCAAAAAGATAGAAAGCTACCAGCAAAGGGCATGAAGGGCTTGAAGATGATAGAACAAGAGGGTGAGCTGTATGAGGAACAGCTGAGGTCAACTGGCTTGTTCAGCTTGGAGAAGGAAGAGAAGAGAGATGATCTCAGCATACTGTCTTCCTCCTGAGGGACAGCTCCAATCTCTGCTCTCTGTGGCCAGGGACAGCACCTAAGGGAGCAGCTGGAGCGGTTTCAGGGCAGGGTTAGGCTGGAGATGAGGAAAGGTTCTTCTCCCAAAGAGTCCTGGGGCACTGAAGAGGCTCCCCAGGGAATGGGCACGGCCACAGGCTGACAGAGCACAAGGAACTCCCGGGGATGCCCAGGGTGGGGTTGTTGGGGTGTCTGTGCAGGGCCAGGGGTTGGACTCCATGATCCTTGCGGGTCCTTTCCACTCTGGAGAGTATGATTCCCTGATTCCTTGACACTGGAATAAAGACTGATAAAAGGCTTCGCCATGTAAATAAATGCCATATGCAGTGCCTTCAGTTGGCTGTGCCCTCAGTTATACCACACAAAATGGGGCAAAATTCAGCTGGTGTTTTAGAGAGAAAACACAAGGGGCCACCTTAAGATATCAAGCATTGCTTTATTTAAAGCTTCCAACAATCTCTTCTCCATTTCCAAATGCAAACATCAGCAAACACATGATGGAAAAGTCAAACGAATTGCAACATTCCCAGGATACGAATTTTCACTAAAGAAATCAAGCAAGGATTGCACACAAGGCCTTTAGAAACACTTCCTAGATGAATTTAAGTCTCTCCCACGCAGGGCTACAATAGCTGAATTTCTGCACGGTTCCAGGTAGAGTGGGAAGAAGTCCACAATGTTCATGAAATAGGGATGCAGGGTTGGACCAAAGGCGTTCCTGGGGGGAATGATGCTGAAATCTACTGCATTCTGGTACACCAGCATTCCAGACCCCATCTGGTCTGAGAGCCCGTGCAAGAAACAAGCGAGATCTGGCTACTACAGGATGGATAGGGAAGGGAGATGGTTTAGTTCAGACAAGCAGTTATTGCCTGAAAGAAACCCTTGCACAGGCCCCTTTGAGTGAAATGGAAAAGCAAAGGGATTTTGGCAACAGCAGCAGAACTCTTGGAAATAGAAATGTTTTGCAACAGCAGCTTACAAGGACTAATTGCTGCCACTGGACATTAGGGCAGATGAGAAGATAAGCAGGCATTCTCCTGTTTTACCACAACTTTGCAACAAGCAGAAAGGGCTGTTTGATCAACAAAAATAAAGACAGAAAGAAAATCCTGCTGACTCCAGCTGAGACATTGACACTCTGGTGCCTCCGTACCACCTGCTGGGGGGTTACTGCCAGCTCCGAGCAATTATTCTTCGTGAATTGGTACCTGTGTGAGCAACAGAAAGAATTGCAAAGTCGAGCTCAAAGCTTTGCTTTCATCCTCACCACATCAGCTCAGATGACTGGATGCTTTGTCCGTGGGAGGGTGTCCCTGCCCATGGCAGAGGGTGGAACTGGATGAGCTTTAAGTCCCTTCCAACCCAAACCAGTCTCGTATTCTAGGTTCTATGATGAGAAATCCCTTCCCACAAGCTCCATCACAAACCGCTGTCCCCTGTCCCCAGGCTGCCCAAGTGTTTGTAATTACAGCCACACTGCAGCTCCCTTTGATCTGTGCTGGAGCTGTTTGAGCAGCACTGGACTAAACAACCTCCAGAGTTCCACTATTCTACAGCCTATTTTTCAGCCAACTTGGGAGTCCAGCACATCCTAGAACCAGCCCAGGAACTGGTGATCCTTGTGGATTTAATTAGGTGGTTGCAAGCCATTCATGACTAAATGGAACTTGGGTCCAGCCAATATTCAGTTCTCCCAGGAAAATGGTGAGCTACCTGGGGAATGTTTGGCACAGTTTAAGTTCTCTTGGACAAAAGCTCACTGTGGAAGAAGGAGCCAGGCCCTAATGCCCAGGCTGATAAAGTTGTTCTAGATTATCCCATTCAAGTGTTACACTTCTTAACCTGCTGTCTCTAAAGATGAGTGTTCTCTGCATCCATCAGCATTCTGTCTGCCTTTCACATCCCACTTGTACTTTTGTCTCCAAGCCAATTCTTCCTCCAAACTGGAGGCAAAAGGGCACAAGGCTCACAACCAAACACTCAAGTGGAATGGAGGCTTTGGGTCAGCTCTTCACACTGCAGTTCATTGTACAGGACACAGGAAGGCTATAGCAATGCAGCCTAGTGCCCCACTTTGATAGTGGAAAAATAAACCCTGTTCCTGCCCTCACTTCTGTCTCTTCTATTTGGGTTGCATGCTCTTCAGAGTTAAAAGGTACCAAGGGTAAAAGGATCCAGCACAGCAGCTCCTCATTTTCTAGAGGGCTTCCAACACAAAGACAACTAAAATAACCTTGGGTTGTCACAGTTTTAAAACTAGGTATTTTAAACTGTGCCAAAAAATGGTAGAAACCCCAGATGGAAAACTATATTTTTCAGAAAGAAAAACACAAATGAGGAAGAGAATTCAGGTCTCATTTGTTTCCCAGTCAGTATCAGACAATATGAATAAAAGCATCAATAATTAATACTAACTCTTCTTTCAAAGACACACCAACTTAACACCACAAATGCTGGTAACTTTTTCAAGGCAGAGAATGGATTTAGAGAGGGCTTACCCTGCTCTGGTAGCTGCTCTTGGATTTCAGCTGCACTCATTTAATTTTACTGGAAATCTCTTTCAGAAGGCCTTTCAAATCAGAGAGCTTAGAAAGAAGAAGGAGGTTATTTTTGTAAAGTCCATCTTGCTGGAGGAAAGCAATACTAATGAGTAACATAAGTAACAAGTAATTGCCTCTTCAAATATTACACCAAACCAAGAGTGCTCAGAAGGACACTCCCAATTACAGAGTTCATCAGGGCAATTAATGCAGTGAGCCCAGATGCCTCTGTATTTCAGCAAGTTAGCTAGCAGTTACCAGAAGAGAAAAGCCAGAGATGTCTATTTATTTTCAGGAGACAATAAGGTTAGCAGATGATCTTTCAGTTTCAAGAGCAGCATCACTAGCCACAGACTTGCTCACCACTTCCCTTTCAGTCTGGGAAGCCAGCTATTATTTTGCAATCTAAATTATTTGACAGCACTCAAAATGCTCACAATTTGCAATCCAAGTTATTTGACAGCACTCTGAAGGTATATGTGGGTCTTTTCACCTGTGAGCTTCTCAAAAGTCTCTTCTTCATACCAAAGCCACTCCTCTCTTCAGAGGCCAAATATGTAATTCAGTCAAGCCTCAGAAAATACCCATTGTGAAGGTCTTTTAAGCATCACAGTCATAAAAAGATTATTTGTATGACAATTCTCATAATGTGCTCTCTGGTAGAGCAGTAACTTTATATTGCTTAATTTCTCCATGACTACAGCACCAGAATCCAAACTTGACAGACACCTTTGGGAAGGAGACGTTTCAAGTGTGTGACACCCCTTCTTCCCATCAGTGTTTCATGGGCCTGTTACACAGCTGAATGCTGCAGTTTTACTCTAAGATGGAAATTACTTTTATTCCATGCCATCCTCTCCCATGCCATTCGGAATACTGAGAAACACTCCTCCAGTGCTAAGCAAGTGGGCAGGGACACAGGCTGCTCCACGCCCTGTACAACTTCACCTGGGACACTTCCAGGGATCCAGGGGCAGCCACAGCTTCTCTAGGCACCCTGTGCCAGGGCCTCCCCACCCTCACAGCCAAGAATTTCTTCCCATAATCCCATCTAACCCTGCTCTCAGTTCAAAACCACTCCCTCTTATCCTAATCACTACACACCCTACATTCCCATCTATGGAATCGAAGCGTGGTAAAAAAAAGCCCAATTAAAATGGGGTCCTGGTGACAGTGACAAAGTCTGCACATGACTCTGGGAGGCTCATTCTCCTTGCCATGGCACCCTGCTTTCCCAGAGAGAACCACATTCCCCAGAGCAATCTGAGACAGAAGTACCTTTGCATCCAGTTGTCTAAATCGATGCACCATCCTAGAAGCAGGAGAACACAGAGCAAAGGGATCAGTCTGGATACCAAGAACAGCTTGGCTAATTACCACACCCCAACCTCCCCCCCAAGTGTTCCAGCTTCCCAGAGAGGCACCAGGGCTGCACATGATTGGCACCATTTTTAGCACAAGTAAATGAACTAACATGTGAATTTTTACTGGCTATTCCATTTTTCTTCTTAAGACGTTCTTGCTTCCAGTACCAAGGAGATGGTTTTGGTATTTGTTTGGCTTCTTATCCAATGCTGCATGTCTCTGGGCAGCCTTAACCCAAGCACTTATTTGTGGACAGCAACATTCCTGCCCATGGATATGGAAAGGTCTGGTTTTTCTTGCCCATTCCTATGAGCTCTCTCTGATTAAGGGAAATACTCAAGCTGCCAGAAGTTAGCAAAGTTAAGCAATCATACAGAGCAGGTTTTTTTTCTCTAACAGTGTTCTGTTTTCTTGCTTTTTTCTTTCTGTTTCTTTTTCCCCTTATCCTATTACTCTGAAAACAGTGAGATGGATCCCAAAGATAATGTTTTCATGAACTGGCAGTCAAAGAAACATCCAAGTCTATGTCTCCCAGCTCCAAATACCAGGATTCCAAAGCCTCTTCCCCTCCTCAGAGGTCTTCCCTACTCATGCTACCAAGTACAGATGTCCCTCTGGATTACCACTGTGGGAATGTCTGAGATTCCAGATCTAATGGGAAACATTCTCTGCTAGCTACATAATCACAGAATTATTTGGGTTGAGGAAAAAAAAAATAAAAATAAAAAAAAAAATCGAGTGCAACTGCTCCCCCTGCACTGCCAATTCCACCACTAACTCGTGTCCCCAAGTGCCACCTCCACAGGCTTTTAAATCCTCACCCTGAGATGGGAGTGTCACCACTGCCTTGGGCAGCCTGTTCCAAGGCTGGACAACCCTTTCCATAAAGAACTTTTTCCTAATATCCAACCTAAACTAATGCTACAAGAAGAGTCAGCTGTGGCACTGCTTCCCATGATGAGATCTCAAAACACCATGGGAAGACATTATCTTTTGTGCATAAGACAAAAAAGCACCATTTCACTTTAGAAATAAAAAAGCACATTTATGCTGAGTTCTTTTACTTACTCATTAAGCTGCTGAAAACTTACCTTCAATAGAAATATTCAAGAGAAAATTAAGAGAATGAAGACAAGGACAGGCAGACTTACTCTTCTGATGAATCACTTGCTTTTGTATTGATTTTGACAAGGTAATTTTCCTTCATGACAGCTTCCCATGCCAGGATTTCATTGTCCTCATTTCTTGAGCCTGGGAAATGTATTTGAAGAAAAAATACTGAATTTGTCTTTCCAAAGCCAAGATGCAAAAAAGCTGGGTCAGTGTGTGCATTCAGAGGTTAATGATTCCCTTCTCCACATCCTGAGCGCTCGCAGCCCCACTGCCCACTCATGGCTCAGCTCTGACTCAGATGTGATGCCTTTCACTGAATGCTCCTGGCAACCAGAGTCACTTACAAATACAAAGTATGAGCAAACATAAAACCCAAAAACCTCCAAGCAAACACAGAACTCTCCCCAACCTTACAAGTTCCAAAAGTCTTTCTGGGCTTATATGAGTTTTGGTTAACACAGGTGCCTCTGCTTCAACAGGTACAGGACATTCCAGCAAGTTCCCATCTGGGTTTGAGCTTTCCATTTGTTTCTACATTATCCCATATAGAATCATTAAGAGTAACACTTTTAATGACCTTGATGTATGATTTTTCACTGAACTGAAACACTCCAGAAAGATGAAGAATTGTCTTCTCTAAGAAGCATTTTGTGGTGGTGCTGTAAATTCAAGAGTTGATACAGAGGAGCATCAAAGTCCTCCAGGGTAATACTTCAGCATTTTATCATGTTCCAAGAGGACAGCATAAACCACAGGGGTTTAAATAAAATAAAAAAAAATTAACTGATATCAAAGAAGCCCAGAGCTGGCAAATGGCTGAAGATGCCCTCCTTCCATCCAATATTCCTTTGGCCTCACGCAGCGCTCAGCTGTTCACCCACATTCCAACAAGCATTTAAGCACCCAAATCCTAACCATTTCCATAAAAGTTAAATGGGGAAGGTAGGATTTTATAGCAGTTAATGCATCAATGTGCTTCCACCATGCAGTTTTAAGTTCCTATTATCAGCAAAACCACAATCATTTTCTGACTCTAACGTTCCCATTCTTTCAGAGCTGCAACACCAACTGTGCATCATTTTAGCAGGAGTATCTGCCATCAAACAGTCTCCCCAGCAAGGAGTCCACTCAGTGATTTGGACAGCCCAAATGATTTAGTGCTAAGCAATTTTATACCCCAAAGTAGACTCTTCCTCCTAAACTGGTAACAAATCCAACTTCTGCTGCAGGGCAACAGGTGGGTTGCTGATAGATGGGAACAAGTCTGTCTGTTAACTCATGCTCTCCCAGCTGAGAAAACACTGCATTTGCTGGAGTTAGGGGGGGAAAGTTCATTAAAACAATTCCTATCTGTGTCCTCTGATAGAGAAATTAAAGGAGATACAGCTCGAGAGCTGACTTGCCACATTTTTGAGGTTTGCTCATTTGGCTACATCCAGAGGGCCAGGAAACTGCTCATTCTCTTTCAGTCACTCCCTAGCAAGCAGAATGAATTACAAAAAAATTGCAAACCTTGCAAAGCTGGGAAACAGCAGAGACAGCCCTAAAGAGTTAAGATTAATCTGAAGTCTTAATTGATTTACACACACAAAGCAATTCTGTATCAAAATGGCTTGGACAAGAGAGCACTGGATAAATCTCACCCGAAAACTTGAATCTTACTGGAGATTCCCCAGCAGCATGACAGAGGTCACATTGCCCTTGGAAATTTCCCAGCCCAGCACAAAATTCCTGGAATAAGCACAGGGTGCCACAGAGGAACGACAATGCACCTGCTGCAGAGAGGACTTTTGGGCAACAAGGAAAAATCCAACTCACAACAGATCGATGGCTCTTTGCTTTCTTTGTTACAGCAGCACTTGAAGCATTTCCTCATCACCATGAAGATGTAGGCAAAGATGACAAAAGGGAAGGGGATGGTCAAGCGGCTGCAGTATTCCTGGACCAGGAAAAAACGCTGGAACTTCCACACCTGGTCATTGTTCTCTTGCACTGATCCAACAGTGTAACTAACGGGTAAGAGAGAACATACCCAGGATTAGTTGTTCACTGAAGAGCTGCATCAGGGCCAAAAGCAGAGCATTCCTCTACTGCACCAGGGCATGGTTTTACAGTCACAGAATCCCAGACTGGGTTGGCTTGGGAGGGTCCTTAAAGCCCATCCCATTCCACCCCATGCCATGGGCAGGGACACCTCCCACCATCCCAGGTTGTTCCAAGCCCCAGTGTCCAACCTGGCCTTGGACACTTCCAGGGATCCAGGGGCAGCCACAGCTGCTCTGGGCACCCTGTGCCAGGGCTGCCCTACCCACACAGGGAACTTCCTTCCAAATATCCCATCCAAACCTGCCCTCTGGCAGTGGGAAGCCATTCCCCCTTGTCCTGTCACTCCCAGCCTTTGTCCCAAGGCCCTTTACAGCTCTCCTGGAGCCCGCCCCTTTAGGCACTGGAAGGGGCTCTGAGGTTTTTCCCTGGAGCTTTTCTCATCTCCAGGTGAACACACCCAGCCTGGCTCCAGAGCAGAGGGGCTCCATCCCTTGGAGCATCTCCTCTGCACTCATTTCAGCAGCTCCATGGCCTTCTGATGTTAGGGGCCCCAGTCATTCTGAAGGTGGTAATTTTTACTGACTAGGTTATTTAGTTTGTTCTCCTTCTTAGAGAGTAATTTGCAAATGGGAGGAACTAAGACAGTAGGAAAAAAACCCCTTCAAGTTACAAATAAACAGGAAAAAAACTGAATAGGAAGAAAATATTCCATGTGCTTTTGCTACCTCAGCTCTAAGCAATCTTCTTCTAGCCTAGACATGAAAACAGGAAGGTTCTTCACAAGATACTGCATCTTATTAATTGAGCAGATAACTCCTTTTTTAGGGGAAAAAAACCAAACCTAAAACTAGTACTCTTACAAAAAATTTAAAGCTCCTGAGTTTTTTAGTAGAGGTGTTCAGGATACTCCAGGCACGGATCAAACCCATGGCACAAAGCACTGTATGAACCCAGCAAAGCAACAACCACAGGAGCGAGCCAGGCTGAAATGCCACTGAAATGCCAGGCTGCCTGGCATTTCAGTGTCACATAAAATTGCAGAGGGATGCTCCCAAAATGCCTCTGCTGAGAGCCTAATGGACCTTTACATGAGATAGATGAAAACCTTCACCTGGTGAAAATTCTCTTTTTGTTTAAAAGATAAATACAGCTGGCAATAACTAGAGGGTTTTTTACTGGCGTAACAGCATAAACTACTAGAACATTTACCATTAGGTGCTGTTAAAGTGTTCTAGCAAATATTAAAGGTTTTTAGAGTAGAGCTGGCTTACTCTTACACTCTCCTTCATTATTGTGATGTACTTGCACCCCTTCCAGGGAGTATGATGAGCATGCCTGTCTCTCTCCCCATGCATAGATATGCTGTACCCATCCTGGCTGCCTTGCCAAAAATAACATTTCCAAATGTCTGTAGAGTCCAGGTCAGTGCCAGAGGAGAAAGTTCAGAACTGAGGGGAGAGCAGAACCTATGTCTGAGGCATTCTCAACTTATCACACTCAAACATCTCATCTCAGGCCAGGAAACACTGGCAGTGAAAGTTTCCTCTTGAGCAGTACCAAGAGTCCTGTCAATACTTCTGTTGCCAAAGCAACTTCCTGCCAAGGTACCATCAAAACACAAAAATAAACCAAGTGATCCTCAAGAATGGTGGCCAAAGGTTTTGAATACTCTTGTTATGTTGTGAGTGTAAAGCAGAAAAGGAGCAGGGCTGGGAGTGGGAACAGAGCCACAGCACTAACCCAGCTGCATTCCCAAGTGAGACACAAAGGCAACACACCCCAAAGTCTGATATGAAGGACTTCCCATGATTAAATCAACTCTGTGTCAGAGCTTGCAGTGGGTGCAACAAAGATTTCTGGAAGAAGCTGAGGAAGATGTTCCCTGCCCTTACTGATCTAGAGGTGATAGCAGTGCTCCAAACAAAGTCCTTTCACATGTCCCAAGTGGATGTGGCCCATTGCCTGTGGTCTAAGTCAGGACAATAAATGGCAGGTCCATCAAAGCAGTACCAGACCCATCCTCTCCACACAGCAGTTCAGGTTAATAAAACCACAGTGTCCTGAAGTGATAACAACTCGCTTATTCACTCTAGCAAGGTCACTTGGGCAGCACCTCACACTTGGTAAAGCCCTGACCCACATCATCCCTCGTGACTCACAGGGGTTTGCACCACACCCACCGTGCAGAGGGCGCTTAGAGATGGAGGCAAAGGGCAGGCAGCAATCCCTCCCCAGGCTGCTGTGACAGATGCAGAGGCAAGGGCTGGCTTCCTGCTGTTTTCCAGCACTCTACTCCCCTTTCCCAGAGCTATGTCAGAACAGAGATGACCAGGAAGCCATCGCTCCTTCGTTACGCACCCAAACATGGCCACGAGCAGGTTCACGAGGAGGATGTTGGTGGAGAGCATGTAAATGCACACAAGGGGAATGGTGATCCACTCTGGGAAGCGGGGCTGGTTGTTGGCATCCAACTCCACACACAAGGGCTTGGACTCATTCCCAGAAAAAGTGCAGCGGTCGAAGTTGTAGGTGGTACCTCAGAGAGTGAGAGGCAAGAGCCAAGAGTGAGCTCCTCGTTCTGCTGGGCCCAGCCCCAGGTCCTGCCTCATCTGTCCCTGCCTCCTCATTAGACTTGGAGGCAAGGGGTCAGCACAGGGCTGGACAACCTCCAGAAGGAGAGAGAGCCTTCCACCTCCCCCAGGAGATAAATACCATCAATATCATCAGGGTACTGGCCAAACATGGCCAGGTAGGGCTCGTAGATGACCGAGCGGAAGATCCACTCCCAGCGGTGCTCGTTCTTCCTCAGGATGCCTTGCCTGGCCACACCGAAGGCCACCATCCACACAGCAAAGAGGAAGAGGAAGAAGAAGACATCTATCATCTGAAAAAGGACAACAGGCATCAATCAGTGCCCCACTGCAGGTCTGCTGCAAGCCACTCGTGGACGGCTTTCTGCTCCTCACTTCACCAACACGCATGGTAAAAACTGAGGGCTCCCATTCAGAGACCTCCAAAAATAATTATGCACCCACTAAAGCAAGGCATGTTTCAGAATACAGGATATCCCCCTGGCATCAGACAGGCTCCACAAAAGCCAGAACCAGGTAAAAGGACTGTGGCTAACCTCACCCCCTGGGAGGTGAAAGCTTCTGGCAATGCCACTCCATACAGCTTCCAACCAGCATTTACAGCCCAGACACTCTGGTCAGTGGTTTCGTGAATTCTAGCACTGTATGAGAGGATCCTCACCACCCTCTTCCTCACGTACTCATGTCATGGACGCAGTGGAAGACCAAAATCCTCCTCCTGTACCCTCTATCATGTCTTGTTTTGGGGGATACTCATGGGAGCAACAGAAATGCTACCGAAACATTTGAGGCATGGAAGACAAACGCTACCAAGCAGCAAATTTCCTCTGCTGTTCTTCAGCCTGAGCCTTATTCTTTCCCTTGACACAGAAAACTGCCCTGCTCTTAATTAGGTCCCATTTAAATCTTAATTCATTCTGTTTAGCAGATTTAACTTGTTTAACAGATTTAACTTGCTGCCATCATCAGAACATGGGGATTTCATTCTTAAGGGGGAAGAGAAAAAAAAAGTGTCACATCATTTATTTAGACTCTCTTGAATAGCTGCCAGAATCTTACCATCCTCTGTAGCATAATAATTTTGGGTCCTAGATTCCTGCTAACTGTGAAAATATGGATCAGCCTCAGGGTAAAAACTATGTAGTCCAAACAGAAAATTACTCTCCCGGAATACCAAGAACTTTCATCAGAGTGAAGCCTGATGGAGACAGCAAAAGAAAACAAAGAGAAGCCTTGGGTGAATCATGCAGAAATCAGGAAAGGACACAGTGAAACATGGAAATGGAGAGTGGAAAGCAAGTAATTGGAAAGCAGAGCACAGCTATCCAGGGCCCCATGGCCTCCCCATCTAATGACAGGGGACAGAGATGGTTAATAAACACTTTCTTCCTGACTTGCATCATCCCTGCATTTTTTCTCTTATCCTTAAAGCCATTAACAGCAAAGAAACTTGTACCTGGAGCTACTCCCACAGCCCTCCCAAACCACCACAGTGCAACAACTGCTCCACTGCACTGAGGCAACAAGGACTAAGTTACAGCTGACCAAACAATTGCTTTGGAAAATGTTTTTCCATCACTTCTTTGCTATGGTTTTGAACTCACCCCATCATGTAAAGCAGCTTCTGGGAGACAATGACATTGTTAGGCTGTTGCAGGGACAATCACAGTCCTCTTAAATATAACACAAAGCCCAGGTGCTTATACTAAATAGTCAGTAACAGGAGCCACAAAAAATCCTAAAGATTTCCTGACTTTTTTCTTTAAGTCAACACTTAGCAGTACTTGTGGCCTTCTTAAAGGGAATTTCGTGAACACATTGCTCCCCAAAATTTCATTACAGGTTGTAGTCAAAACCCACCAAGGAAGCAAAGCTGTAGCACAGACACAGGAGAAGGCACTACTCACCTGAACACAATCCCTGCTATAAAGTAGAAGATGGCAAGGGTATCCATAACATTCCACAGGTCTGAGAAATACTTGCTGCCATTCATGTACCACTGGGAAGGAAAAAGAACAGAAAGTAACCCCCACACACCACGGTTTCCTTGCCCAGTTAATTTTCTGTCACACAATAGGTAACACCTGAGTTCAGGTGGTTTTCAATTTCCCCAGAAAGAAGAGTTTAAGGTATCCAGCAATACCACAAGTTACTGGTGACCTGTTTTTTTGGGTGTTGGTGAGACCCAGGAAAGACTGGGGGGGAAGGGGGGACACAGTTTAAGGGTTGCTGATGCATCCTGCCCTTCCTTCCCTTCACAGAGCTCATTCACTAACTTGCTCCCGGCTACATGCACGTGCTTTGGATCCAAGATGCAGATTTAATTTATTTTTTTAATTACATAGCTCTCTATTTCTGAATTGCAAGTCTAGTGAGAATCCCTGCTCATTCCCAGACTGACTGGCACAGCAGCCTCCATCCAAAGTCTGTGCAAGAACCAACTTCTGGAGTCACTTCAGAGGTGACTCAGGACAAGAAGCTTAATCAGGACAAACCTCTGCCAGGCCTGGAGAAATAAACTGTATCCTCAATCCTTACCCTCTCAAATATCAGTTTTCATTGACAAAATCAAAGCTTTGGAGAGTACTTCTCAGTGAATCTCTAAATGGCATATCCAGGGAAGGCAATTCTGCCCTTAGTACTTCTATGGAAAACAGAAATCAAAGGGGGTTTTCTCCTAGGCACTGTCTCTGCCCAGTAGCTCCCTAAATCAAAAACCTGGGACTGAGGTGCAAGTCAGTCCTCTGAATTCCAAGCAGTTCCCACTGCTGAGAGATGAAGTGCACAGAACTTCTGCCCACATTCCTTCTCTGCTAGAGAAGGCAGGGCTTTCCTTCACACCCCACCAGTCTACCCACTCACCTGGCTGGAGGCTACCTCCACGTGGCTAAGGAGACAGCAGGGAAAAAGGCTTCTCCAATTTCACTATGGCCAGGACAGCTCTAAACAGGACTGGGAGCAGCTCCAGCTACTTACAAATCCCTGGGACCACCAGAAGTGAAAGCAGGGCTGAGCCAGTGGCTTACAGTTCAGAGATTGTTCCCGACCAAGAGCTGATTTCTCCCCAGAACTGGTTATCTGACTGCAGCAGCTACAGTGGGACCCCAGGCAAGCTGTTCTTACTTTGCCTTGGATGTGAAAACAAAATCTGAGATACTCCTTTCTTTTTTTTGCTCTTTAAATATAAATTGTGTCTGTGTCCTTTATATTTAAAGGACACACACACAATTTTGATGCAGAGTGAGACCAATGCACACATGGTCTATCTCAGGGGAAGCCAGGAAGGAGCTTCCCTGAGAAGTTCAGAGGACTAGAACACTGCTCTGCTCTCTGTTCCATTCCTCCTCCTCAGGAAAACAGCTCTGCAGCCAGAACACTGGCTTGAGATAACTTTAAATCTTCAATAAAGTCTCTGTTTTAGCTGCGTCCACTGCCAAATTGGTACAGTCTGGCCAACAGTTACTAATGGGACTTGCAGCAGTTCTCCCTGCTCAGGGTAATGAAAAAAGGCACATTGTTAGGAAAATAAGGTTTCTATCCCTAAGGTTGTCCCCAGGACTTTTGCTGGGTATACACAGGATGTGCAAGGACAGGTCCAGAGACACCAGAACCTAAATCAGCAGAAACAAACACTCCATTAGTGTTTTCATGGCAAAAAAAGTCTTTTACTTTTCCCCCATTTTCTTAGCAAGTAAAGTTGCCATAAACAGGGTTCTACCTTGACTATTAAAAAAGGGAAAAACCACAGTAACAGCAGCATCAGAAATGTCATCTGAGCTCATGTAAAAGCCATTACTGCAGAGTGGGATGATCCAGCAGATCGCCCACAAACACTCATGAGGCGACTCAGGCCTTACAGGAGAGTTGGAAAGCAGCACTGCACCAAACCCACTGCTCTTCTGACTCCCCCAGCATCCTCCCACTGCTCTGACCACGGACTGGCATAGACCAGCTTGTCCAAAACCCACCAGATTTCATGTGAAGTGAGGAGAGGATACCAGCTAAGTGGCTGGTTATAAAGGCAGTCCCACATGCTGTTCCCACACCACAGGTAACCCAAAAGCTGGTCCCTGATTCTACACTAAAACAACAAAAACTGTATAGATGATTAAAAGCTACATAGAAATGCATAAGGGTATGTGGCTTATTGGTAGAATAAAAAATAAAGGGGGTGGAACGTAGAGAAGAGAGAAAGGAATAACTTAATCTCAAGGTATGCACCAAGATAAATGTGCTAAATCTAACCCTTTGTTATCAACTACCTTGGCAAGCCAAGCATTCCTGGGAAACATCTGCACTGGCATCAGCTTATCCTCTTGGTGCACAGATGCTGCAGCTACAGGGGCACAAACAGGAATTAAACCTCAGAGGGAAAAAAAAAAAATCCCTCACTGAGCCCTGAGCATCTCTGCTAGGAAGTGGTTCCCCTGAGCACCAGCCTGCACTGCCTTGGAGGGGCAAAAACCACAACCAGCTGTGGCTCTAACACTCAACTTTCTGGGGTTGCAAGCGCTGCCTACTTGTCTCACTTCATCACAAAGCAGAATGAAGACCAGCACGTAAAGGATGATCTCCAGGGCCGTGGGTTCCTTCTGGAAATCCATAAGCAGCACGTAGGCGAAGAGCAGCAGGAAAGCAATGTAGAAGATGACGTTCCAGGAGAAGACCACAAAGGGGGAGGTGAAGAAAGACACATAGTATAAGAAGAGTTTCTTACTCTTCTCCACAGGCTTTTTCCTGAGGAATTAAAAGAGGGAAAAGGTCTCAAAGCATAGCTTTTATGCTGGTAAACATTTGTGTTCTTCAAAGCGGGAGTGAGAAGCGTGCAAAGTTTAGCTCAGGATGATTACTTTAGAGGTAAAGACATCCTGCATCCACTGCCCTCAGGCACTCCAGTAAACTGGTACTTCTTCCAGCTTGGATAGGGCTTGGAGACACCTGGGATAGTGGAAAGTGTCCCTGCTCATGGCAGGGGTTGGAACAAACATCAAGGTCCCTTCCAACAGAAACCACGCTGTGATTCTATGATCTTAAATCCAAGATCGGAGTGAAACACAAACTTTCAAAAGCTCATTCGGCTTTTTAATACCTTTATCTAAGGGTGAACACTGGAACAGCTTCCCCAGAGTAGCTGTGGAGTCTCCACCCTTGGAGATCCCCAAAACTAGACACAGTCCTGGGCAACCTGCTCCAGCTGACCCTGTTTGAGCACAGGGTTGGACTGGATGATCTCCACCCAGCCTGACTTGCCCTAAGATTCCACAATGAACTAACTTGATTTCCCTCTGAAAAATTTTCCCACTAATGAGGAGTCAATTGATTACCTGAATGAGATGAAACCACAGCCTATTAAAGGGAAAAAGAACAGGCACATTATGATCTTCCAGTTCTTAGTGTCTCTTGAAATCTCTCCATACCACTGCTTGGAAAGGAAATTCTGCAGGGAAGAAACAAAATAACCAATGAATGCTATTTTAGAACATTTGATTTGGTTAAAAAAACCCCCAAACTTCAAGATTGGAATCAAAATACTAGAGACTTCTGTTTCAACAAAACAGAAAGCTTTTTGCATCACTAACAGCCTGCTGGCTCCTTAGGGCAGCCATCCTCCATCTGCATGATGAGGAATTAAATGATGAGGCTGAGCAGGATTTGACCTGATTGATAAAACACTTATAAACCATTTCATTATGTGCAATGCTCATCCATGCTGGGTATTACATGCCCAAACCAGGAAGCACTTCAGGCAGTCTTTATTCTCCAGTTCATTATGATTTATAGCCCCAAGTCAAGACTGTTTTCCTCCTGATTTACGTCTATGGGTAGAGGAGCCACACTCCCTGCTAGAGCACAAGAGGCACAGTGACATGTTCACCTTCCCTTCACTGCCATTACCTGCACACCTGGCTGGGCAATGAACTGTTGGTCTCTGGCTTCCACTGCTAGTTCCAGACAGTTGCTCCCTCCCCAGGCTTCACAGGAATAAGTCAGCAGCTGCTCAGCCAGCTCTTCATCGTTGCTGTAGCACTCAGTGAAAAGCTCTGGAAGAAAGAAGCAGCTCCACACTGAGCTCCCACTTCAATTTCCCACCAACTTGGGTGAAAATATCTTTAGTGTCATATTTGTAATATCTAAACACGTACCTTCCACAGAGCCCTTCTCACGTTTTCAGCACTGCAGAATGACTGTGCATCCCTTTACAACCCCACTCGTACATCTTCAGCTTTGGATACAGAATTCATGTCTGGATGGAAAACTAACACTACGTCACATAGAGCATTTAGTTCTGCGCTAAAAATTTGAGTAAAAAAATGTGAATTTCTCCTTAAATGACTCAGTAAATCTACTTCTTTCATCCTCTTTTCCTAAATTCCATTTGGCACTGATCTAATGAATTACAGTGAGTCAAAAATTAACAGTAGAGTTGAAAAAGTCAGAATCTGATGCTTTTTTGCTGGGAAATGCACTGTTCACCTGTTCACTCCTTAGTGTCTTGCTAAATCATCAGGATGTAAATACCTTTAAAAAAGTTATTTAAGCAGTTTTTGCTTTGTGAAATAGGGGAGGCTCTCTGGAAACAAGCAAGATATTTCCAGTACAGCCTTGAGCTGGTCTTTAATAAAGTCACAGAATCAACAATCTACTTTTTACCTGCAACTTGTTCTCACTACCCAAAAGAATTCCCACAAATCTTAAGGATGTTTTTTCCGACCCTGAATACTACCAGTACTCATGTGGAAGAACTTTCCCCTTTTCCATATTCTTCTTCCTGTTTGTGGGCACCCTTCTTCAGCCTTGCCAGTAGAGCTAAGGAGCTCTTCTTCCCCATGAAAGAAATTTTCCCCTTCAAAAAAACCCCCACTTCCCAACAATTTTGAAGCCAAGCTCTTACAAAGAGGACACAAAATTTCTACTGGGCACAAATGGTGCGGAAGGAATTTCCAAGCAGTAAAACCACGTGTTGGCATAAAAGAAAAATGCTTTTAATATTGTGTATCTAGTTTTTAATTCCCTGGTCTTTGACCCTTCTCACTAAATTTCTAAAGGACTCACAGAGCAGGCACTTACCTACTGCTCTTGTCTCGTACTCGTTAGCGAGTTCCTCAGACTCACCAGCAGCATTTATATCATTCTTCACCTTGGCCATGCTTTTCAGGAGCTTACTGGCCCCCAGGGCTGCCAAAGTGCAGCCTCTGGTCTGTGAAGAGAGAGTAAAGTCATGCAAATCCCTCTGAGAAAGGAATGTCATCATAGAATCCTGAAACCACAATGATCTGGGTTGAAAAGGACCATCTCATCCCAACGCCCTGCCACAGGCAGGGACACCTTCCACTGTACCAGGTGGAAGCCTTTAAAAATTATACTCCATTTTGTAGCTTCTCAGTTCCCAGTACAGAATGATCTATTTGATTCTACAATCATTAAATTACTGTCTAATGCAAATTAGAAATTGGATTGCAGTCAAACGCCTGGAATCAGGACCCATCCATGCTGGGGAATAGGTGGGAACTCAGCATCCCTTTGAGCACAGATGACAACATACAATGGATGTGGACTGCTGACTCACACACAAACTTAGGAAATGAGAGTAAAAAGTCCACACCCAGACACAAAATGGGCAGTATAAAACCTGCTGAGAGTCATCTAGCAATTATTTCTTGTGTTTGAAGCTGGATGTGGAGCCTTCAAAAGCCAATAAACACAGAACCCCACCGCACTGCCTGCAACGGGGAATAAAGGAGAACTCAACTTACTTGCTCCCAAATGACTTTGGACAGCTCTTTTTTGTTCTGAAGAACTGACCAAATAAACAGAGCTTGCAACGGGTGCCTTGTGATAGGACACTCCTCCTGGAAGAGAGAGCAAGAATTCCAACCTAAGCTCACCAAATGTTTTCAACTGGAACAAATGCGAACCTAGACTCTCCTGGTTTTGTATTTTCTTCCTTTCACAGGCACCTCCCACCAATCCTTTTTCTCAGCTCTCTGCCAGTTGTCACACGCTACTGTGACTTAGGTTATATTTGATATTTCCATTAAAGCCTTGTATTTGACAAGGAAGAATCAGCCTCCCTGTTTTTCCTGAAGCTGGCATTAAAGAATATTCGTGTAAAAGGCACTTTCTGCTTTAACCACTGCAGTCCAAATAACCTCATTCACAGCAGGACCAAACTGCTCATCACTCACTGAAAGCTGTATCTCCATCTCATCCTTGCTGTTTTTGTAATCTCTTTTGAAACCCCTCCGGAAATCCTCCACCATCTTCCACACAAAGGTGAGGAGGGCGTCGTTGTAGGAGTTCTTGGCGATCTGCAGGTTCTTGAACACCAGGCTGCTGAAGTTGTTGGTGTACAGCTCCCTCAGGACCTCTGTGGTGAGGAACTTCCGCAGGTTCAAGCCGTTTTCCAGGAAGAGCCGGACAAATTTGGGCCTGTCTTTCACCAGGGCTGTGAACATCACATCCTGTAGGTCAGCAGACTAGGGAAAAACGGAAAACCAAACATTACAGATTACATGAGACATGTAAATCTGATCTAAGGCCTGACACACGGGCATTGTCACATTTGTATCAGAATCAGGGGGTTTTTTTCCATACACAACTGCCTTGTCTGGATGGCCGAGAGCATTTCTGGCGTGGGCAAATCACCTTTATGGAACGCTGGATCATGGCTTTATGGACCATGCAGGGTTGGAAAGGACCCACAAGGATCATGAAGTCCAAGCCCAGGCCCTGCACAGACACCCCAACAATCCACCCTGTGCATCCTTGAGAGCATTGCTCAAATGCTGCTTGGGCTGTGGCAGCCTCAGGGCCATGCCCATTCCCTGGGAAGCCTGGGCAGTGCCCAGCACCCTCTGGGAGAAGAACCTTTTCCTGATCTCCAGCCTGACCCTGCCCTGACACAGCTCCAGCTGTTCCCTGGGGTCCTGTCCCTGTCACAGCAGAGACAGGAGCTGCCCCGTGTGAGGAGGCAGCAGCTGCCAAGGAGGTCTGACCTCCTCTTCTCCAGGCTGAAGGGAATGTGACAGTCAGTGCAGAGGCAATGGCCACTCTCTTAACACAGAGGCTGAGGTGCTGAGACAGTGGCTGCTGTAGGGATGTGTCCCTGCACTCCTTCAGAAGGGGGCTGTACCTCCCAGTTCCTGTCATTGGTGAAGATCTCATCGCTGGCCAGGTCCAGCTGGTTCCACTCCAGCAGCAGCTTCAGCTGCCCATTCCAGTTATCCCTGTCGTGCTCATTGGTGCTGAAAGCTGCAGGTGAGGAACAATCTCTGGGTAAAGACAAGGCACATTTATCATCTCTGCTTCTCATACTACCAAGCACAAGACTCCTTCCAAGTGGCTTTCCCCAGACTCATGCACATCTTCCCGACTGGAGAATGCTGGAGGCTCAGGGATGTATTTATGGTCCAGGAGCACCTCAGAACCAAGACCAGCACAACCTTCAGGCTGCTCAGAGCCCTGCACCCTCTACACAAGAGAGATCCTGCCAGACTCCCAGTGGCACCCTACCAGCACCTCCAAGGCTCTCCAAAATGCCTTCCCAATTACCTGGTTTGGATCTTGCCCACACTCAGAGATCCCATACTGCTGCTCTAGCCTGCCACACCCCTTCAGGGGAAGAGAGGCTCCACACTGTGGCAGGAGCTTAGCTCTAGGGAGATGGCACAGCTCCTAAGGAAACCTGTTCTAGGGAATAAATAGCCACCCCTTTTCCATTTATTATTAAATCCCCAAACAAACCCAGAAAAACAATTACTTGCCTTTGTACAGGGCAAAGGAAATGGCATTGCTCACAATTTCATCTCCAGCTTCTTCTATTTTGATCACTGTCAGTAAATGAGGGCTCTCAAGGACTTCTTTGATCTACCAAAAAAAACCCACAAAGTTCTGTTTCAAAGCTATCAAGGCTGTTTAGTAGCACATCTCCTAGATCCTTTTAAAAAGAAATTTGTTACCACATTGCAGCAAAGCTGCTTCTCATCAGCCCTGGGTTTTAACAAATTTAAACAAGCCCAAATAGAAGTAGATAAGGAGTTTGATTTAAAAGTCACCAAAGGACAACATTAATTATCCTCTGAACATACAGCAAATAACGGATTCCCACTATGCAGATCATCTTTAACAATAAGATATAATCTCAGTAATTAGAAGCCACTCTTAAAGTAGAAAAGGTTGTGACAGCACAAGTTTCAACTTATGTCGAGCAGTTTAGTTTGTTAGACAACAGTCTCTACCTCCTTATGCTTTGTCAAAACCAGATAACTTCTCACATAATGAAGCTTTGTAGAGTTAATTTCATTTTAGCACATAGAAGACAAATAATCTTGGCCATTCTCATGCAGGAGGAGGTGTACTCCAAAGCAGCCCAGCAGACACTGTGAGGAGTGTGTGGCCAGACAGGGATCATTGCCTCCAGCAGCACCATGCTCCACAGGGAAGAGATCCCATCTGGAACCCTCCTAGGTTTCCTGTCACCAGACACGTACTGACTTAACTGCAGCCTGCCCAATGCTTTTGTTCCAACCCCTGCAGACTCAGAATTCTCCTTTTTTAAATCTGCACAGATACAACATGGCAAGGAGCCCTGTACCCCCCGTGTACAGGGTATCACCAGGTAGCAGCACCCCTGACTTGGAAGTCACCAGCTGCTCCCTCTGCCCTCCTCCCACAGCACCCCACACTCACCCACTTGATCCAGCTCTCAGTCTCCTCTTCTGAGAGCCTGGAAATGGTGCGAGGCAGGAACCTGAGCAGGCTCTCCTTGACACAGGAGGAAGCAAGAGTCCCTTCAGCCTCCACCAGGCTGGCAATGACATCGGCAATGCGCCCGGAGCCTTCCACCACCACACAGGGAATCTTGCTCTTGATGGCCACGTTGATGGACTGAGGAGACAGAGGGAGAGGACAGCACTTGGAGCATGGCTCTCACTGGAGCCTGCTATTGAGTAAGGAAGCCTAGAGAACGACAGAAACCCACGGTCCACAGCAGTATCTTTATTTGTATCCACTGATACATTACCAGTGACAACTCTTTAAAACATCTGATAATCTAATGAGAGACGGCTGTGAAGAGCCCCACAGAGACTGAGGGTCAGAAATCACCATCTGTCAAATCTTCATAGACTCACAGGACACTTTGTGTCAGGAGGGTCCTCAAAGCACATCTTGTTTCACCCCCTGACATGAGCAGGGACACCTTCCACTGGATCAGCCTCTCAGTTTTAGAGTGGATCAGCAGATCAGGACAACTGTCAAGTGGAAATGGCATTCAGGTCACACAACAGTGCTGCTCAGCTACAGTCATGGCTGGTTTATGGCACAGCATTGCTCAGCTGAGACCAAGGGCTCTGGATTTATTTGCTGGAGGCAGAAGCAGCAGTGTTTTACAGAGAGATCACTTCTGTAGCATCACAAGAACACTGAAATCTAATGTTACTGAAAGTCTCCAAGCAGCCACTTACATGGTTTCTCACACAGCAATATCAAATGTGGATTAATAGCAAGACAAAAATCTGCTGAAATCATGCTGGAAGGACCATTAACCCTCCTGGTGCAAAGACCACGGTAGAAGAGACTGATTTCATTTGCATCACTACACTGAGAACAGAATCACAGCATAAGCTGGCTGCCAGCAAATTGTACCAGGGAAGTTGAAGTGAGTTACCATCAAGCACTGGAAAGGCAGAACATCTATTAGTTAAGAGAGTTGCTGGAGAACAAAAAAAAAATCAACTTGGAGTCATCAAAATCGTGCGCCCATTCTTCCTGTCAGCTGGAGAGCAGGTCTCTGACAAAGGCAAAGAGGCTTTTCTTATCAGCTAGATGAAAGTGGCTTTCTGAAAAAGGGTTCAGCTAAAGTGCATGTTTTACATCACAGGGAATTTAAAACAGAAGCTTGGAATAGTTTTACTTCTCCCTTGCTAACGCTGATTCTTGTCATTGTGCACCAGTCACAGAAGCTGAGACAGAGTGAGCCTTTCCTGGCCAGCACTGCTAAGACCAAAGCATGGCAAGGACAAACATCCACACCATGGACTCTGCTGAGTCATTTGGGCTGGTCAGATACTCAATTTACTCCTGAAAAAAGGCTTCACCTGCAAATGAGCAAGAGGGCAGGCACAAATACCTCAGTGCACTTGCAACACTGAGAAATAAAAACTCAGCATGACATAAACCAGCTCAAGTGCCACCAGGAGATGTTTAGCTTGGATTTCACAAAAAATTCTTCACTGAAAGCGTTGTCAAAGACTGGAACAGGTGCTTAAGGAAGTCACCATCCCTGAAGTGTTCAAAAAACGTGCAGATGCAGCACCTGAGGATGCAGTTCTGTGGTGAACATAATGGTGTATGCTGACCACTGGACTTAAGGATCTTAGAGGTCTTTTCCAACCTCAGCGTTATCATGACCAAGAGAGTGCCATGAACCCTTAAGTGAACCATCATCCAGCTACTTCCCAGAGGAACCTCTTGCCAAGAATTATGCATGATTTAACAAGGCTTTTACCCACTCTGGTTAAGCAGCTACTTGGTTGGTGTTATGTATCACTGCTGAACAGTGGGTTTGAGGTCTCTCCAAAAAAAATGTGTAATCATAAGTCTGCACAGCTACAGCTCCTGGCAGTCAGCTCCTTCAGTGATGGCCAAATCCCTTCTCAAACATTAGCAATTTGGAGCTAAAAGGAAACGGACATATTCCACACAACCCTGTGAGCACAGCTTTCCTCTGAAACCTGAATGGATGCTTCATTTCATCTCAGCACCTCTGATTAACACTGCATCTGCATTCATCTTCAACTGTGCAAAGACAAAATGGAAAGCAAACTCCCTGGAAACATACAGGGAGGCTGGGATAACGATCTGGAATTTCACACACTGCTTCAGACCAGTTGATTAACACTAGCAAAGAAGTGGTAGCAGAGATCATGCTTTGAAATCACATTGTTTACCCTCCTGACAAGCCAAGCAGTTTGATTAACCTTGACAGTGGCAGCACAGCTTTGGAAGTACCAAGGTAACATCTACAAACAAAATAATCATAAATATCATGCTGCTTCAATTTTTTTTTGCTGCAGCCTGCTCACTTGCAAAATCCAGACCTTTTTTTGCAGCTCTTTAGTACAGGCCAAAATCAGCTCTTTAATGCAGGCTAAATCAGCTCTTCCTGTAGTTGGTCAGAGCTTGTCCTCACTGTTACTGTTCCCTTCCCACACACCCTGACTCCACATCCTCTCATTTTGAAAACCCTGGGTCAGGTCCCTTTGTTCCCTCAGGCCACTCATCTTCACTCTGGACAGGTGAATGGGCAAGTAGCAACCCTGGTTTTTAACCCTGAGAGAGATTTAGAAGCCATCTCCCTTCCCCCCTCCCTCAGTGTCACTTAGACATCTCGTTCCAAGAAACTTCTTTGTTCTGTTCTTCCTCCTCCTGCCTGTCATCTGAAGATGATGCATGGTCCTTCCCCCTGTAGGCTTAGAAGGGTCCAGAGTCAGCAGAGCTGACTGCTTACTTAGCTGCCAAGATTTAAACCAGGTCTAGATCTAAACTAGATATAAAAATGTGGCTTTTCAGTACTTAAAGGGGCTTATAAGAAACAGGGAGACCAACTTTTTACGTGGGCAGATAGTGATGGGACAATGGGGGGTATGGTTTTAAACAACAAGAGGAGAAAATCATATTTACATTAGGAGGAAGTGATTGACTGTGAGGGTGGTGAGGCCCTGGCACAGGGTGCCCAGAAAAGCTGTGGCTGCCCCTGGATCCCTGGGGACACGTTCAGGGCTGGGCTGGACAGGGCTTGGAGCAGTCTGGGATAGTGGAAGGTGTTCCTGGCCCATGGCAGGGGGTGAAATTGGGTGGTCTTTAACATCCCTTCACATTCTGTGATGTGGAATAACTGAGACAACTGAACTGTCCCAACCAATACTTTTCCAGGATGTCAGCCCAAGGCAGAAACTTTGCACAGAAATTTTAACAGAAACAAACATCATAAGCCCAAATTGCAAACAAGGTCCTTCTGTAGCAAGCATTAGGCAAGCTTCTGTAAGTAACAGCACTGTCCACTTCATCAAGTTTCTTTTGGAGTAATCAATGTCCTTATCGTTATTCCTAGAAACAAATAAAAGAAATAAACTTACTTTTAAAGTCTCCTTCCCACCACCTTGGGCAAAACACACAATTGGGATCTTCCCACCATAATTAGATTCTGTAAAATATGCAAAAAGGAAAAAGAAAAAAAGATTAAATCCATTAATGCAGTTTGAACAACTTATTTTTCCTGAGTACAATGAAAGAATTTCCAAGCCATTCACGCAAATACTAGTTTGCTGTTGATTTTGCCAGTTGCTAACAGCTGTTTTTAACAAAAACTCAGTTCTGCCTCGCATTCTGCATAGCTGACTTCAGACACCCTTCTCCAACAGCAGCTTTTCCCTTCTAGAAATCCTCATGTTTGCTATCTTGGAAGTCCTTAAAACGGAATTTTATTGTATTTATCTGCTCCTTGGACCATTTTGAGTCCCAGTGAAAGGTTCTTATCACAAACTCAAGATAGAGAACCTCTGAGTTGACATTTTCAACCGTAAAAGAAAGGTAAGAATTCTCTAACTCTAGGAGCTAGTGTTTGAGAGACATTCAAAAAAAAAAACCCCAAACCCAAACAACACCACTCCCAAACGTTTTTTAAGAATTTCCTGCTAAGGCTTTTGATTTTTTTTTTTCCTTTGGTAAAGAAGTGGGTGAAATTAGTTAACAGCAGGTTGCAGGCAGCTCAGTCACCCTCATAAATATTTTGGGAAAAGCTTAATTTCAGCTCTTGTGTAACTATGTTCCAGCTACCTGGAATTCAGCGACAGGTGAGATACATATAGAAGAGTCAGCTTTCAAGAGGAAGAGAGAGAAGGGCTGTGTGGCTGAAATGAAGCATTTGCTGTGACACAAAGGACGCACAGAAAGGAAGATGAGGGAAGGCGCTGCTCTGCAGAGGGCAGGTTGGTCCCAACAGAGCTCCAGATGCATTGCAGTTCACACACAGATCCCTTCCAGCCCAGCAGCCACAGGATGCTGCCACTACTTTCCTACTCCAAGAAAACCACTGTGGCTCAGCCCCAAAGCATGCAGAGACAGCAGGAGGGTACCTGGGATGACCCGCTCTGAAATGTACTTCTCCAGCTGGGTGCGCACTTTGGCCTCTATGGTGGGGTGCCCGTGGGTGCCGTTGTCAACCAGCAGCAGATGGGTGTGGTTGTTATCCAGGCAGTACAGGGGGTCTCTCTTCAGGTCATCCATGATGTAGTGGGCCAGGTAGCTCCCCTAGGGGCACCAGCACAGTTTGGCAGAGATTCAAGGACAAGGACACGCCCACCTTATTTATGCGGCGGGACAGTTTTTTAGATGTGTTTTCATCACAAGTGACAAGGGGGGCTACCCTTGTAAAATGGCAGTGTCAATGAAGATCCCAAACAGCAGCAACAGCAGGTACCACGTGCCTTAGCTCATGGGAATGCCTGTTGTGGGGGAGTGCTTGGGGATTTCCAAGCTAGGCTAATCATGGGAGTGGTTATTCCCCAAAGCAATGCCAGACATGGAGTTAGAGCAGCTGAACTCCCACACAACATGCCAAAATCTGGCACAGCTGAAATCCCCCTCACCAGGCCTCACGTGTGCGACTAACTTGGGCATGAGAATATTTTACTTTCCTCCTGTTCTGGGAAGAGCTCCCAGCATTTTGAGGCCGAGCCACCTCTTTCTTTCCCCACCAACCCATCCATGTAGCACTTGAGGATGTGGCTGTAGCACTGGGCTGACAGCTGGACCTGATGATCTTGGAAGTCCCAGCTGTTCAACCTTAACGTTAACCCCGCGAGCGATTCCGTGATCCCGCGCTCCTTACGTCACTGTCGGCTGTGCGGATGAGGGTTTCCCGGTTGGACACCATGCCCCAGGCTGCAATGCCAATGGCCACCACGTTCTCCTCGGAGCTGCGACTGATGGTGTTGTCCCTGACCACCTCCCCAATGTACTTCATCAGCCCGTAGTGCGTTCCCCCGGTGAAAATCCAGGCTCCTGGAACAACACCCGCTCGCCTGGGGGAGCACAGCCAAACACCCACCCTCCCACGGCATTACAGACATAACCCAAACCCCTTCTGTGACCTTGGGGGTTCATTCTTCAGTTAAGCACAAAAGAGATGCTGTACAACTGAGGAAGATTCAGGGAAGATTGCGAGGGTTTGGGTGGGCTTTTCTTGAATTTTGAAGGGGTTTGGGGAAAATTCTGGGGGATTTGAGGGGATTCTGGGATAATCTGAAAATAATTTTGGGAATTCCTGATGTCAAGACCTGGATGTTAGGCTGAATTTTGACACATTTGGGCTGAAATTGGGGTGAAATCTTCCAAACTCCAGGCGGGATTTTTGGGGGATTTCAGGATCATTTCGGGATTATGTTACCACAGGCATCCTCTGACTAAATCCCAATCCTGTTACGCCCAAACCATTAACCTCACACACGTCCCAAGTGCAGCAGGCAAGCAGAAGCAAAATGAACACTCAGCTTTCCTCATGGAGCCTTTGAGCTGCTGCCTCTGCCCCTCTGTAGTGCAGCCAAAAAGGCACAGAGGCAGGAATTTACCCTTGGACTGTGCGATGTAGATCAGCCTGCTGAAAATCTTGCGCATGCGGGGCTTGAGCGCGAAGTTCTTGGCGCCGCCGGTGACGGAGATGACGAGGTTTGGGGTTTTCAGGTGCCAGTGCTGGGTCATGAGATCGTAGAGCGTCTCTGTGTCCGTGTCACACGACAGGCGGATGTACTTGGGGGGGGGGAGAGAAAACAGGAGAACAAATGTAGCAGGAGATAAAATGAGATTGTTGGGAATGACCCAGGGATCGCATTTTCATCTGTGCCGTACAGCCTTGTTCCAACTGAACAGGAGATGAAAGGCAAGGTGATGATGAAATCCTTGTTTCTTCCTCTGAAGTACCTTTATCCTTCCCCTAGAGAAGGCAAGAGCAGTGACCTTGAGCCTCACTCTGCAAGGAAGAACACACTACCACTACAGCAACTAACTCCAACAGCACTGTTTAAAGCTTAGACTGTGAATCAGTGGCAGCACCATTGTTGCAAGTGAACCAATTTGGACATAATCTTGGGAATTCCTAATGTCAAGACCTGGATTTTAGGCTGAATTTTGACACATTTGGGCTGAAATCTTCCAAATTCCAGGCAGGATTTTGGGGGATTTCAGGATCATTTCGGGATTATGTTACCACAGGCATCCTCTGACTAAATCCCAATCCTGTTACGCCCAAACCATTAACCTCACACACGTCCCAAGTGCAGCAGGCAAGCAGAAGCAAAATGAACACTCAGCTTTCCTCATGGAGCCTTTGAGCTGCTGCCTCTGCCCCTCTGTAGTGCAGCAAAAAGGGCACAGAGGCAGGAATTTAGCTGTATTTTGATTACACTACTCAAATAAATTCCAGGCTCCATGTGAATGGTGTCCCTATCACAAAAAAATACCCACTCCAGTGCTTCAAGTATAACACAAAACAAATACATCAAGTTTGTAGTAAAGCTTGAACACTACAGAGATGCCAAAAAGCACATAAGAGAGAGAATCTGACTTCAGGTGGACTCAACATGTCTCCATCTAGGTAAAAACTTCTCTGGCCTCGTCTTGCTTTGCTATTCAAAAGCCTCTTCGCAGTTTCATCGCTTTTGGAAGACATTCATGGCTGCACAAGCCAAATCAGGAGATGAAAAGTAGTAGCTTGGACTTGAATCACAGAGGATTTTGTATCCATTGCTCAGTATTTGCAGGAGAGGAAAAGAAAAAGGATTACTTTGAGGAGGAAATGTCCCCACCTAAGAGACACTGAGCTTGAATAAAAACATTCATGTGTTCCAGGACAGTTTCCCAGAAGGGGTTAAAGCATTTAGGACATCACAGAGGATGCTGAGCAGGCTCCAGCAGCTACACAGGAGAGTTAAGGGACTCGCACACTTCTGCCCTAAGAAGCTTCAGCCACACGAAGCTCTGGGTGTTCTTCTGGAGCGGATCCCCTGTAGGAGAGGGGGCAGCTACCAGTAAAATTACCTGGTCAGCCCTGCCCACAGCAAACCTGTCAGCTCCACTGCAGCAGGGGAACACCTCGGCTCAGCACCTCGCTCTTCAGAAGTACAATGGTGCCATCTCCTGGCACTGCTGGACTTGCAGAGGGTGAGATTTTATAGAATCCCAGAGTGGTTTGGGCTGGAAGGGAGCTTAAACCTAATTTGGTCCCATCCCTGCCACGAGCACCTTCCACTATCCCATGTTGCTCCAAGCCTCATCCAACCTGGCCTGGGACACTGCCAGGGATCCAGGGGCAGCCACAGCTTCTCTGGGCAACCTGTGCCAGGGCGTCTCCACCCTCACAGGGCAGAATTTCTTCCCAATATTCCATCTAAACCCTGCCCTTTGGCAGCAGGAAACCACTTCCCCTTGTCCTGTCACTCCATCCATTGTCCCATCACTACATCCCTTGCCCCAGCTCTCCTGGAGGCCCTTTAGGCACTAGAAAATCTCCCTGGAGCCTTCTCGTCTCCAGGCTTAAGAATCCCCAAGCCTCCCAGCCTGTCCTCAAACCTCTTAACGGGTCTGTTCACATCTCACTTCTGCTCAGTATTTTTTAGGACTCATCTGCCCTAAAAAGCACAACGCAGGGTATAAAACTTCCCATCCCTGACTGGTGTTTGACAACAATTCTTAGGTCACCCTGAGTTTGAAGTCGCCCCTGCTGTGCATCAACAGAAAATACTTGGCAATCTTCAGGAGCAGCAGGTGCCTTGCTGTGTAGGGAATAACAGGGAATTGAGATGTGATTCCAGCCAACATTCCAACGGGATGGACTAGGAGACTTATATGCAGCGTTTGAACAAAGTATGCTCTGAAACATGCACAGAGGCCTCGAGAGTCCACATGAAACAACTGAGGGCACGTGGACTGATTTCCAAAGTTGGAAGTGGGGAAGACACAACCTAAGGAAAGAATATTTAACCTCTGAGAGGTCTGGAATTTTGCAACAGAGCAAAGCACTTTTTGTTCCAGTACAGTCACACAGCAGCTTACGACAAAGTAGTACAAATCAAAAATGCACACATCAAAAAATATGTGAAGTACATGCATCTGTTTGTGATTTGGAACTTTTGGTCTCCTTTCCCACTCAAATTTCTGCTCTTATTTCCCCTCTTGTTTCTGCTACTTTGCATGAACCAAACCAAATTAATTTACATAGCAGGTTCTGATTTTCCTCATTTATTTTGATTCTCCCAAGCAACCTGCACTGAGTGTTAAATATAAGCCATTTAGCGGAGGCAGATGAGCTCAGCCACATGTGACTCCTCACAAGCATCACTATAAATCACCAGAAACAGCAACAGCAGCTATTTTCTTCTTCCCACACCTTCACTGTCCCACTCCAAGCAAAGATACAAGGAAAAAAAAAAAAAAACCACAAAAACCCAAGAACAAAAGGAATAGCAGCTTTGAAATTCCTTATAGATATCTTACATCTCTCCAGAACTCTCCACCCTGGAAAATATTCAATTGTTTATAGGCCTGAGCAAGCTGGTCTATGTGGATGTAAAATAATCCTTGTATACCACCCTCGTTCACCCATTCTCCTGCCATGCGTGGAAAGAAATCATCTCCTTTCACTCCCATCACCAACCTAACCAGCAAGTAACACAGAAAGAATTATCCTTTGTGTTACCTCTTTTCAGGGGTTGAGAAACAAGCTCGTGTCCCTTGTAGCCTATGTCCTGCCATTAGAATAAAATCCATTTCACCCTCCTTGCTTTTGAGGAGCTCCCGCTGGTACTCAGTAGGGGCCTCATGAATATCCTTAACATTTCCACTTACCTTTCCTCTTTTTCCCAAGTTTTCAAACTGAATGTCCCCGAAGGCATCAGTAGGAAGCTCCTTCGTGTGCTTCTTGTAGTTCCATTTTTCAGTGGTGTTAATCTGGGTGCCCTCTATGTGCTGATTTTCAGGGTATCCACACTTACATAAGTTACCCCTGAAAGAAGAGTGAATAGACACGAGAGCCCTGAGGAATCCTAAGCACAGCAAAGTGAGCTCTGACAGCAAGGAAAGCAGCAGGTGGAGCTACAGAACCAGTTGAGTGTGGGCCCCTGTTGGGATTTGCCACCTGACAAAGCAGAGCAGCACCTGATCCTGCTTCCTCCCCCATAACCTGCTTCTGCCCAGCACGGGGAAGTGGAACACAGCTCAGGAACCAGGCTGTGCTGAGGGGTTTCTTCCCCTTTTTCTGCTCTTAACCACATGGGATGAGTCCACAGAACCTCCTCTCCCAGGTAATAAGTGACAGGACAAGAGGAAAACGCCTCAAGTTGTGCTGGGGAGGTTCAGATTGGATATCAGGGAGGAAAAAAAAGATGGAAAGGGCTGTCAGGCATTGGTGCAAGCTGCCGAGGGTCGTGGTGGAGTCACCATCCCTAGAAGCATTCCAAAATCACATGGATGTGGCACTTGAGGACATGGTTTAGTGGTAGTGCTGGGCTGACTTGATTTAAAGGTCTCCTCCATAGCCCACATTCCTGCTTCCTCAGAGCATATGGAGAAGGGGTAATTAATTGCTTGTCTCCTTTAGAAAGGTTTTTTCTACTCTGCTGTACCTGGCAAAGCATACCTTAAAAATATCATGATAAAAATAACCCAGCAAGTTCTGCAATCCTCTCCCAGAGGGCTTGCAGGAAGAGCAGCTGATGAGAACCAGCTCCTCCACCCTTTGTTGGTGCCTTGCCAGACATCCCATTTTTGGTGGCAGAGGAGGACCCTAAGCGAGACTTTCTGAAATGAGACTCATTTCCCTCCCTCTCTCTGAGGCATTTTTCACCCTGCTTCAGAGAAGAGTGGTGTCAGAGCCCTCAGAGCTCAATATTAGGATTTCTGCACCTGTATTAGTTTGACCACTTTTCTCCTCAGACTAAAAAAAAACCCAAACAAATCCACAAAACAATGTTATGGTCCTCAAACCAGCACTGCACTGGTACCTGTGCCTGAAAATGGAGCCAGTTTAATATCCTGTCTTAAGAGAACATCAGCCTGAGCACAACCTAGTGCCCATGTAAGGTTTGTGCATGAAATCTGTGATTTGGGTTTAAAAGGAAAATTTACATTATGCAAACCTCTGACATGTACCTTGTCATACATCAATACCAGTGCTGCATCCTTCAAAGCACCTATATATTGCCCCAGTTATGCTTCAAGTAGGGAATTTGTTATTAAACCCTGTGAAGGAGCTGCTAGAAGATCAGATCCCTAGTTTTGCATCAAGTTACTTGTGGAGAAACTTGAACAAAGGGGACCAAGGTGAGACTGCACTGCTAGATCCAGACTCTGAACAAAAAACCCCAAAACTTTATTCCCTGCCTTTGCAGACAGAAATACCCTCACCTACCAGCCCCCCGTTCCTGAAAAACAAGAGAAAACTATCTCCTTACATTGACTTGGTGTCTTTTGTAAAAAAGACACATTCTCTCTTCTTAAAGTTTTCTTGGATGAAGTTGGCCAAATCCTGGAAAATAATTTTTAAAAGCTTATTTCCGATAACTCACAAAATGGAAGAGACCTCAGTAATAGCACAGTCAGAGTGAACACAAAGATACTGCTTAAAACACTATGGCAAACATTCTTCCCAATGGTGTAAAAAAAAAAAATAAAGATTTAAAAAAAAAAAGAGAAGACAGTAATGTTCTTAGGGTACAGGCTGTTTTAATTCAACACACAAAGACCCCAGCAGGAGTGCAGAACAACTTCAAGTCCTCCTTTATGGGAGCTCAGTGGAATGCAAAGTTTCTCCAGCTTGTTTAACCATTAACTCTCCTGTTACCCTTGAAACTCCCTGGAGAAGCTTTCACACGCAGGGAATGCAAATTCATCCCCAGTCTGCCTCTGCCAGCTAAGAAAGCAAAGAGAAATTCTCACTTGCTGATAAAGGGTTGGGGGGTCTTTTGTTTGCTTTTAAGTACAGCTTAGATTTGCAGGGCAAGATTTCACTTGGGACATAAAGGGAAGACACGCAGCCATAGTTTAGTTTACCTGTTTGACACAACCCTTGTTGCTAAAGAGCAGGTAGAAGTAGTTATTCCAAGCAGAAAAAAAAACCATTACAAGCATTATATCTAAAACAAGGAAAATGGAAGGGACCAGTAAAAGTCACAACGGTGCAAGACCAAAAAAATAAAAGGACGGGGAAGCACTTGCTAAAGTCCTAAGAATGGGCCTTTAAGGCCTTCTGCAAACCCATCAGGAGCAGGGAATCTGCCACACAGTTGCTGGAATCGGCGAATCTTTCAGGCATGAAAGGATGTTTCACATAACATATGTTGGCTGCCTTGGCCACCAAGCTGAGAAGAGCTTGGGGTGGTTGCTTATACAGACAAATTTGTCCCTTGCTGCAGCGTGGAAAAGGGTTTAAAACCAGAAGCAATGAAGAAAGCACAGTAAAGAGCTACAGGGTTCAACAGGAACACAGTTCACCCTTAGCGTTTCACCCTGTCAGCTGCTGCTTCAAGGTCACTGAGGAAAAAATCCTCCTGAAAGCGGAAAGTGGCAAATCCATCGTCCTACTCCTGACTTGACCAAACTCTACCACGGCTGTGGCCCCCGTCCCAAGACACCAGCATGCTCCAGGTACTCACAGCATCGCTGCAAGCCACGTCTATGCTGCGAGACATGCTGGAATAGAGGAGTCTGGAACTCTCAAAGTTGCCATTTCTTCGGTGCCTCATGCTGCCCATGGAAACCTGGAAAAGCACGGTGCAGGGGGAGATGGAGGAGCACTAGACAACAGCAAGGGCACTTTGTGCCATAGCAAGGCAAGGAAGAGGTTGTTTGAATCCAGCATGGAGAATTAGGAAGGGTATTATTCCCAAAATGTGAAACAAAAATTCAGAAAAAATATTTTGTTATTTCATACCACAGAGAGACTTATCTTCCCCCTCTCCAAAAGAACTCCAAGTCAACATCTTTTGAAAAAGGAACATACCTTATACACTATCATATTCAATTAATTCCTGTATTTTAACTCTTTTGTCTCTGATGAGCAAGCTGAGGATGTGGCTCACGTACATGACAGTTTTTAATCCAATGTATTTACAAATTAAAGGGGATATTAAGAAGAAACACTTCAGGCACAGAGGAAAACCTGCAGTGACAAGGCCAGTGGCCCAGCAAGACCCCAGGAGCTTAGAGGAGCAGCACCCACCACTGATCCCACTCCTAGAACAAGGACAGTCAACGTGTGCAAACTGAAGAGCAAGTGGACTAAAAGGATGTTGGATCCAAAAGTCAGGAAGTGACCTGTAGAAACAAACACATTTCAATTGCTCTCTAAAGCAGATCCCTGTGTTGAAATCACAGTCTTTGAAGGAGCATCACTGCGCTTGCAGCAAAGCACAGAAAAAAACCCATATTTATTCTAATACAAATATTTTAATTCCCTTCATCCTACTCTGTGATTAATACTGGAAAAGACCTTTTCCTGAATGACAAGCTGTCAGCCAGGGAACATGGAGAGTTCAGAGCCTGCTTGTGCTTCCATCACTCTTTTCTCTCCTGCCTTTTCCCTGGCTGTGTGCTCTGGCTTTGCCTCTGGGGTGAGACATTGCCAGTGCATGGAACACAAAGCTCCCCTCCCAGACACAACAACACTGAAGCATCACTTTGTAAATATAGAACTCCTGAGAGCCAAGAACCAGCAAGTGCAAAAATCTCCTTGGGGCACTCAGCACAGTAGGAATGGCACAGGCAGTGGGGAAGCTGCAGCTGTAAACAGAATGATGGAATGTGATATGAGCAAGCCCCCAAAGCAGTAAGAAAAGGCAAGTTTCCACAAAGACATGTGTATTTATGAGTTACAGTTATTTAAAAAATCCTTTGAAAAACATTTCGTGTTGGGGGGAAGGCGTGATTGACTCAGTGTTGTTTACTGTGCATGGCAGAAGCCCTCAGCTACTTCCCCCAAATTCTGCAGCATGCCCAGGGATCTGTGTCACTCTGTTACTGATAAGTGATGGAACAGCACACAAAAAGCCCTCTTCCTCCTTCCCAGCTCCTGCATGATACAGGAATGATTTCACCCCAAGAAAAGGAAAAAAAACCCAAGCCAACAAACAACAACAAAAAAAAAACCCAACCAAAAAACTGGGTTGGAAAGTGGGGAGCTGGAAGGCTGGGCCCAGAGAAGGGGTAACAGAATTAAATCCAGTCACCAGTGCTGTTCCCCAGGGCTCAGCCCTGTTTCATGTTTTGATCTTTACCAACAATCTGGATGAGGGGATGGAGGGCACCCTCAGGAAATTGCAGAGGCCAAGTTGGTGGGATGAGGATCTACCGGAGGGCAGGAAGGCTCTGCAGAGCTGCATCCATGGGCCGAGGATCAGCAAGACCAAGGGCCAGGCCCTGGAGCCCCAGGAGAGGCTGAGGGAGCTGGAAAGGGGCTCAGCCTGGAGAAAAGGAGGCTCAGGGGGGCCCTTGTGGCTCTGCACAACTCCCTGACAGGAGGGGACAGCCCCAGGTCAGGCTCTGCTCCCAGGGAACAGGGACAGGAGCAGAGGGAACAGCCTCAGGCTGGGCCAGGGGAGGCTCATGGAGGTCACTGGGGAAAATTTCATCACTGGAAGTGTTGTCAGGCTTCAGAATGAAGGGGCTGCCCGGGGCAGTGGTGGAGTCGCCTTCCACAGAGCCCCACCACAGCCATTTGGGATTCTCAGTCCAGAGGAACAACAACTACAACTCCCTTTCCTCCAAAGCCCTTTGTTGTGTGATCTCTTCATCAGTGATCCAAAAGTGATCAAAGATGAGAACACGACTGACTGAGACTAAGGGACCCAAAACTGGTCAGCAACAGTAATTGATAATGTGGGAATGTTTATTCCAAAAACATTATCTCTGACAGGGCGGGTTTGTCAAATAGGATAGTAAGGAAAAGAGAGAAGCTGTACACTAAAAACAGAGAGGCTCAGAGCTGGCACACATCACAGAGACAGGAAAAAACACCTTGACAGTCACAAGGCGGCAAGAAACTCCATGAAACTGCAACTTGGCAGCTGATAAGGATGGAAATCTGAGGTTTAAGGACACAGGCAACTCTGCACTGGGAGACATATTTCCTAATTTCCTAAGAACCCAGAAAGCAATTCTGAATATTTAATCTGATTAATGCTCAGTGTAAATATGGCTTTAAAGCTGTAATTCAAGATAAAAGCCCCACGGAGGGAAATTACATTTAGGTCTGGATCTACGCAGCTTATTTATTGACAGTTTTGCTTTCATTGTTGATGTTTAATAAAGTTTAACACCAGAAAAGTGACTATGGACGTACATGCACAGAGAGAAGATTAAAAGGAAACAAGGGCATTAAATTATTAATTCCAAACACTACAGGATTTCAAGTTTGCCTTGATGCTGTCGTAAATAATTGATAAGAACGAATGTGCAGCAAACAAACTGAAAAAAAGTTAGCCAGAGTGCAAAGAAGCCCCCTAAAAACCTGGAATTTAATTTTAAATTCTGAAAAGCCTCATTGATAGCACAGTGTTTAGCTGATACCAGTGAGTGACGCTCATTAACTCTGAGTGGTGGAGGTAACACAGCAATTATACATATTTTAAAAGATGTGACACAGCTGCAGTCCATGGAACCAGCAAGTTATTCTTTTTCTATTACATTTCCAACCCATTAAATTAAATATATAAGATATTCAACACATTGAAGCATAACTTTCTTAAAACAACATATATTGAGGATAATCACCATTGGATAAACTCCAAAATAATCCTCTAAAGTGGAAGGCTGTAACTTCCACAGCAATTCAAGGAGCATATCCAAGGAAACCTTGAGCCTGAGGTGACTTACACAAAAAAAAAATTTAAAAAAAAAAATCTAGTGCTATAGAGACAAATTAAGAGGCTTTTAGAAACTTGCCTGCAACTGAAAAAGCAAGATCATTTCCATTCTCAGGAAGTTTCCAGATAAATGTAACCACTATTTGCATTAACAATTCCCGACACTGGCTTTACGTGAAGCCTCTCCGACTGCAGAGGATGTCGCAGAACTTCAGCTCCCAAAACTTCAGCAAATTCAAAGTTTATTCTCTTAAGGACAGAAAAATGAACATCTGATCAGTAGCACAGACTTACCAAAGCCTCCAGAAAATGCCCCAGGACGCCTTCTGCAATCATGACTCCAAGAGGAAGGCTTTGAAATACTCGAGCTGGTAAAGCCCCACCTTTATCTGTGTCATGCCTCCCTTTTAAAGGAGGGAGGGATCACGGCCAGGAGCAAGGGATGGCAGAGTTATTCACCAGTTCCTAATGAAGGCTTAATTGCAGCAGGGTGCAGGGAATAGCAGCAGCTGCAGGTTATTTTGAAGAGAGATGTTGTCCCACCTGCTGCCCATGGACTGCAGAAACAAAAAACACCGCAGCTCGTTTGTGGCATCAACAGCACCAGTAAACAGCCAGAACTAAAAGAAAATGCTTGCGGGAATAAATAATTAGATTTAAATGTAACAGAAGATAATGAAGCAGCTGTAAAATCAACACCTATTAATCTAATTCGCTACAAGGTTTTTGAAGCACTGTTGAGTGCAATGCAGGATTTTAAAAGTGTTTTGCTCAACAGAAATCAGGCACAGTTCCTTAATTTTTTGTTTGACACAGCGTGGAGTAATCTGGTTTGTCCTGCCTTTGACTTAAAGCTTTTCACCTGGGTAAAAGCAATTTCTACTGCTGCGATATTCAGTGACTCCTTGGAGAGATGGTTTGTTCCCAGGCCACCTTCCTTGCAGAAAGCAGTGCTATCCCATTTGCTGCTGGAGAACCTTCTACTGCCTTTTAATCACCCAGTTTGGACCAATATTAGCCCCATCCAACCTAGCCTAGCCAGGTTGGTTGGGGCTTGGAGCAACCTGGGATAGTGGAAGGGTCCCTGCCCATGGAATGGGGTGGAAAATTTGAGCTTTGAGGTTCCTTCAAACCTCGTAAATTGTTCCAGGATTTTAAGTCTCAGAGTCATCTTTTCTTCTGTGATGGGAGGTAGGTTTAGTTGTCCTAAATCTCACATTACCTTGGCATATACACATCTGCATTTTCACGAATTATCACTTAGGGGTTTCACCCCATATGGCAGCATCTAACAGCTCCCTAAAATGTGTGTGTTGAGCCCAAAGACACAACACATCCAGTGATCCACTGTTCCTAAGGAACATAAAGAAAACAGATCTCAAGGACTTGCAGCTAAACCTGAGAAGGAGCTAAATAGCTCCTGTGCATTTTCTGTCACCCTGTTTCCCTAAAGCAGAGTTTTCATGGACAGCAGCACTATGGTCATGAAGCAACATTCCTGAATATGAACCTTCACTATGCTTTGTGCCTGCAGGTATTCCCTTCATCACTGCCCTGTGAAACTTGCCTGGCTGGTAACTCTCAAGAAAAATAACTACTCAGTACATAAATGGAGAGCTCAATTATTCATTTTAAAAAGTTGGTCCACAGTTGAGGAAGAAACCCATCTGCCTGGGCCTCTTAGGTAGGGCAAACCTGGAAAAGAGACAGATTTTGGGGGCCACTTTATGTTTGTCAAGTAAGAAATTTGATATCCCAAACATAAGTGCAAAATGCTCTCTGAAAGTTTTTAGGGTAAAGATAATCAATATTTTCCAAAGACAAGAGCACCTCCATGGGCAACAGTTCACACTTCCCAGCATTCCTGCATTCTTGGTCTGAGAATATACATACAGGTATTCCAAATCTGCAGCAATGTGTTAAGATTTACTCTATTCCAGCAAAATCAGGGCTGACTCCAGCAGAGATTTCAGTGAGAACTTGCCAAACTGCACAGCATGTCCTGTCTCTCCAGTTCACAGAAGTTATGTAACTCTGGGTTTGGACTAGACAGAGTCACTTGTGAACAAGCAAAAGGTGTTGTTATGGATCCTGGCCAAAGAGCTCCGTGTCTTTCTGGTGAACGAAATAAAAGCTGTCATCCTCAGGATCAGAATCCTTGTTATCTATGCAGGAATCAAAATGCAGCAAGCACTTAGATTACTAAGGAATGGAAATTCATATAGATACAAAAATATTTTCCATTGTATTGAGAGCAGTGAAGAGACTGTAAAGAAAAAAAAAAAAAGATTCTTCTGCACCTGAATAAGCCTTATGTTTGTTTAAAAAAGAAGTATAAAGCCAGAGAGCAGATTTAAGGAAAATGGTGCCTGAAAAGCTACAGGGATTTGAGCCCTGCAGTCCCTACTGTGCAGGAAAAAAGGTACAATGGGATTTAATTCAGTGGCTGGCAGTAAATCACTTTCTATCCCAGAACCTGTGAAAGCTTGAGAGGCGCTTTTATGGGATTCACAATGCACCTGTGAAATCAAATAACATCACAGAATCCCAGAATGGTTTGGGTTGGAAGGGACCTAAAATCCCATCCAATTTCACTTCCTGCCAGGGGCAGGGACACCTTCCACTATCCCAGGTTGCTCCAAACCCCAGTGTCCAGCCTGGCCTGGGACATTTCCAGGGATCCAGGGGCAGCCACAGTTTCTCTGGGCACCCTGTGCCAGGGCCTGCCCAGCCTCACAGGGAACAATTTCTTGCTATCATCTCATTTAAATCTCTCTTCTCTCAGTGTAAAATCACTTCCCCCTTGTCTTATCACTGTCTCCCTGTGTAATATATATTAACTCTCCTGTAGAGTTTATTTTGGGTATTTGCGGGGGATGAAGGGGGAGAAGGGGCTGTGTCTTTTTAAAATTAAGTTTGTTTCCGTTCACCACACCAAGCAACATTTTAATGCCAAGGAGACAGTCATAGGCTGACAGCACTGAGATCACCACTACTGGCCATGAAATCCCTGTTTAGGAGCGAGGTTATTTTGGCTAAGCTTTGAGCACACATGCTAACAACCTGGTCTAGTGGAAGGTGGCCCTGCCCATGGCAGAGGGCGGAACAAGATGAGCTTTAAGGTCCCTTCCAACCCAAACCATTCTGGGATTGCATAATTATTAACCCAGTGTTGCAAGGCAATGTCTCACTGGAGATTTTTATGTGGGGTTTCAAAGCTTAGTCGCCACAGAATCCAATGGTTAAAAATATGATGGATCAAACAGGCAAAAAAACTAATACTTATTCTGTTGAGTGCTAATCATGACCATTCCCTCATCTCAGCTCTCCCCGTGGATTGCCAGAGAGAACAAAATGTCAAACACTGTTGTAGAATAGCCAGGGTACTTACTAATTAGAGCAGCTCAAACAAAGCGTCACATGGAGATTCACAAAGAACGTTTCTATCCCCAAAATCCCTCTGGATTTCTCCTGCTTTGGCTGCAAACTGTTAGCACTGCTTCTGCTTCTGAGCAGGAAACTGGCACTGATGCAGCTGCACACAGAATTTCATTTGCTGGGCATGACCTCCCTTCTGCACCCCTTTATTGCCCGTACAAAAACCCACTTCTCCCCTTTTTATCCAAGCTGCACAAGCCCGCCTTGAGCAGGGATAATAGTTTGTGTGTGGCTCCTCACCATTTTTATGTTGGGATTTTGGATTCATAACCTAAACAGGAACTGTAAGGTGACATCTGAGCACTTGTCATCCTCAGAAGCACCTCCAGCATAACGAGCATGAGCACAACAAACCTGGGGAGAAATACAGAGAATTATCTGCCATAATAATACAGGCAATTTTTTTTCCTAATTTCGGGTTATATGAAGGCACACTAAAATGAGGAGCCACAGAAGGTCTTCTTCAGTGCAAGAAAGGTTAATGAAACTACTCAAACTAGACCTGGGTCCTACCCAAAGCACAGGTGGGGTAAGTCCTTTTAAATACAAATTTGGCAACAAAAGCACAGACAGCACAACTGCTTTGGAGTTTGGGTCTTTAAAAATCTTGGAAAAGCCTAAAGAGCACTTTTCGGTGGTGACGGCTGCTCAAGTTCTGTGTGCAGGCAACATTCCTGGTTCCTCCTTTCTTCTGGATTCTGGAAGGCAGCTACACTGCTGGAGACAAACCAAGTTTCATAGAAGATCCCAGCTCCAGTGACTCTTACTCATTTTGAATGGCAAATATTGTAGAATGGCATATTTCCATCTGGCTGCTCAAGTCACAGGGATTTTTAATGTAATATTAATTACTGAAAGCAGTTTTTGGCCATTTACCTAAGGATGTAGCAGAACATCCCTCAAGCCTACAATGACACACTGAAGGACACACCAAAGAGAAAAGAGAACACAGGCTGCTGCAAAATGGCAATATTTTGGCAATTAGTGATGTTAAATCTGTTCAAAAAGGCAATTTTAATGGAATTTAAATCTATTAGAAGCTCTTCTGACTAGTCTGAGTGTCAAACTAGTCTCGCTGAAAGACAAAAGTCTCCTGGAAAATTTGAGTGTGACCCTGCAGAGATAAAGGCCTAATGCTGTGGGACCTTGAAAATGGTGATACAACAAAACAGAGAGCTGTGGTTCTGCCCTCCCTCATCACCCAGCCTGCTGTCCACAAGCATTTAAAACCCTTTTCCACAATTTACATTCCTAAATGCAGACACTTGTATTTCCTTTCAGTGTGGGAGTGCATTGCATTTGAAGAACAATGAAATCATTCCGATCTGCATGTCAGTCCAGAAAGCTCTGAAAGTGCATTTTGGTGTGAAATATTAATAGGTAGGAACAGAACACTGGCAGATTCTTTCTGTAAAAGCCCTAAAAAATAAATTTAAAAAATAAAAAAAATAAACCCACCAGAAAGAATTATGTAATTTTCAGCTTATCACTGTTGAGTGACTAGAAATTGTGCACCTCGGGCTTTTATGCACTTTGTTTGATGGAAATGTTCTGAGAAAGTGTTCATCAAGCTTTAAAAATTGAGGAGAGGTGAGGAGAGGAGATGAATGCTTGAGATCAGCTAAGAAAACACCCAAAACCCAAAAGAAAAGCAATAAGAATGCTCTAATCCACACAGTAGTCAACTGGAGACTCACTTCCACCAGTTCCAATGCAGTAGACTCACATCTCAGCTCCAGCTCCATAGATTGCTTAGCATTTATCTGGGATCAAAATAAAAATGTGCATTAATCCAGGATATTCCAATTGACGACAATCACAGGAGAGTCTCAGTAACAAAAACTTTCAAAACTAAAATAACTTCAAATTTAAAGCAATAAATGAATGAAATTCTTTTCACTTTTGCAGCAAAACTTCATGAAAACCACCTTCATGAAAAGTAAGGACACATTTCAGTAATCAAATATATTTGAATATAGCTAGAATATTTAAGGAAAATACCCAGTTCATTAATTTTTCAAAGCTCATGGTAATAATGTTGCAAGATTCAGAGTATTATCCTTAGTAATAACTGCTGTCACTCACTGTTGTAAAGTTCAGAATTCAGCCAAACTATATAATTTTTCTGTTTTAAGAGTTTGTGCATAATTTCCTGTGCCTATTTTGCATGCACTGAGATCATACACAGAAATCAAAGCCATACAGCACAAAGACAAATGGTAACACCAAAGAAAAAGCTCTCAAATATTCATTTAATCCAAAGAAGCTCCTCCAGTGAAGAAGTGCATCTGTTTCCACAGAGCCATATGACTAAAACACACTGTCAAATTAATCTAATATTCAGTGAAAATTAACATATGCTTGGGACTATTTCAGACTCCATTCTCTGGGAGCTGGGTGTAACATGCAAACCTTGCATATCTATTCCAATCTCACACCACTGTGTGGATTGTGGTGCGTGTCAGCAGCAGGCAGTAGAATATCCCACCCCAAAAAGCTACACTTAATCAGATATCCAAAGATGTCTTGGGTAAAATGCCTTCAATCCATGGAAATCAGAGTTTTCAGAGTCAGTGGGAAGGTACCTCTAGAGGCCCCAGTAAGTCAGAACTAAACTACACATGACTCAAGAGCTCAAAGAACATAAATCCCACAGTCTCTCCAGAGACTTTCCTAGTGCTTGAACATTCTCAGGTCAATTTTTTTTTTCCTACTACGAGAAAATCCCAAAATGGTTTGGGTTGGAAGGGACCTTAAAGTCAATCTCATTCCAAGGCCCTGCCATGAGCAGGGACACCTTCCACTATCCCAGGTTGTTCTCCTACTTGTTCCTTTGTTCCAGCTTGTGTCCAGTGCCCCATTCCTGCACACCTTGGACACGCCTCGATCCATTTTCTCTCCACATTCCCACATCAGGAAGTTGCAGATGCAATGAAGATCCCACGGCACGTTTCCATCTCAACCTCTCCTTTGGCATTGGAGTTGGAATTAGATGACATTTAAGGTACTTTCCTGGAAGATTCCAGGACATTTTATTCACCTAGGAGGGGATTTACCTGGGAGGGGACCAAAAACATGCAGACAGGCATTAACAAACCTCTAGATAAGCTGTGGAAAAACCCATCAGCTTTTAGGAATACGCTGCCTGTTCCCAAAACCTGAGCAGGGCAAGCAGATAACTTGTACAGGTCCTGTTGGTTTCTGTTTTCCTGCTGCCACAGATGAAATAGGGACAGAAACAACGTATGGAGATATTATTAAGACAGTGCTAAAAGAAATATTCAGCTGGAAAGTGTGGTTGGAAATTGAGTGAGCTGTGACGTTCACCTCAGATCACTCTGAACAAGTTGCTTTCTAAAAACAAGGGAATGGGAGGCCAAGGACACCTTTGAGTTTTGAAATTAAAAAGCTGGATTCAGTTGAGCTTGCTGAAATAGGAAACAATGAAAAACTAAGTGTCAGAGAATTCAGAGATGAAAACAACACAAGAACCCTTGCCAAATTCACAGGCAAAAAGTAAAAAAGCCACACTCCATGTCTCAGATAGGAAAACCCATCTTGATTATCCATTTTGAGAGGTCTTCACATAGAAGACCCAACTCCTTGAAGGCTCTAAAATGCTTTGTGTTGCTTAATTATTTGTTCTCAGCACAGCTGTTGCTGGAAAATCAGTTTGAGAAAAGTAGGAGGATGGGAGGAAGCTTCTTCCAAGAAATTTAGCTCAGGTCACGGTCAGCGAGAACTGGCTGTCCCCGCCCCCCCCCAAACCCAAGATGGGAATGTGCATTAAAAAGTTTTGAGCTAAAAAGGCTCTTAAAAAGGGAAGCACTAAGGTAACAGAGTTAGCAGCTCTGACAAGAATTTCAGCACACAGGGAGAGGCGAGGAGGAAGAGCTAGAGTCAATGGAAAAAAATCCCCTGGAGGCTGAGGTCAGACTGATTAAGATGCTGTTTCAATCAATATCCGCTGAAAACCATAGCTGAAAGCAAACAAACACTAAATATTCTTTTTCAGAGTCTTACAAGGAAAAGACTCTCATGGAAAATGTATGAAGAAGCTTCCAAGTAATTATAGATTGGCAAGGGCATATTTTTTTCCCTGACCATTATTTTAATTAATTATTAATCAGCTGCTGCTGTCAAGCCTATGTGCTTAAAGACACCAAGCAGTGCATTCTTTATAAGGGGCAGTTTATCAACTTGATTTTATGTCCATCACACAGCATTAAAATGAAAGCTAAGTGATTTAGAGTAAACCATGAATTTGATCCACTCACCTACACATTTCACTGCTTTCCCAAGCCCACGAGGAGCTTGGTGTCTGGGGAGGTGGCTGGCTTTGATCGACTTTGAGGGCAAGAACAGCACGAGCCCAAGGTCAGGCACAAAGAGGAAGTGCATGACTTGTCTGGAGTTAAACTTCTGGAAAGCTTCTGCTTCCAAGACAGCTCCAGATTTCACATGCAGCAGTGGGGGACATGGATCATCCCTTTCACCCAAACCAGAGTCTCCCTGGAGTCACAGCCAGCTGCACAGAGGGGACCACAAACACCTGTCTCACTCTCCCTTGCCTTAACAGGTACCATTGACTCAACTGACAAACGTCTTCAGAACCTTTTAGTTCTGCTTCCAGAATATCCATTTCTGTAAGGCTTGGACTTTTTCCAGTGAAAGTCTCTCGTGTTTTGGTCCTTTGCTTGCTTTTTTCCTCGTATTAGCATGAGAGCAATGCAAAGCATTCGCTGTTTTTTTCCTCAAACATTTTGTTCACAAGGTTAAAGACCACTCAAAATTGCAGGAGCAGAAGTTTCCTCCTAAGGACAGCAAGGATGTTTGAGTGTACTTTATTTATTCTGTGGTGTAGCTGTCCTGGTCCATCAATGGCCTGCAGTGAGGCTGGAACAGCTCACTGAGTTCTGTGCTGACACCAGCCTTAGTCCCAGCTGGGAGCATGGCCTGGAAAAAGTATCAGCTGGAAAATGTGACCAAGATGGGTGCTGAAAAAATGCAAATATCTTCATCCCCATTGTCACATCAATGGATGAGGGCAGGTGAGAGGGTGAGAATATTTACTCCAGCAAGGTTATCTGACTGGAGACTCTGTCAGTTGACAATTCCAAGGGGGAAAGGGAGAAACCACAAGGAAATACACAGACCTGACAAAACCACCATGGAGACACTGACAAGGAACAAACCTCGCCAGTCCCCCTGATGGATGGGCTGCTCAGAAACCACAGGCACCACTTACAGCAAGATCAGCATGAGGCAGGAATGGTGTGTGTCCCTAAAAACCAGCTACTGGGGGAGACTAATGGGAACATGGAGCCTTGGAAAAGCAGTGGAGAGGAACAGGCTATAAATAAACCCTACAAAACATGAGCAAAATTATGCCAGGATTAACCCCCCTACTTGCAGTACCAAACATTAAGGCCTTTAGGCTTGGCCTTGGTCTGCCTGAGGGCAGACTTTGCCTACAGATAAATAAGATTTAAAGTCACGCTCCCAGACAACCCTACAGCAAGTTTGTGAACTCAAAAATGCTCTAAAATGTAGATAAGGCATGGCTGAAGCTGTCTGGGCTTTTTAAGGCAGAGAGAGATTTTAAACAAGTGTTTACTGAGGTTGAGAAAGCCCTCTAAGAACATCAAGTCCAACAATTAACCCAGCACTAAATGGTGTCTTTAAGCACCAAGACTGAATTGCTCTGAATACTTCTGGGGATGGTGACTCCACCACTTCCATGGGCAACCAGTTCCAACGCCTGACCACCCTTTCAGGAAGAAATCTTTCCTAATATCCAACCTGAACTTTCCCTGGGGTAACCTGAGGGTTTTCTCTGGTCCTGCCACTTGTTACCTGGGAGAGGAGAGACAATTACTAGTTCTAAAGTAATTTTAGACAACTATTTCTGAATCAGAGTTATGGTAACACAATGGGCCTTTCTTTAAAATTGCAAATCTTTCAAAGATGGCCAACTTTTCCCAAGGTTTCACCCTTGCTTCCCTGCAGACATCTGAAGCCAAGTTTCACTGCACTTACCACCAAACACCCCAGATCTGGGATTTTCTTACCATCACTACACAAATTTTGCACATCCAGTTCTATGTTGATTAAACTTTGAGAACCTCAGAGAGGCTGTGGAATCTTTAGTTCATGGCAAGAGCTGTGTGCTCTGAAGACTTTAAAGAAAATAATTGGGATTATAGGTTGTTTGGGAAAGCCTAGATCAGGCAGTCATTGCGGGCAGATCATGCAGCAAGCAGAGCTTTATAGCCACTCTCCATAAAATGCTGAATTAAGGACAAAACACCCTGATATATTGCAGGAAGTTCTGCCCAGTCTGAGAAAGAACCTCCAAAGGAGTGAAGAACCACCCAGCTGCAGCAGCAAATGTCTGTCACCTCCTGATATGCTCCATTTATCTCCCTGCTTGCCACTTTACTGTGGGCTCCACGGGGAGTGGGGTAATTGTGCCAGTTCCTTGCTCCTCCCGCTTGGAGAGTGGAAGGTGCAGTAGATGCTGAGATGAAGAGAAGTCCAACATGCCCCTGAACCAAAGTCCTGCACCTCTCAGGGCAGTGCTAAGCCTTGGAGGGAGCTACAGCAGCAGTAACTCTCCAAAGATTTGCAAGTCTGCGAGTTACTCGGCACTGGGAACCTCATTTGGTCTGGGCTCTCACCAGGACACACACCCCACATAGACATGGCCCTGAACTTGATGAATAACTGCAATTATTGCTAATTAACAGGCCTTTAAGAGTCAGAAGGAGAAAGGCTGTGAGTACACTGACAGAGGAGGACCAGGACCCAGAGCTGTGGGAGGAAATGAGAAGGGTATGGAGCACTGTTAAAATATGAAAAGGATATTAAAGCCAGCTTCAATTACCTAGACTATAAATGCATATACCATCTGCTGGCAATACTTTGCATCTCAAAAGGAGTCTCAATCGAATCAGCACCATTCAGCTTTTCACACTGTAAGTGGAAGCATCAGAAAGATCCGTTCAAAACTTCCCCATCATCCCCACCTCTCCAGCTTCTCCAGCCTACCAGATGGCTGAAACCACAAAAGTAAAGAATGTGTTTGAAACCGCCGCTCCCTAATTTAGGAGGGAACACATTCTTGATCAAATGAAAAAAAAGTAATGAAAACATTTATGATTTCCAGCTTCTCTGAAGCTACAGAGAAAGGTTTTCACTCTGACAACTTGTATTAGCTGCACTGGAATCTGCAGGCAGCAACATTTAAGAAGTAATTTGAAACTGAAAGTACTTTTGGGGAAAGTGTCTCAAATGTCAGACAGATCTATTAAGACAGCTCTTGACGGACTAATCTATAAGCCTTTCTTTTTTAGTGTGAGATTTGTATCGATTTTTAAAATAGAAACCCCATTACTACACATTAACAGCATGGATAAACATCTCTCCGAGTATTTAGGATTACAACAGGACAAAGAGAGAATGTGAGGGCAGTAATTTTCCATCACAGTGGGTGAGTTTAACGCGATATCTGCAAATCAAGTCCATCTCTAAAGCAAATTTTTGGCACAGCAGGAGCTCTGATGACTTTTTTTGTTACCCAAACCCATGCTGTACTTGCCACTTTGCTCCCTTCCCAGCAGTCAGCTCAATATCCTGCTACTCACCTTACTGCCTTTCCCACCGCCAGACTTGAAATTCCCTTTCTAAAGTTTCCAGCTGTCACAGCTCCAGGGGTAATGGAGGAAAACCAGGAGTGAGGGTACCTATGCATGTGGCTCAGTCGGCAGGAATGCAGGAAATGGACTCCATCTCAGAGGTCTTTTCCAGCCTAAACGATTTTGTGAAAAGAAACATCCCAACAGAAAAGGAAAAGGCAGGCAGTTCCCTTCATAGCAGTTTGGATTTCCAGAAAGACCAGACCCGACCCTCCCCCAGCCCAAAGGCTGCTCGTGGACTTGTCCCGTCATCAGACCTGACCAGACTCCCAACAGCACCAGTGTCACAGCCAAAATAAATAAATGCTACTGCAGTAAATCCTGCTGTTCTCTATCCCAGGGATTCCTTGAGCTCAGCAGGCTGGTGCATGCATCAGCCTCGGAGTAGATCACAAAATCCCAGAATGGTTTGGGTTGGAAAGGTTGTTAAAGCTCATCTCATTCCAATCCCTTCTGCCATGGTCAAGGTTATCCTGCTATACCAGGTTGCTCCAAGCCCCAGTGTCCAGCCTGGCCTTGGACACTTCCAGGGAGCCAGGGGCAGCCACAGCTTTTCTGGGCATCCTGTGCCAGGGCCTGCCCACCCTCACAGTGAGGAATTCCTTCCCAATATCCCATCTAACCCTGCCCTCTGGCAGTGGGAAGCCAGTCCCTGTGTCCTGTCATACATGTCCTTGTAAATAGTCTTTCTCCATCTTTCCTGTAGGTTCCCTTCAGGACCTGGAAGGGTCAGTTATGTTACCCTGGAGCCTTCTCTTCTCCAGGCTGAGCAATCCCAGTTCTCTCAGCCTTTCCTATGGTCTCGACCAGTTGCTAGAGTTGTGTCACAACTGACCTGATTCACTCTTGATTCCAGGTACGGAATAAACTACTGTAATTTCAAGATTTCACTCAAAATTCGGTGTTTATGCCATTCATGCACTTTCCCCTAAACACACACACGTTTAAGGAGCTCATTTTCCAACGAGGCTTCACAACCATGGTTTGGATGATTCTAAAACTCAACTTGCAGACTTACAGGTGCTCCTGGCTATCAGGACATTGGACAACAGAAGGATTGCTCAGAGGGGCACAACAGTTAAGACTGAAGCTCAAGAATGCTCAGCTGTGTACAGCCTCTGACAACATGGCTGAGCCTGGGTCAGGTCAGGGGTCATAACTTTGGATGTGGAAGAATTAGGCTAGAGATCCACAGTGGGGCTGCCTCCATTGTTCTTTGGTTTAACACTGAATTAATCCAAAACATTCAGAGGGATTTTAAATAAGAAAAATTAGATGTTACAGAAGTGTGACCTGCAAATGCTACCTGATCAATGAGGGAGGCAGGGAAAATAGGAGTAGGAAGAAAGCTTGCAGTGAAGTTTCTCTCCTGACCCACAGTGGAGGGTATGACCCCTCCAACCCCAGCATTCCTAGTGATAACAGATTCCACAGTGTTCTGGGTCTCTCCAAAATGTCTTGTAGTGTTGGAGGCCTAGATGGAAGCCTTTAAAGCCACTGGACTTTACTCCTGAAGCCTTCCTGCCCCATGGGAAGGATTCTGCATGTAAGCCTGCTGCCTCCAGTCACATCTCTTTTGCAAGTGCTGTTCCCTCTCTTCCACCTTAGACAACCTCTGCTCGTGTCCTGCAGTTGCTTTCTCCCAGTTCCCTCTTAGAGAACTGGAAAAGAGCCACAAGCACGGACCTAATTGCTGCTCCAGCTTCTTTTGGGGGGCAAACAGCCTTGAATACCAGTGGAGATGGCTTCACACATGGGCACAGCTCCAGACCCTCCCACTTTGTTCCTGCACACTTTAGCAGCCAGTGCTAGTAGTGGACCTTGGACCACCTCCACCTGGAGAGGCTGGATCACCTGAGAACCAGCAGAGCTGACCAAAGGGACAGCCCACACCACGTAGCACCATGCTCAGCCAAGAAAAAGAAAGGGAATCTTTGGGGTCTTTATTTAGTTCCCCGTTCTGCTGAGGGGGACAGGGAGCAAGTGTGGGTCCGTGTGGGGTTGTGTCACAAGAGAGCATCTCTGGGTTCCCTGGTGTTCCGTTCTCTCTGAAGATGTCACCCAGCATCTCAGAGCCCAGGTGCTACCTGGCTGACTGCAAAGGGCAGAGCCATGACCTTCCTCTGACTCTCAAGTGCAGAAATGTACTGGCAGAGCTCAGAAATTTCAGCTAATCTTTCCACTAGGGCCCCGCTACGCAAACTCCCAAAACTGAGGGTCAGAGGAGTATCAATTTGCCTTCTGAGTGGATTCTGTAGCCCTTAAGGCTACAGATCATAATGGGGGGGGAAAAACCCAACCAAAACCAACCAAACAAACCCAAAAAAACAAACAAAAAAAGCCTTCAAACAGGCCAAGTACTAGAAAGGTGATAAACCCCACACCATTAAAACAGAGATTTAAAGGCAGGTACATATTCTACCTGACCTGATTCTGCTGTGAAATACCCAAGGCTGTTACAGAAGTTCACATTAGTTCTTCCAGCTCCATCAAGAAAGAATGGGCTTTACCAAGAAGAGTGGAAAGTTCAGAGAAAAAATAAAAGAAAAAGGAAGAACATTCCACTGTTTCCAGTTATTCCTTCAGAGCCAGTGGAGTGGGACAGCAGAATAATACCCAGGAAAGCTCTTGCTGTGCAAGCTCACTGCCACCCTGACTCCAGGGCTGCTGATTTTTAGCAAGTTCTTGCATCCATTATTTGGATGTGTGCTGCACCTCTCCCTGGGCTGGAAAGAGGAACACAGAAGGGAAAAGGGAGCTGTCCCATTCCAGGCCATGCCCATTAAAAGCCTGAGCGTCTTTCTCCAAAATATTTCTAGCAGAATACATTGAATATCCTGCAGATGTAGCAAGGTTTGAGCACACCACCTCTTTTTTCCTAGCCCCCACCTCACCGCTCACCTGTATTTCCAAAAAATTCAGACAGCCAGGCTGAGTTTTGCTCTGTCTCCTGAAGAACCCCACACCTGGCCTGAGAAGCTTAGGGACAACAGTAGGATGTACCAGACAGAGAAACCATCAAGGGGAAATAACATGTGCAAACAGCTTCTGGAAGGGGCAGTTGGGTGTCAAAAATGAGACTCAGGGAAGGTGGAACAGAGAGAAGTGAGCTGGTAACAGGGATCAGGCTTGATCAGGGAAAACTCTTCTTGAAGCTATTGCTCAACACAGCACCACTAAGAAAAGCAAGTTGCAGTTTGTCCCTGCTGCTCCCACACAAACTGCTTTTGTGACTAAAAGCCAAACCTGGTTTTAAATATCAATACTAAAACCCCACACAATTCTTTCAGCCTCCAACTATTGTGAAGAAAAAGGTTTCAGTGTCCTTTTTAAAAGTAGGAATCACATTTTTAAATATAGTTTTGTCTCCCAAGAGCCAGTCTCCTTTCTGCCACTAGATGTCCCACAAGTAAGAGGAGAACCCAGATGGGAGCAGTGTGAGCCAAGTGTAATTTGGATTTTCATTTGAGCTGCTTTGAACTCTTCTTAATGTATTATTCAACTCAGTGAATGCTTTCTCAAATTTGTAAATACAACAAAAGACTTTTGCTGGATTGATGTATTTATTTAACAGTAATTTTGATGGTATCACTTCACATTAATCCCATTTTCAGGTTGTCTCTTTGCTTTAGTTCTCTAAGTTTTAAATATAGTGCAATTCTAGCAGAGAAACATTATAGTGAAGGTATTACCCCGTGGGAACAGTTTTTATTTCAGCATTAAAATAAACATCAGAGCAAGAAATGTAAAGTGTCATTGAAAAAACTACGTATTAGAGCTAACAGACTAAGGAGAAAATAGTAGAGCTCATTTGATGTCCCATTAGATGCTGGGAACTGCAGGTGGAGCATCCAACAGGCCATCAAGCCATGTGCTGAATGCTGAGCAGACCTCAGGGCCAGGTTGGATGAGAGACTGAACAGTCTGATCGAGTGGAAGATGTTGTCCCTGCAGCATGGAAAGCTGCCAGGTTGCTTGAACACAATTCTGCCAACAGTGAAGGTGTTTTCTTTCCTTAAAGGGGAGTGGCAATGTCCCTATCCATGCAAGCAGCTTCTCACCCCTGCCTGGCTGTAATATCCCAGGGGCTATTGTGTGTTTTCCAGGAGGAAAACAGGCAAGAAAGGACAGAAAACACAACTCCGGTGACAGCAGAAAACTCAGCCCCAGTGAGACTGGAAATCTCTGAAGCTCGACTTTTATAAGGCAACAGGATTTCATCCCACAGCTGGCACAACCCCGTGTGCAACAGAGATTTTCTGCTACAAGGGGTGGATCATTTCAGCCCAGTGTGGACACCAAACATTTGACAGCCTCATAAATAAACCCTATTTTTATTTCACAGAACGGTTTCCTGATTTCCTGTCACCACATGTCTCAGCACACAAAACCCCTAAGTAAACCAAGGAAGGAGATATTTTATTCATGAGTACAAAGCCCAGCTGAGTTCTGAGAAAGCTTATTGTTGCTTTTGAGGTCTCTCCTCTCCAGGCATGGGGCTGTGCAGTGCATCACATGGAAGGTGCCACAAGTCCTCAGCACAACAAACTTGGCAGGAGATGCACAGGGAATGGCCAGTGTGTGAAAAGAGGTTTCTGTGATCCATTGTCAGGCTGGAATTTGGTCCCAGCTCTATTTTGTGTATTCTAGCTGTTTAATCCAATTACAAGAAGTGACCAGCTAAGGATTAGATGAGAAGGAAGCCAAGGAAGTGACTTTGGCCCAGGACTCAGCTGACAGATGCCAAGTTACACAGTACAATTCCCTTGGTAAACCTGTATTTATTTCTGCAGCAGTTCTCTTCATCCATTGCAAATGAACAACTTGACAACATCTTCAGCTCAGGAGTTTTGTCCTCAAGACTGTCAAAACATAGCTAAGCTCAAACCCATCTCCTGCTTCATTAAATTGGGGTGCTGACCTAAGTAAGCCACAGAAAATCTGCTGTTGAATTTGTCCTTGCTTTTCCAAGTGATACTGGGAATACTGCTTGAGTGTGGAAAGTGGGAAACACGGATTCATTGCCTGTTCAGTATTTACCTGTGAAACATTCCCCAATCTCCAAGTGCAGGGAGCAGCAAACGTTCCAATAGTAGCAGGACGTGGAAAAGTCAGTGACTATGGAGCTGGAAGCAGGAGGCTGGCTGAGTGCAGAGCCACAAGAACCAGCACCCTGAGGGCACCAATAGTCCCTAACTGTGCTGAGCAGCCTCTACCTGCAGTCCTGTCCAGAGGGTCCTGTTCAGCTCCACGCCTGGCACCCAGTCCTGGCCTGAGCAGGTGACCCCTTGGACCCATCTGCAGCCTTGCCTACAGCCCCAGTTCCTGCTGCTCCTGTCTGGACCCCTGGATGGGTCCTGGTCCATCCCCTCACCTGGGTTGGGGCTTTCCAAAGACCCTTTTACCTGCACCCAGCTCTGTTGCTGCATCCCCCTGGGCCTGAGGAAGAGGTTTCAAATGGCAAACCCCAGCCCTGGCTGTGGTTCTGGTGGTGTTTGAGGCATTTTGTCCCAGTGGACGGATTGCTGGGGACACTGGCAGCTGTATTTACCAGCCTGAAGTGCCTTGAGTGCTCAGAAGTTTCACAGACACAGTGGAGACAGCCTTCAAGGAAGTTAGGCTTCCAAAGGACAGGAAAGAGGTTTCACTTTGCTGTCAGCACTAGGAAGCCCCCTCAAGTTTTAATGTTATTGTACAATCCCTCTAGCAGCTTTTGGTATCCCCCTGCCTCCTTTTCCTGGTACTCCTGGCTCTTTGGAGAGAGCCACAATGTTCCTCTCACTGGGATTCAGCTGGAAGCAGGATTTGGCCACATTTCTAACACACACACACCCCTGCCAGTTCCCAGGGGCACCATGCAGGTGAGGGCAGCAGCTTCCTGCCCTCAGGAAACCTGTTCACTGCCCAGCACCCAAACATCCTTGCAGAGGGGCTGCACAGGTGTCACCAACCACTGCCCCTGAAACACCTTGGCTCATGGTCTCAAGGGTCCCTTGGAATTTGCTGTCCCAAAGCCCGTGGAACTGGGGCAGCCAGACACAAACCCAACCCTAGGAACACCCCGTGGATCCAAATTCCCCCTGGGGCCACATAAGAGCAAGTGGCAGGGGGCTGGCCAACATCTGGAGCTCCAACATCAGGCTGCAGGACAGCTCCTTGGAAACTGGGTTTGTCTGAACTGCACATGGAATTGTTTGTAAGCACTTGATCGATGCTTTGCAGACAGAATAAACCCACTGGTTTGGTAATAAGGAGACTGAGGATATATTTTAGTCTCTTGCCTAGATATATGCCACCTCTGCAGGCTGAAAGGAGAAGTAGGCAATAAATATTTTGACAAATATTCTAAAGGTTGTACCAACACAAGCTGATGGAAGGCACAAATAGGAAAAACCCCACATACTTTGCATTATTACTTTCTTATGAATGAGCCCAAGAGGCCCACAGATTGCTGAACTTTTTGGAATAGTGTTGCTTAAATTAAGTGTTCTAGTTCTGGTTTACATATATTTAAGTCTCCCTTCCCACACAAACTTTGTATTTTAACAAATAACTGATTTCTTCAATGGATTATTCTCCCTTTAAAAATAGCACTTCTGGGGCATGTCACTGGTTTGGCAATCTCTTAGCTTAAATCCATTTAAGGCACCATCTCCCAAGTTTATTTTTCCAATTTGACTGAAGGTGGAGCTGTCTGGGTGCATGAGCTGGCTCGCCTGTGACAGCAGATGGCATTTTCCCTCCCCAGCTAAGACAAAGGCATTCCCAGAGCAATTCAAACCCTTCCACACTGCCATCCTCTGGCAAAATGTGCATACAATATTAATGACGGTTATTTTTGTCCTGTGGTGCGTTCAGTCCTAGAAGAATAGCAGGAATCTTTTCCTACTTCCTGAAGAATCTTTACTGGAAAAGATCCAGTAAGTCTGATCAAAATAGAAACTAGAGGGGTGTTTCCCCCCCACCCCCATCCAAGTGCATCTTTCTTGTATTACTTCTGCAAAGATGAATACATAGTTATCCATAAAGGTATCACATTATATAACAGGATATCTAAGGACAATATTATTAGAATGCATTTTTTCAAGCTCAGAAGCTACAGGATGAAAAAGAAAGGTAAAAGCAGACTTAACACAGGAAGAGTTTGCTCTTGGAATGTCTGCCCAGAGTCAGATGCTGGATGACTGATCCTGTCTGGGGACTGTCCAGTGCAAGAATGACAAAACTCAGTCAGGACCTGCTGAATTTGCAATCGACTTTGGCACTGGCATGGTTACCTAAAGTACCTGTACTCAAAAAAGATCCTGGCCGTGAATTTCCCACCTCTAATCCAGGCTGCCAGCAGGAAAACTACCAGGTGGCAAACAATAAAGCGAATCATAAACAAGGCACCAGGGTTTGTGTCAATCCAGCTACAGCAAATAAACTCTTCCAGGGATGGGGCAGGTTCTCTGGGCAACCTCTGCCAGGGCCTTCCCACCCTCACAGTCAATAGTTTCTTTCCAATAATAAATCTAAATCTGATGTAAATATCACTGCAGAGCTCTCATGTTAAGAAATCCCACCTTCTGTAATGAAGATGAATTCATCCCAAGACTGTGTCCAGGCAATTCTCTGCTGTGGACCTCAGCTATGAAATAAAAACAGAGCCCACAACAGCAAAGAAAATAAAACAGACCAGTGCCATGACTGTGTGCCGTGAGAATTGTAAAAGTGGCTCCCTTAGTGCCACCAGGCCAATAATCCTTGACAGAAAACAGCAAGCACTCACTGAGACCTCACCTAGAATTAAAAGCTGCAGCACGTGCTGGGCTTTAGTAACACACAGGAGGTACCAACCCAGGTGTTACAGAACAACAGTGCATGAATTGGAGAGGGTGTGGTCCAAAAGGCTGCTGCAGAGGTGCTGTGCAGTGATTGCTTTCTCCTTGAGTGCCTGAGTTCAGGAGCAGAGTGTTGGCACTCCCCTCCTGATGCCTCCAGGCTGTGAGCCCCAGCAAGCCACAGGAACAGGCTGGCAAAGAGCCACCCCAGCAGCCTGGAACAGGTTGAAGCCACGAGGTGGATAAGGGACAAGACCAGAGTCACACTGACAGCAGTGTCAACCACTCCTGTGCAGCCTGGTGCAGGGGGGGCAATTCACCTTCCCCTTGGGGGAGAACAGAAGTGTTCCACCAAATCTCAGCACAGCCCCCAGGGATTCCCCTGGCTCCTGGCTCACGTATGAACCCACCTGCAGACACAGCTCTAATCCTGGGATGCATGCACTGGATGAAGCTTGGGAACCACTCAGGGAAGCACGGACCTCCACACTTACAGTGTTCAGCATCCCACTTGCAAATGTAGCTGCATTCAAGAGCTGAGACCTTAATTTGGCATTTCAGACTGCTGCATTTGCTTTGGTAGTTTTTCTATTACTGTTGTGAATAGTGTCTGGGCTCCTACATAATTAACAGCAGCATAATGCCTACGAAGTGCTTCTAATTTGCTAGGCTGCCTTTTCATGCAAGTGAAAAAAATTTAAGCAGACATTAGCAAGCAAGAGGCAGAACCCCACACATGCTGCTGGTGGAGAAATCTTGAGTTCTTGCCTTGAGCAAAAACCTGAAATGATGAAACTATCCACCAAAAAATCTATAAAGTAAAAACCAACAGATACCAGGTGATTCCTTTGCACTGAAAGGGGGAGTCCACCCTTCTATGGTATGAGACCGTGAATGTGGTCCAGCCTTCAGTTTTGAGACTGAGATACAGAGATGTGCCATTTCTTACAGAGTGAGCTACAGACAGATGTCCTGTCATTTTCTGCCCCACACAGGTCTCCCTGCTACTGTCCAGTGTCTAATACTGATCCAGGCACTGTAGCAGTTCCTGTTTCCCCAAATTAAAGAAGAAACCTAACAGATTCAACCTCCCAGCCCTGGGGCAGTTCTCTCCCTCAAGTACTCCATACAAAATCTCTCATGAGACAATCTCTTCTTACTCTCTTTGCTCCTGAATCCCTTTAATAAGCCATTCCCTTTTATCAGAATCTTTTCTATCTTGGCTCTTTTTTTTGACCATCTCTTCTCCCTTCCTCTGGCCCTCCACATTTTTTTTAACTGCCAGAGTGCAGCTGCATTTAACTAAGGATTTGGAATTCTGCAAGATGCCCTGGGTTGCTGTGGACAGCATACCAACCAAGCCTTAAAAAAGCCAGAGGAAGAAGCACACACAGCTCCTAGATCTCAAGTAATTCCCATGTTCCTGTCAATATAGCTGATGTTTTGGTGCTGCAGTGATTTTCCCTGAGCCTCAGAGTGGGAAGCAGGCATGGCTGGGCATTTATCTTTTGGCAAGTGCTCGTTCCCTTCGGTATCAACAAGCCTCTTTTTAACTTCCCTGATAACAAGTACGTTGTTTACAGCAAACATTCTCACAGAAGAATGCAGCTTGCACCCGAGGTCAGGCTCAGGGAGATGTTTATTAGTGCAGCTAAAGGGATGTGCAGCAGGTAATTCTGCCTCTATTTTTCTCTAGTATCAAAGAAGCAACGTGGAAGTGTTGAAGATTTTTAGAGGGTTTAATGTTGTTCCCTATGTAAAAAAGTTTACCTGAACATCCCCCCTTCCTCCTATTTTCCATTAACTCCTAATGCTAAGCACAACATCATATAATCCCAGAATGTGTTGGGTTGGAAGGGACCTTAAAGCTCATTTCATTCCACCCCTTGCCATGGACACCTTCCACAATCCCAGGTTGCTCCAAGCCTCATCCAAGCTGGCCTGGAACACTGCCAGGGATCCAGGGGCAGCCACAGCTTCTCTGGGCAACCTGATGTGATCCTCATGCAGCACAGGATGTCCCTGTGGTTGGTTCAGGCCAGGTGTCCTAGCTGTGCCCTCTCCCTGTTCCTCACTCAACCCCAGCACAGCTCAGCAACAGCCAAAACAGCCCAGTGTTACCAGCACTGCATCAGTCACAAATCCAAACCAGCACCCTACAGGCGGCTGTTAGGAAAATGGACTCCATCCCATCCATACTAGAACAGCAAGACAGGCATCATTACCTTCCTGTTATATCCTTTAAAGAAACACGACCTGTTCCCACCATTATGTTTATATTTAATCCCTGAGCTTTCCAAATGAATATTGGTACAACAATCTGAAAAAAATCCGGTTCAGAATAAAATTATTTTTTAAAAAATCACTAATAATTTTTAGCACTGATTTTTCAAGCTCGCTGCAGCTTCAGCAGGGATTCTCCTGCATGTCAGTGCTTTTGTCTTGCCCCTTTGGGAATGAGACTGTTCCTAAAGAACTGACACAGCAGCAGGGACCAGCAACAATCAGTCCCTTCCTCACCTAGGGGAGGTCAGTGACCAGAGAACAATGAGAATTTGGTGCCCTGAGCAGCCCCACCTGGCACCTCCACCCACAGACCAGGATCCCCACCCCAGCCAGGACAGTCCTGGCCTGAGTCACCACAGAGGAGTGTGCCAGGAGTGTCTCCAGCACATCTGCAGGAACCTCTTGGACTCACACTCTCCCTTCACCTCCAGCCCTCTGGTGCAGCAAGCCAACTCAATCCCTGGAGCAGCGCTCCTGCTGGCTGGGATCAGCTGGCAGGCAAGCTGCCAGCCTAGCAGGGATTTACCTTCGTGTCTTCCCATCCCGCTAATGGAATGGCTGTGCCAGGAATGCTCCCAGCAGGTTCAGCACGAAGCTCCTCACAGGACTCTGGCAACAGGCGACAAAGGAAGGACTTTCAAGCACTACAGGGAAGCAGAGCCCACTTCAACGGGACTCCTTCATCCCCATATCTAATCTTAAGAGCTCTTTTAACTACACACCCTTCCTTTCTCCAGCAGCTTGAATACTCCTCTGCACTACAGACCAAACCTAAGCCAAATTAAATCGTGGTACCAGTGGCCACAAATGTGTCCTCCTTCAAACAGCACCAATTTTCAATGTGCTCACCCCTGTTCCTCAGCAGCTGTGGGTGAATATCCCTTTCCGTGTCCCTCCTGGCTTTAATATAGGAGACTGTGTCCATTTGAAGCAAGGCCACTGCTCAGCACTCTCTCCTGGGAAGAGGATGAAAGGACAAACAGCATGTGAGAGATATTTCTCAGTCACCTCACACATTGCCGGGATACTGCAGCAGCAACACAGCCCAGGAATGCATGAAACGAGCAGCTTTGCTCTTCATTTCCTTTCCAAGCTGCAGAACATACTTCGGGGTCCCCAGGACTTCACTGTGTCCCTGCAGCAAAAGCTGACACCAAGAACGAGCAATTACGGTGATGCCCCCAGAGTGAGGCTGTATCATCAGCTACCGAATTCATCACCCATCGTGCATGACACCAAATGTTCAAGCAGGTAATTATGTCACAATCTTCAGCATGACAGGGAAAACAATCCCCCTGCCCTGCCAAGCTAACAGGCTTCATCAGCCAGACACCCCCGAACTCTTAATTACGGTTTCCAAGTGCCGAGGGCACAGGTTTAGCTACTCCCTCCCCAGGCTGGGAAGTGCTGGCACACCTTTTTTCACCATTAAGTGTCTACATTTGCAAAAACATCCCGGGTAGAGCTGCGGCGCCTGCTGTTTGATGGCTTTCACTGGAGTCAGGCAGATGAACCGAAGGGAATTAGTGCCTGGGTTTAACAAAGCCCAGACACAAACCAGCTGACACGGGGCTGTCAGCACTCGTCAGCCTTCAGAGGGAGGAAACGAGGTTATCCCTGAACAATAGAGCAACGTACCACGGACAAACTTGAGTGAGGAATGAAGATACAAAGAGGATTACAGCTTAAGGGAAGCTGCCACCCCAGCTAGGCAGCAGTGTGGGCCTTCCAGCCGGGCTCCATCACAACAGCACAGCTCAGCATCCCAGAGTTGTTCGATTTGCATCCAGGATCTTGTGCCTGTAGAATTCCCAGAATGGTTTGAGTTGGATAGGACCTTAAAGCTCATCTTGTTCTAAACCCTGCCATTGGCAGGGCCACCTTCCACTATTCCAGGTTACTCCAAGCCTCATCCAGCCTGGCCTTGGGCACTTCTAGGGATCATGGGGCAGCCACAGCTTCTCTGGGCACCCTGTGCCAGGGCCTCCCCACCCTCACAGGGAGAAATTTCTTCCTAACATCTGATCCAACTCTGCCCTCTGTTACTTTAAAACCATTGCCCCTTGTGCTGTCACTATCTGCCTGCCTCCTTTGAAAACATTAGAAGTTGAAACCTCTTGTTTACATTCCAAGCTTGCAAAGTAGGTGATGCTTTTAAGCTCAGATCTGGTGCCTTGTGCCTCTGTAGAAATGGGAATTTAAAACCTGTACTGTTCTGCCACCCATCCAGAGAGCTTCCTCCTCAGAGCAGGACACAGCACTGATGTGGCAGCTCAGAAATCCAAGCCCCTCCAGGTGCTCTTTCATTTTCTGCTAATTGACATTGTGCTCACTTTCTACTACCTGACAGGTCATTGGCAACCTAGAAAGGCCCACGATTGAGTACTTGTGATCATCAAGCTTCCAATGTCATTTACCCCACCAAAGTTAGGACATTCCCAGCCAAACAGGGTGTCTCAGTCTGGAAAGAAGAACTCTCTCTCAGGCTGTAACAGAACCCAGCACATTCTGGGCAGTTGTTTGCTCACACACCATTTCATCCCAGAGCCAGCCTGAATTCCTTGTCCAGATCAGTCCGTGCTTGTTCTTTCCTTGTTTGCTTCACAATTGCCATTATTTGTTTTCCTTCCCTGAGTCCCTGCTGTTTCAGCTAGTCTTTTCAAGGCTTTTGGTAAATGGTGCCACAGAATCTTTGAATCACTCGGGCTGGAAAAGAGCCCCAAGATTATCAAGTCTATTCCTTGAGGAGCAGCAAGTCATAAACACCTATGCCAAGGTGTTTACTGCTTGAATTCAGAAGCATTGCAGGAAGCCACTCCACCAAGTTCTTCACTTGACAAAGATGTTTCCTTCTCCACTGAGATCAGCCTAAGTTTTCTGATCCAAAACATGACACCCACCTAGAAGGAGTCTTACTTTGCAGCTACCAAATCTTGAGTCAGGGCTGTTTAGCCCTGAAGGAGAACCAACCCTTTTATGTCTCCACCTGCCCTGCCTCAGATTTCCACTAAGACTAGCAGTTCATTCCTATTTACAGAAAAGGGATCCAGCTTAAATCCTAGGAACGGAATTAATGGACAGAGGCTGCAACAGATCCAGCTATGGCCTGTGCTGAAGCACAAACCCCATTGGGTATGATCACTGCTGAGCACAGGATGGCCAGGCAGTGTTAAACAGGGCTTGGGCTTCCCCTTTTTTTACCTCTCTTTCTAGCTTTTTTTGTTTTCCTTCACCCACTGAACACTCTCCTCCTTATCTGCAGGCTGAGGGATTGTGTCCAAAGCATGCCAGGGAAAGGCCTTCAGCTGTAAGAGCAGATTAGAAGTCTCTTCTCTCTGGTTTGGGCACAGCACTACTCAGAGCTCACTCTCCCTACCTCCTTTGTTACCCATTAGTACAAGTAAAACAAATGTCCAGTTTGGCCACCATCATTTATGAGAGTTTGGGCCCATACAAGTCAAAAAGAGAGGATTTATGCTTGCCTGGGGGCAGAGGTTAAGTGATACAGTACTGAGCCCTGCTCAAAATACATCTGACAAGGGCTTAAAGCATTTTGGACCTGAACTTCAAATCTGAGCTGTGGCAGTGCTGTCCAAATCCTCCTAAGCCAGTTGAAAGTCAGTCTCTACATTTAGTAATGGGTTGAAGGGTTCACAAAACAGTGGCTGCAAGTTCAACAAAACAACACATATGGAGTTAAAATTAAAAACAAACAAACAAACAAATCAGATAATTACATCCCAACAGGGAGAGCTGATAAAGTTTAATACTGTTTGTGCTGTTGAGAAGTGAAATCCTCATCCTTTTTTGTTGATCTGATGATTCTGATTTAAAATCCACTTAATGGATACAATTAATGAAACTGCTGGGCAGACTGGATGTGGTTTGGTCAATATTTGCAACTTATATTTAAATAAAGTGCTCACACTCAGTTCTACAAACAGCTTGTTTGAGCCAATTTGAGGTCATGCCTGTTAGCACACTGTCAGCTACAGAAATTTATTTGGTATTTAAAGAGAAATCCTAAGAGCTGGCAGCTGGCTGGGGTGCAAGGCAGTGGAGCAGCTTCTGTTGTTGGCTTCATCTGCTCCTGGCAGTTCTGGACACTTGTCACCAGTGGTATCACCTGCTCAGAGCCAAAGGAACCACCCCTGTGAGGTGGGTCTGCTTCAGGAGATTCCTCAAATCCCTGTGCCAGGGCCTAGTGCAGCACCACAGGCTGGGAGAGCTGGGGGTGCTCATCTGGAGAGGAAAAGGCTTTGGAGATACCTCAGAGCCCCTTCCATGGCCTAAAGGGGCTCCCAGGGGAGCTGGAGAGGGACTTGGGACAAGGTGTGTGGGGGCAGGATACAGGGAATGGCTTCCCACTGCCAGAGGCAGATGGGATATTGGGAAGGAATTCCTCACTGTGAGGGTGGGCAGGCCCTGGCACAGGGTGCCCAGAGAAGCTGTGGCTGCCCCTGGATCCCTGGCAATGCCCAAGGCCAGGTGCCACACTGGGGCTTGGAGCAACCTGGGATAATGGAAAGTGTCCCTGCCCATGGCAGGGGATGGAACAGGATGAGCTTTAAGGTCCCTTCCAACTCAAACCATTCTGGGATTCTGTGTGCACAGCATGCAGTTACTGGACTATCTGATTAAAGTGCAGCTACTTTTGCTGACAAATCCTGTACCTCAGCTCATAAATTCTGTCTATTTCTTATTTTTATACATCTCGAGATATATAGCTTAAGGGTAATGCTTTTTGTGGGAAGGATGAGCTCAAAATTAATCCCTTCATTCTCAGTTAAAGAAAAAATATTTCCATAATTCTAATTGAGCTGCATTAACCTCAGATTTTAAACTGCTTCAGATCACTATTCTTCCACAGACATCTCATTGACACAGTTATCCCCTGGCTTCTCCATAGGGTCACAGAATGGTTTGAATTGGAAGGGACCTTACAAACCATTTAGTTCCAACCCCTGCACAGGAGGGACACCTTCCCCTTCTCTTTTCTGCCAGCCTGGAAAAATCCCTGCTTAGTTAAATTATACTGTTAATGTTTCCCCCAAAGGTTTTAACTAATTATTTTCAAGGGCAAGAGGAAACAAATAACAAATCTACTCTATTTTAGTGTCAAATACACACACCTCCTGCTTCAAAACCAACTCACCTCTAGGGAGCAAACCCTGAGAATGGACAAGACCTAGTTTTCAAATTCGCTCCATCAGCAGCTTGTGTTCTGAGCTCATAAAACAGAAACAGTTTGGGGGCAAAACAGATACTCAAGCTCTTTTTTTAATGTTTCATTGATTTCTGAGTAACACTTGCAGACTCATCACCCAGGTGCCACATGAATTGCAAATGACTGGAGGAAGGTGAGGGGGGGAAGAACAGAAATCCCAACTGTTTCAAAGGTGCTCAGCCTCAATTCCCCCTGAAGGCTCATAAAAGTCTTTTGCTTCAGCTGCACATCCATTTGGCATATTTTGATATCTGGGAGCAGAATGGAGGTTTGAATTGGACACCAACACCTGAAAGAACACTGCAGGAACTTTTAGACACTAAGCAAGTCATCAAGCCAAACATTTTAACTGTTTCACTCCCATGTGAAAGGCATCCATAAATGATTTCCCAAGGGCAGAAAGGTGCAATCCTGCAGCTGCATACTATTACACTGATATAACCAACCACAATGTGCAATTAAGAGGAGTAGAGGTAAAAAGAAAGCTCTATTTTAGTGGGTTTACACCAATATTATTTACAAAGTAAGTGGAAGGTTTATTCCAATAACCTGTGTAAGAGCATTTGGGAAAGCTTGATCCTTGCATTGGAGGCAGGAGGTGGAATCAAACAGCAGGATGCAAGGCTCAAAATGAGTAGGACTGCAAAGCCAGCAGCTGTTTCTTGCTTGCTCCTCTCCTCTTTATTTTTCTTCCCAGGGCAGAAGACAGAGCTCACAGTGTAAACAGAGGATGCTGACTGCCAGCGAGGAGCACTGCAGGCTGGAGCCGTGTTCAAGGACAGCTCATCAGAGCAGCCAGGTCCCTGCAATCACTCCAGCATTCCCAAGCCTCTCTGAAGCCACTGGCTTGTCATAGCACAGCACTTACTACAGCAAACACGTTGTGGGAGGGCTGCTGGTGAAATGAAGCCTTTGGTTTCTGGAGAGAACAGACAAACGATTGTTTGGGAGCTATCTAACCCCCCCTCTTCCCACCAGTTTCATCCCCGGGTGAAAACTCCTTTTTTTCCATCAGCTTGAGCCCACCCCTAAGACTTCTGGATGCCACAGCTGCAAGGGATCATCTCCTGTTAAAATAGTTGCTGGTTTTTGCCACTCCTACACAGACAGACAATCACAGCACAAAAACCAGTCAGTGGAGAGGCTGTGAACATCCCACCACTGGCAGAACGTCCAGTCCACACATAAATGAATAGGGAAGAGACCATCCTTTCCCAGAGAAAAGGCCATAGAACTACAGGTGCAAGGGGCTCCTGCCAGCTCAGAGTGCTCTTCACCTGGAAAATGCTGCTTTAAAGTCACTTCTGGCAACGGCTGTAATTAATTGTTGCCAATACAACCCTGTGAGTGTAAATGAGCCCTCTCAGCAGCATTTCACACTTCACATTTCTAGCTTAGCAACAGGAGCAGAAGAGGAGTGAAAAATTGGAGATTATTGGTTTATTCAGGTGTTGGGGAAGAGGCTCGTGTGTCCTGGTTACTAAGGAAAAACCAGAAAGGCAATAAACCTTTTCCTCATAGTTTCTGAATGGGAAGTGGGGGCAAAAATTTACTTCTTGTTTGTTACTATGCTGCTCTATTTTTAATTAGCAATAAATTAATCTTCCCCAAGCCAAGTCTGTTTTGTTCATGACTGATTGGTGAAGGATCTCCCTGCCCTTATCTGACCCCACAAGATTTTTCACCTTGTTTTCTCCCCTGTCCTGCTGCAGAGGTTCAGCCATGCCAGATGAAAAGGAAGCTCTAGCAGATCAGATTTCAGAAATCAGATATTTTGCTTGATGATCAGCTTGGAGAAAGCTGGCTGGTACATTGGCTTATCAGTGAAGAGGGCATAGCTCCTACATCTGTAAGGGATCAACCTGCTCATTCTCACAGGGCAGCACATTGCACAGGAGAAGAGTTTGGCTCAGTATAAAAAAGCAGCTGCTCCCCCAGCCTTAGGGGAAGTCCTTGGGCATTTTGGCAGCTCAGCATCCTGCAAGGCTCAGTTCATGTCCCCTGCAAGCCTCGTACCAGAGATGCTGGGTTAGCAAACTGCAGGGGCTGTGCTGTGCCAATGACACCAGACCTGCTCTGTGTGTGTGTGGTGGGGCAGAATCCCACAGACCAGGAAACACACAGGCCCTGAGGGGGAAAAAAAAAAAAAAATATTAAAAGCATAAAATTACTTAAGCATTGCTGTCATTTCCAGCAACAAAAAATTCAGGGTGAAGGGGAAGATGCAAAACAGTGAGTAACCAGCCGGACAAGGCAGGAAAAGTAGGTGATAACCCTGGTTATCACCTACTCTGCTCCAAACACAGCTCTGTGCAGCCACCAGGACACTGAGCATGGGATGGGTGCCTGAGCTGGGACTAAAAACTTCCCAAACCTGCTCTTGCACGTTTGCAGCAAAGCCAGCCTCAGCAAAGCCACTGTGCAGCACGTCAGAGCAATTCTGTGTGCTCAGGATGAGCTCTTTGTCCTCTTCACAGCCACTTTCACCCCTTGTGCAGAGCAGCGAGCCAAAGCCCACAGACAAATTTAATTCAGGATAAAAATGCGTTTGCCAGCACAGTTTAGTCATACTTCATTGCCTCATTGGTTCCATTGCAAACAGGCAGATGCAGTTGAGTTCTGTCCAGTCACTTTGGTTTTGCTAAATTTGGGAATATAACACAAGGGTAACGTTTGTGCATTGGCACAAAACCGAAGATTTATTTTTCCTGATACAACTTTCATTTGTACAACACGTGCCACAGAAATCCAGGGTGAAAATGTTAATTCCAGGAACTACAGGGTGCTCAGAAAGCCTTTCCCAGGAAACTTACAATCACCCTTCATACAGTACTTGCTGTACAAGGTCTTGCCAAGTGGGTGCTTCTCCTCTTTGCAGCTTATTTCACCAGCCATCAATCTCTGGGACTGATTTCCTCTATTACCAGGGCAGCAAGCACTGCTCTTTCAGGGACCAGCACTTTAACACAGCCCACAGTTTTTGTTGTCCCTTCAACACAGCCCAAAACTTCTGAAAACGCCTTTAAAAAGAAATGCAAATCCTGTGATAAACCAGTTCTCTCACAAATCACACTGCAGCAGGGGAGTCACACAGTAAGTTATGAAGAAGTTATCCTGGAGCAAAAAAACCCAAACCACCACAAGCACATTTAAATTGTGATTGAAGGTTAATGATACACAAATTACTGTGCTCCCAAATTTCCACCTGCAAGCAACTGGATGCCACAGTTCTCAGCACACTCAACCATCAACAATTTCACCACATCAGCTCTGTGCTCAGGTTTCCAGTGCTACAAGCCCTCAGGAAGTTTTTTGGAGTAAAGGATTCAAAACCTTTTCTGTCACTCCTTTGGGGAAAGTAGTTAATACAAAGGTAGCATCACGGAATCATGGAATGGTTTGGGTTGGAAAGGACTTTCAAGCCCATCTCATTCCAGGCCCTGCCATGGGCAGGGACACTGCCACTGTCCCAGGCTGCTCCAAGCCCCAGTGTCCAACCTGGCCTTGGACACTTCCAGGGATCCAGGGGCAGCCACAGCTGCTTTGGGCAACCTGTGCCAGGACTTTCTCACCCTCAGGGAAGGATTTCTTCCCAATATCACATCTAAATCAACTCTTTCAGCTTTAAGCCATTCCCCCTTGTCCTCTCATGATGACCAATTTATTTCTGCACTAGCAAATTTTGCAAGCATGATGAGGATCATTAAATACCTCACCACAAGCAAGTAGTGTAATTCCCATAGTATTGACTGGATGATGAAGTAGCATTATTACAGGAGACCTTAAACACAGGGAAATTAAAACACTGCATGGCTGTGAGAGACTCCTGTCATTAAAGGGCTGTGTGCAGAACATCTATAACACTTTAAAAATATGCTTACGTGCCATAAATCCCTGCCCCACAATAATACATGCACATTATATTCATAACAGCATAATTACGTGACAATTACCATACAGCATTAATTAAAGGGAAACCCTGTGTGCCATCCAAGGCAGCTTCTTTGAAACAGACTAAGTATACAAGGAAAATATAATTAAGCAACAGAAGGTGAGCTGTTTCCTGATGATAATTACATTACTGGCTGTATTTTCAATTAGGTCACTTCTAAAACATCAGACTTGTTCAGGGTTTTGATGTCCACAGGAATCCTGCTGCACAGGAGCCCAGTGGTCATGGACTTACCTACCAATCTCATTTGTTAAAAGCTTTAATGGCAAGTAGGTTTTGCCCCTTGGCAGACTTTTGGGCAGCTGCCTAATTCCTATAATGGCCTAACACAGACTTCAGCCAAAAGCAGGAGTCATTCCATGTTGCTGAAGAAAACACTCAGCTCGGGAGAGCTGAAAAATAAATGCAGTTTTCTTAGCTGAAGCAAGACCTGGCAGAGGTGAGAAGGAGCTACATTTCTATACGTGTTGGCAAAGCTCTGCCAAATCAAAGGGCTTGAGGAATAAGCCAGATGAGAGGGGAAGGCACAGGAAAGAATGTGCAGTGCTGACAGTGGGGTTTATGCACAGCTCAAGCTGCCAGGATTTTTGTGCTGGGGACACAAAACCGGCCCAGGAGGCACAGCTGAACTCTCCCACACTGGCAGCAGAGGCACTGAAGAATTTAAGGACTCCATCTGGGGCATCTCATTTAAATGCCTCTGACCCCAAGCAGCAGCCTAGAGGTGGGGGAATGCAGTAATGAACCCGAGTGCTCAGGTCCCTTCCAGTACAGAAGCATTTTAACCCCTTTGGAGAAGCTGCAGCAACTGGTGAACTTCAAAGCTGAGCCTACAGACATATGTTCCATGGCTAGAGAGGGCTGGCTGCTATTTTTGTATGTGCTTTCTTGGGAAAAGCCAGCATTTGACAAACACGTTCAGCTAGAGAAATCATTGTGTATTCATTCCTTGCTCCTTCAAAGGATACGACTTCCAGGATCCTCCCCAGAAGCAGCGCCAGCAAAGCACAGATGGATGACTCTGGATTTACCCTTCCCCAGGTTGTCTGAGGCAGTGAGTTATTAAACACTAGCTGTTCTCATCATTATCAGAATCTAATAGGTCACAGATGGCACAAAACATCATGGTAGCCTGAATTTTGTGCCCATTCATGCTGTTGTTTGCTCAAAAAAATTAATCTCAAAGGCTGCCAACCCCGGTCTTGCCCAGAATTACCTTTTTTACCTTCTCACCATCTGCTCTGAGACCTCGAGGGCAAGTCAGTGTGAGTCCAGTCTGAGCTGCAACTCACTGGGTTGCATCAAATTTGAAATCATCCAGCACAAAATGTACTTACTGCTACTGATCCCTCCAGGAGAGGCAGCATTTGCTGCCCAGACCTGCATTACCAGGACCACTGCAAAGAAAAAATGTTTTGGAGGTGTGTGCCTGCAACCTGAGTCCACCTACAATACAGCCCCATCCATCAAAATCCTTTAAAATCAGCCAAGCCTAATGGATAATGGAGAACATCCAAATCCCACTTCACCTGGTCCACTGTCTCCTGAAACCCCATCAGATCAGACAAGCTATCCATCCCTATTTTTTCATCTGGAATTTCTTTGCTAGCATGGATACTCTGTCTTAAAAAAGTCCACCTCATTCATTTTGGGACTATTTTGGACCCTTTTTTTGGGCCTTTGCAACTTGAAGAATCGCTTGAAATTCTCCTCTGGCCTCCAATACTTTTTTCCACGACAGACCAAAAGGAGACTTTTTTTTGCAGGCTAAATAAACCAAAAAAGGGATTAAAAGAGGAGGTCACAGTCCAGATTTCACAACTGAACATGTCATACATGGCCTTTTCTGTACAAAAAGCCTAGATAAACCCCAAAATCTGATTATGTAGATTATTCTCTCACGTCACACTTTGATACTCTTATGCATTTCAGAGAGAAGGGCTTGAATGAGGCCCTCAGCAGAGAGCTAGGAAGGAGGGGAAAGAAAGAGGATTTATCCTATCATTCAGCAAGCCACCACAGCCCCAGCAGGAAGTTGGGGAAGCCTGGCATTCTGCCACAAGAGAAAGCCCAAGGAAAGCTGTTCTCTTTTCAGCCAGCCATATGGAAATGCAGCCATGGTGAAAGCTGCTCTTACAGCAGCGTTGCTCTACTCATAGAGTAGATCTGCTACACACAGGCAAGAAGAGAGTGAGTGTGTGGGCTCGTTGAAAAATTAGGATAAACAGCAAGTTCCTCTGAAAATAGAGCTGGTGATCCAAAAGGGGAAAATGCAAACCTGCAGGCATCAACTCCCTTGGAGCATGCAGAGCTCACCAATGTGAAGGGCAGGGACACACCTGAAGGATGGGGTCATCCAGAGGGACCCGGACAAGCTCAAGCACTGGGTCTGTGGAAATCCCATCAGGTTCAACAAGACCAGGTGCTGGTGCTACACTTGGGTCCAGGCAACCGCCAGAATTAATCCAGGCTGGGATGGAGCAGCCCTGGGAGAAGGACTTGGGGGTGCTGGTGGGTGGGAGCTGGACCTGCCCCAGCCCTGATCCCCCAGTGTGGGCACCAAGGGAGGGGGGAATTCTGCCCCTCTGCCCTGCTCAGGTGAGACCCCATCTGCAGAGCTGCCCCCAGCCCTGGGCTCCAACAGCACGAGATGTGGAATTGCTGGAATGGGTCCAGAGGAGGCCACAGAGATGATGAGAGGCCTGGAGCACCTCTGCTACAGGGAAAGGCTGGGAGAATTGGGATAGCTCAGCCTGGAAAAAAACGGTTTGGGTAACCTAACTGTGGCCTTCCAGTACCCAAAGGGAGCCTACAAGAAAAGTTCTTAGCAGTACTTGGCTGGCAGAATGAAGTTCAGGGTCACATTAAATTCTGAAAATCTTTGGAAGAAAGTTTTGTGTCTTTTCTAGTGAGTCACTGGTCTGTTACGATTGCCAAAGGAAAGAAGGGGTAAGCAAAGCACTGCTGTTACCCAGGACTACCTAAATAGTTGTGGCTTTGGTAACCAAGGGGAGATACAGCTGCACTGGAGGGGCTGCACTACAGCACAGCAAAAAACCAGCTCTGTCCCAGTGACCACCCTGTTTGCACAACCGTTCAACCCCAACCCCATTGCCAACCTCATAAATCTCAGATAAAAGGGATGTCTCTGTGGTAAGGTGCTGGCTGAGGCACAGGGCCCCACACTGAGGGTCTGCTTCAAGCAGGGTGAAAGAGCTGAGCCAGCCACTTCTGTGCTCCACCTTCTTCTGGATCAAAGGGAGCAAGGAATATTCCCTCACTGAAAGGTGAGAGCCATTAGTAACTGCAGGGACTAATTGCACCCATAGAGGTCTGACAAAATGGGACTGCAGAGTAGGTGTTGCACTACCCTAAAAGATATAAATAAAGCTTTACCCCAATTTTGTTTCCTTTTGTACATACTTTCAACTCCCTCCAAGCCATCAAGGTGCCACAAAGTAATTTTTAGCAGATCAAAGTGACCTAAGCCTGATACTTTTACTCAGTGCATTTTAAAACTGATTTATTTACCAAAAGCTGCCTGAAATATGCAGAGTTCAACTTGAACTCCGTGTTAGACTTGGCTAAAAGCCACCCTATTCTCTATTGAAGGCAGGAGTGCTACAGAAAGTAAATACCATCCTATTGTCTCCAGGTTTCTGTTAATTCCTTAGGAAAAAAAATTTGTTAAAAAAACCCACCAAAAACATTTGACAGTCACTTTCATACCATGAAATACAGTAACACTTGAGCTGCACTAAGGATTAAAACATGTATTGCCAGGGACAGCTTAGAGCACAGTTACACAACCAAAATAAGAATATCATGAAATAAGAGTATTGTGCCCACAGGATTCTCCCGACCCTGTTTAGTATTCTTTGCTTCGTGCACTACACCAAAGACATTTCCAACAGTCCTTCAGCTATCACAACCCCTCGTTTATTAAAGGGGTATTTTAAGCAGAATTTGGCACTGAATTCTCTCGCTTCCTCCTTGCACCCCTCACCTTTTCCCTGCAGAAAGAAACAGGAGTACAATCCCTGCCTTTTCACCGAGTGTGTTCACTCTTTAAACTCCTCGGTCCTCCCCTCTATTCAGCCCTCGCTCGGCGGAGCTCACCCGCGCAGAGACCGAACCATCAGCGCCTTTGCTGCTGCTGCTTTCTCATCCTCCCACGCTGCGGGCTGCTGTTGCATCTCCCCGGCTGACTCCGCCTCTCCTCTTGCCGCTCTCTCCCCTCTTTAGATTCACTTCAAGGCCAGCTTCCCTTCCTTGCTGCTGGGCTCACACAGCTGGGAGTGTAGTAAAGCAGGGAGCTTTTATTCAGCGGCGCTTCCTTCACCAAGCAGCTGCTTTGAAGCCCCAAGGTCCAATTTCAACCGCTGGAGTTGCCGGTAATAAAAAAACAGCTAAATATAACAGCGCTTTCAAAAGGCAGGTTTGAGATGGGGGACTCCACTGTTAAAGCTCTCCAGCTGAAACACCACCAGAATCTGTAAATACACAACTTACACAATGTCACAGCCAGTAAACCCTTGCTGGAATGAATATTTGGGTGGGTTGGAAGGGACCTTAGAGCTCATCTCGTTCCATGGGCAGGGACACCTTCCACTGTCCCAGGGTGCTCCAAGCCCTGTCAAACTTGGAAAGCTTCCAGGGATCCAGGGGCAGCCACAGCTTCTCTGGGCAACCTGTGCCAGGGCCTCACCGTCCTCACAGGGAAGAATTCTGTTGCTTCTATGATAGCAGCTAAAAGAGAAATTAAGGCCTTGAGGGAGGCAAATTTACACCAATGCTGCCGAGACCACAGATTAAACTGATGGCAAAGGAAGCAGGAACCAAGAGCCTTGACAAACAAAGCTGTCATTCTCTGCATAAAAAAGAAATGTTCCACTGATCTTGGTAGTCTGTCTGGATGTGTAAAATTTACCCAGAGCAAAGCCTGAAAGGTGCTGGTAAGAAAGCTGTTAAGGGATAGGATGAGTGGCACAAAAAAAAGAAATCACACCAGTGGTACTGTCACTGCAAAGTCCAGACTCTGCTCTGCAAAGAAAGTTTGGCTGCCATACCTTAGGCATCTACAAAATCACACCTGCAGGTCACAGAGCCAAAATAACCCAATGAGGAAAGAAAAAAGACCAAACAGGAATAACAAGTCTAAAAATAGCAATATTTAAGTTTACACTTTTGGACAACGGTTTTTTCAACCAAGCATTTAGCCAGAACAAATTCTCACCCTTTCCAGAGTCTGAATTTCCAATTCCTTGTGGCCATTTATTCCTGTAGCACTCCTCTTTCCCTGCTGCCCTTTCCCTAGTTATTTCCTCATAAAACAAATGCATTTCTCCCCTACAGCCCATCACTGCAATGCACACCACTCAGAAAATCTATATTCGGTAGTTTCCACTCTCTGCCTCTCTTTCCATGTACTTTTCTGAGACAAGAAGCCTGTGCATGAAAATATTCTTAAAACCATATCCCAGCTGCATTGGAAATAATACTTTTTACACAACTGGGTTTTGGGGTGGGGTTTGGTTTTCTTGTTTTATGGTTTTTTGGTGTGGGGTGTTTTTTTTGTTGTTTTTTTTTTTTGTTTGTTTGTTGTTTTTTTTTCTGTTATTCCTAATGATTACCATGGTTTTAAATGAAAGGCACAATTTCATTCCTTTTCCAGAGACTGAAGGATGGGGAGAGATGTGATCCTGCCTCTCTGTCCAATTGTAGGGAAGTTATACCTGGAGGAGTGTTGTTAAATGTGGGCTCCACCTGTACCAGATATGGATTTGCAGGAGAAAATCCAGCAAAGGACCAAAAGAGGATGAAGGGACTGGAGCATCTTTCACATGAGGAGAGTCTGAGAGAGCAGGAACTGCTGAGCCTGAAGAAAAGGCTCAGGGATGATCATATCAATGTGCCCAAGTAGCCCAAGGGAGGGAATGAGGTACAAACACAGTCATGAAATTCCATCTGAGCACAAGAAAACCCTTTTGGGCCATGAGACTGGTCACACACTGGAACAGGTCCCTCAGAGAGGCTGTGGAATCTCCAGCTGTGGCGATATTCAAATCCCAGCTGGGCAGTCTGTTCTCAGTGACCCCTCTGCAGCAGCAGGTTTGGGCTGGGTGATCTCTTCCAGCCTAAACAACACGAGTTCCAAGTGAGGATATCTGAGAGATGAGATAAAACCCATAGAGTGACACTGCCCCACCAGTTACAACCATGGCTTTGAGGCAGGATCAGGGCTGGAATCAAGTCCATGCAGTAAACAGTCCTGCAGCCTCCTTCATTCCCTGATCAGGGAGCAGCTGGCAAGCCTCACCCAAACTCTCACCCAAGCCCTTTCTGGGACATGTAGAAATGCCAATAACACGGAGTTTATCTTCTCCTCGCTGGAAGGGAACGTTGATTATCTGCAGCTTTTGCTGTGCATTTCTCAGAGCTCAAATACATCTCTCCCCAAAGAAATGGAGCAGTCAGCTGGCCTTGAGCAGTATCTGGATCAGCTTTGGACATGTGTGTGTGTGTGGGCAACAGAGATGATGTTGCATTCTGGCTCAATTCATAAAAAAACGTGATGAAATGCCCAGAAAATATGCTGGCCACTTACACACCCTTGTTTGAAGAGTGAAGATTTTATGCATCTGTAGGACAAATCCTTTTCCACCCCTGTTTGTTTCCAAAAGCTGCCTGTGGCTGACTCAGCTCTCCAGCAAAGCAATGATGGATCTATGCCAGATGCCACAGCAAGTAAGCTCAGCACCTAACTCCAGCTTCCTTAAGGCAGGGGATCTGACATTTCCAGAGGCTTCAGTCTTATTTCATGAGTCTTATCTTGGATGTCCTGACTGGTAGCTCTGACCACAGCTGCATTCTCACAGAAGTTACTGCACCTTGAGTCAGCAGAGCTCTCTGAGCTCCTTTTTTAAAGCTGAACAAAGCACAAAAAAAAATTAATCCCTTTTTACTCAGAGTTGAAATTAAGGCCTTTGTATATGGTCACAAAATGCACTCAACTGACTCACAGCTGAATGAAAAAATAAAACCAATTTGGTTTTAAATCATGCTTTAAGCCCACTTTTCCCCTGGGAAAGGTTTAAGAACAAAAATTGGACTAATAATACCTCAGAAAACTTCAAGGTAAAAAAAGCTTAATTGTGAGGAACAGAAGAAAAGTGGGGTTTGCTGCTGCCAGATGCCTCCTTTCCTAGTGTGAGACTCAGCTAAAGGCCTAACAACACTAAACTGCCAACAAAGACAACTCCTCTGCACAACTCTGACGTAAACACCATAAATCCAAATTATCAATTGCGCTCAGAAGATAACACTGAGGTTTGTAAAGCATTGGAATGGGCTGCCCAGGACAGGGATGGAGTCACCTTCCCTGGAAGTCCTCAAAAACCATGTACCTGTGGCACTTGAGGACACAGTTTACTGGTGAACATGGTGCTGGGTTCATGGCTGGACTTGATGAAAGTTCTTTGCCAACAGTTCAGAATTCTATGATTCCATGGCCATCAGGTAGAGTAGAGGAGCCTGCAGAGAAGTGCTCATGGTTCTCATCTCTTCACAACCTTCAGTTCACCTGTCAGGAGCCCACACCTTTGGGATCAAAGCCCTTGAAGATGGGATGGTATAGAAACACATCCCTTTCCAGGCAGAGGATGACAAATGGTTTTGGAGCAACCCCGGCCAGAGGCTTGGCTTTATATAAAGCTTCTGCAGGAAACCCAGGCAAGAGGGAAAGTAAGGGGAATTATATTACAGCAAATCATAGAATCCCAGACTGGGATTGGGTTGAAATGGACCTTAAAGCTCATCTCATTGAACCTCCTGCCATGAGCAGGGACACTTTCCACTAGACCAGTTTGCTCCGAGCCCTGTCCAGTTTTGAACACTTGAAGGGATGGGAAGTCCCCAGCCACCCTGGGCAACAGCAAAATGGGTTGTCAAGGGAATGCCCCAACAAGGATGTATTATCCAGCAAGGACCAAGTTAAACCTCAAGTCACAGATTCCCACTCAAATACTTTAGAGCTCCAGCAGTTCCCTTAGGGACAGGACAAGGTCACCTTGCTGGGGAAGGCTGGAAGGACCACTGTGAGCAGCAGCCACTCTTAAAGCCTTGATATGTTGCTGAGTCCAGAAATAGGAGAGTCAGCTTGTCTTCTGTTGTGCCCATTTCTGTGCAGAGCTTGAAAGATTTATTCTGTGCAATAATGAGCACAACCACAGCCCTTACTTCTTTCTTGGCAGCTTTATTAAAACATTGCATTTCTTGATTAGGTTAAATCGTTTCATGTCAAGATTTACACCAAGCCTAAAATAAGCAATTTTGCTATGTATGACTTTTTACTAGGCTGGGGGGAAATGCTTCCTAACCTCTAAACAAAACTGCAGTTAAGAGCTCAGTGCCCACAGCCTCTGAAAAGCAGAAATTTGGCATCCCCAAGAGATGGCTCTATTTAGAGGTCTGGAAAAGCCATGTCATAACAGATTTATTTCTGAAAAGATTATCTGACAAACACTGACAGCTTCTCAACTTGGCTGTCCAACTAGCCCTGTTCTCTGCTCGTTCTTGCCCACCTCCCCTACAGGCAGCAGTAAGAACAGGACAATACCACAGCCCCCCTCCACAGTCTTGCCTCAGAGGTGTCCAGTCCTAGCCACAGAAATCCAAATCCAACCAAGGATTTTTGGCTTCAGCGCGATCATGGAATTCTTGGCTAGACAAGCTTAAGCCTAGTTCCTGAGGCAAGTGCTGATGGGATATTCCAGGTGCCCAATAGCCAAGCATTGGCAGCTGGCACTTGGCTCTTCTCTGCATCAAAGGGGCCAGCAAAGTGAAACACTAATGGCCAAGACAAAGACAACTTATTGGAACTCGTTGGATTACTGCACTGCCGGTCCCTTGAGTTCCCAAGTGATTATTTTACAAGCTAAAACACCCAGGCAGCAATAATTCTCCAAAAACAAACAGAGAGGCCTAGACTCAGCATGAGGAAATTACTTGTTTCCTTAGGCAGTTTTTAAAGGTACAGTCCACCTCTTGCAGAGATCTTTTCTCCACCCCTCCTCATTGTGCACAACTCTCTGCAGTTCAGAAGCTCAAGCTGTGCCTGTGGATAGCTCTGCTCAAGATGTTTCAGGATACTTTACACAGGCAAGACTTTGCTCCTGCCACAGACATGGAAACAGAGCTTTGAAGTTACAGTTGAAAGACACGGTTTAAAGGCACACCTAAAGTTTTACTGAGCAAAGAAGCTTCCAATAGGAAGGAAGTAGCCAGAAATATTAGTTAGTGATTAACTTATTCAGAAGAACCTTGTTTGTGTATGGAGTATCCGCCAAAGCAAGAAACCTAATGAGATCATGTTGGTCCATTCTCACTGCAGAATTCACACAAATGAGACTGAAGCACCTCTCACCATCATTCCTAAATTGCAAAGCAGTGAATAATTAGTTAACTTACTTTCAGAAATACCACGTCCACCATGGCACCTATACCCAACTCTTTCCCTCGGTGCACTTGTTAAATAGCTGAGAGTCATTTGCATCAGATGTTTCATCATTTCAGCAATGCCATGCTCACAGCACACAGAAAGGTGGAACAGCTGGAGGATCACAGGAGACGGAAATCACAGCTCCTGGTGGCCAATTTCCTCAGGTTCCAACACTGCAGGAGGCGCAGTGCCTCTCCCAGGAGCGCATTCCTGAGGAAAGCAGGCAAAAACAAACCACAGATTTCAATAAAACAGCCTAACCCCCTACGAGGCATTTTGTAATCTTACAGCATTCAGGCTCAGAGCAGGATGTGTACCTGCCTTCCTGGCTGCACATTTAAGGCAGAATCAGAAACAGTAAAGCATCTTCTGGCAGGGTCAGTGGATGATGACAAAACCCTGCAGCACAGAACCACAGGGAGCCTGGCACTTGGCCAGGGGGGCCTCCAGCAGCATCCTAGGACAGCAGGCACACAAAGCCCATCCTGAGATTCTTTAGTAGTACAGGGGGTAAGCCAAGACTAGAGGAAGCCAGATCTAAATTTGAGGATTCCCCCTCTTCTTATCCCTACCCAAATTAGAGCTCCCTGTTGCATTTCAGCCTCATTTATACCCTTGTGAGGAACGAGGCACAGCTGGGGCAGAGCCTGTGCCCTCACAGCTGCCTCCACCCAAACAGCTGCACCTGAAGGATCTCTCCACTAGCACAAAGAGTCATCACATTCACTATGGCTCCAGCAGGGAGGTGCAGAGATAAGGGGAGATTGATAAACAGAGCACCTGCCCCAACCACGGCAAGGGGACCTAGGGTAACTTTGGGTGGGTTGTTTTGTTTGAGCCTCTACTCCACAGCTGTAGAACAGCCTGGCAGCTGTCCAGGGCCTGAGGAAATGGCTGGGGCTGTGCCAGGGCAGGGTCAGGTTGGATATCAGGGAAAGGTTCTTCCCCCAGAGGGTGGTGGGCACTGCCCAGGCTCCCCAGGGAATGGGCACAGCCCCGAGGCTGCCAGAGCTCCAGGAGGGTTTGGACAGCACTCTCAGGGATGCTCAGGGTGGGATTTTTGGGGTGTCTGTGCAGGGCCAGGGGTTAGATTCCATGATCCTGTGGGTCTCTTCCAGCTCAGGGTATTCCATGATTCTATGGTTTGTTGATACACAGGCTTTGTGTGCACAACACAAATCAACGCTCGGCACCCAAGTTTCATCATATAAAAAGAGAATTCTGCCTTTCAGACCTCCTCTGCTCTTGAGACTTCCTATCTTAAGTTTTTGATAGCTTAGATTCCAAGAACAGCTCATGAAGAGCTATCCTTGGGATTACACTGAGCTATATTCACTTTTATTTATTAAATTCCCAATGAACAGCCCCACTGCAAGGTTCTTTTTATAGCTGATCAAATTAAACACGTATGACCTGTCACTCTCTAGTCAGTCTCAGTGTTATCTTTTTGCTGAGAAACACAATGGAGAACAACAACATTGTCTCTTCCACAGCCAAATAATTTTTAATCACCTTAGCCACAGAACCCTTATTGGTAATCTGTCCTCTGGGCCCTCCTCGTTCTTAAAGCAGAGGCTGATAGAGAATTCAATTAATGTGTCCCCTAAGGACAACACATTCAATCACACTAAGTGAGGAAAAGCATGCTCAGATGGAAAAGGAACTCCAGCTCCAAACTTCCAGTGGAAAATCTGTGTCCCAATGAGCAGAATACCATTAGTCTCACGAAGTAAGGAAGGGCTTTGGGTTTCTGCCTTGGCAACAAAAAGCTTTGTTGCTGCCGAATTTTCCCCCTTTTTAGGATGATCTGCCATCTTAATCCAGGGAAACCCAAAGGAGTTCTCGGGGTCAGACCTTCAGAAGATCAGTGTTGGGTCTGTCGCACTGATTTGGTTTTCCCCATCTGTTGAAGAATATGCAAATCCTATATGCCACCACTTCTCAGGTGCCTAAAACATTATCCAGTTAAGAGAAAAAGGCATGGATTAAATCCCAACCCTTTGTGAAGGGAAAAATTCTCAAAGGAAAGCTGTATTCTGTCTAAGGATTTGCCTAGTTGAAACTTTCTGCTGTAGTATTTATCACTGAGTCACAGACTCAGAGAACAGCCTGAGTTGGAGGAGACCCACAAGGATCATTGAATCCAACTTCTGGCCCTGTACAGGACACCCCACAATCCCACCCTGTGCCTGAGAGTGTTGTCCAAATGCTCCTTGGGCTCTGACATGCTTGGGACCATGACCGCTGCCTGACCATCAGGCCAGAACATCATCTGGGGAAAGAACTTTTCCCTAATATCCTGCCTAAATCTGCCCTGACACAGCTCCAGCCACTTAGCTCAGCTTCTTCACATCATCTTCAAACAGAATACCGTGTCCCAGTCACACAGACCTTGAACAAAACCATTGTCTTGCTCGAGCAGGGTAAAGTGTGAAGAATTTCAAGCTCCCCACGCATGGTCAACAATGGTTGAAACCAACTCAAGCACAGAACAAACCTGCAGCTCTTAATGGATTTGCTCTCTGTTTCACACATATCATGGGTTGGAACTAGATGATCTTTAAGGCCCTTTCCAGCCCAAACCATTTTGTGATTCTATGATCAATTTGTTTCCATTGGACCTGAAGGCATTCTGCAACTCCAGAGGACTAAAGCTTCAAAAACATACATTTAAAATAAGTTTCCCACACATCCTGTCACACCAACCTAAAATATGCAGGAGCTGGGTAGAAACCCAGCTTCCCAAACCATCCTGTTGTCAGCAGCTTCAATGCTGCATAAACATACCCAGGGACAAAACTGCTGAGTCACAGCAGCAGCATGAGATTATCCAAGGTCTGAAAAATCTGATTTCAGAACAGAAACCGCTGTGTTGCTGTCAGTTAGCAGCAAAACAAAACACAGCATTGGGGTGAGGGGGGGAGAAAACAAAGCCAAACTGTTGGCTATGTTGGGTAACTTTTCCAGTCTTCCCAGCCTGTGATAGTAGCAGATGGCCCAGTCTGTAAATTAGCAGTTACCAGATGGGCCACCTAAGTAGCTTTACTGCAGTAAATTGATTTGTTCGTGGATTTAGTATTAAAATGCCCTTCACTGTCTGGGTGGAGTTTGGCCCCAGAGCTGCAAATTCCACTTGATTGCAGGGCAGGCCAAAGCCCCATACATTCCTTTTGGGAAGCTATTTCCACGTGTGGTGGTTACTGGTGAGTCCCAGTCACCAGTCAGGTAGGTGTACTGGAGGCACTTGGCTCTGCCAGAGAGGCCAGAGCAGACTCAGGATTTGGATGATCCTTGTGGATCCCTTCAAACTCACGATGTTCTCTGACTCTATCATTAAATTCTGGCCATAGATGACAAATACAGACAACTTTGCAGTGAGGAGCTGGGAAAGGACACCCTGACCTAGGGAAATATCTGTTGGGTTGACACAACTATTTCAGGATGCAGTTCTCATTGTGGCTGACAATAGGGAAGGAATGCAGCTCATCAGGCACTTCAGTGCCATTCATCTGTCTCTCTCCTTCTTCCCTCTATACCCTTTGCCTCTCCTCCAACTATTTTCACAGAATCACTGAATTCCTCTGGAAATTGTCCAGTCCAAACCTCTGGGTCACCTAGACCTGGTGACACAGGAGCACATCCAGGTGGGTTTGGAATGCCTCCGGAGAGGGAGATTCCACAGCCTCCCTGAGCATCTGTTCCAGTGCTCTGCCACCCCCAATGAACAGAAGTTCATTCTCTCTCATGCTGAGGTGGAACTTCTTGTGGTTTAGTTTATGGCCACTGCTCCTCGTCCTGCCACTGGGCACCACCGAAAAGAGGCTGGCACCATCCCCTTGGCACCTACCTCAGAGAGATTTGTATGGATTGATGACATCCACTCTCAGTCTTCTCTTCTCCAGACTAAACAGGCCCAGCTGACGCAGTTTCTCCCCATCAGAGAGGTGCTCCAGACCCCTCCATCATCTTCGTGGCCTCTGCTGAACCCTCTCCAGTAGCTCTTTGTCTTTCCTGAATTATGGAGACCAGAACAGAACACAATACTCTCAGTCTGACCCCAACAATTCTGCTGGAGGTGCTAATGAACCACATTTGCAGATTATGGCCCTCCTCTCTCTCTTTCACTGCTCAGCTGTGTAGTGAGCTCCTGTAGCAGTACGTGCTGCCTTTTTGCCAGGGTGAACTTTGGGTGCTGAAAGGCACCTTTATTTGGTACTACTGACCAGGATTTCTGCTCCTGTGTCAGTATCTCAAAGAGGATGGAATTACTGGAAAGAAAAGAAGGTCAATATGTTATTTTCCCCCAGTTCATGGCAGAGGCTGATAGCCAGCATTCTCTAGCTTTGGTTGTTATCCTTCCAGACCTCTGCTCAAGTAAAAGGAAATTGTCTCAGCAGTAGTGAGCCGGAAGCTAGAGACTGACATTTATTGAAGTGAAATACTCCACATTCCGTAGATTTCTTAATAAACCCACAAATGTTTCCATCTTCCTAGAGCCTCTTTGGCATGTCCTGGCATGATATCCCGTAAGACTCAGTCCCAAAAGCCTTTGCATATATTTTAGTTCCTGTCAAAGGCTGGCAAACCAGGATTCAATCCTCCCAGTGGTTCTCTGCAGCTGTAAGGGCTATAAAGTCACCAGGGAGGAGTGACAAACAAAAAGAAATTACTCAAATTTCTGCAAGAGTACTGTCACATGATGGTTTATAGTTCTAATATCTGGATATTAGATACACAGCTGGCAAAACAAACCAAATAGTTTTCCTCCTCAAGCTTGGAGAATTAAATCATTTGTCAGCCTGAAAGCTCATATTTCCTCAAGTTATATTGCTGACAACAATGGGCAATGGAGCATTGTTCCATCTCCCTTTTTTCCCCCAGGTCCATTTCTCCCATTGTTTCAAAAGAGCTCAAAGTTAGATCTCCTACCACAGGTATAAGTACGTACTATTGTTCCTAATTATTGTTGTTAACTTGACTCAAATATCTTCACATGCCCACTTGGTCCTTAATCCAACACTAAATTATCAAAACCTAATACTGAAAATGGGAAGGGTATCAATGGCTGGACATCAATAGCTGTGATTAAGATTCTTTCTGCCTCATTACTTAGTGAATGTATCCAGCACTGAGACGGGCAGTATCCAAACACAAACTGCAGTGCTACAAACCATTACTGCTGAATTTTGTGTTTTTCTGATGGAAAAGAGGCAACAAGGCCATTTCCAAACCAAGTTTTTACAGGAGAGTGTGTGGTTTGAAGGGCTTTACGCTCTAGCTGATGAGACTGTTCAAGTTCAGCAAGCTGTAACTATTAGACACAAGCTAACACACAACTATTATTCTCCAAAAACCTGGTTTACAACAATATCAGTCCAAGGAAACCATGGGGTGCAAAGCCTGCTGCATGGAGAGCTGGAGGAAGCAAACCCTGGGCTCAAGGGAGTGCTGGGAATGACAAGCAATTCTCTCCCTCTTCTCCTTCAGCACTTCACCCAGTGTCTGGATATCTGGCATGTCACATTTTCCCCAGAGAACTCTGTGTTTTCTTCACTATCCCACCAAGCAGCGTCCTACCCTGAGAACCAAGACAGCTATTCCTGCTGGAATGCAAAACAATCTGGCGTTTTTCAGGAGAAGGTTTATTGTTGGAGCTTCATTTCCTGTTGGTCATTCTTCCTTCTTCAACTCTCCTCCGCTGAATCTCAGTTTGCCTTCAGATTTTACCCATGACCTGGGCTGACCTGCCTTTTAACCTCCGTCTCTCAAGCTGCTTGATAGTCCTGTCCTCCTGTTCACAAAACTCAGGTCTCTTGGCAGTGAAGCACAGAAATTTGCATTTAACAATTTAAAGAGAAGCAACGGATGTCCATGTTCCAGGAAATCTGTCTCTGCTACTTGGGGCCCTGTCCCCGTTCTCATACAGAGGAGACTGCCTGCATTGCTCCTCCAGCTACACCTCAGCTCTCTGCTGCCTTCCAGACTGTCAGTGTCTTTTCCATGGAAGCCTGAACTGATTTTCCTAAATATTTTGCCAGTCAAGTGGCTTATTTGTGTGCTTTTATCAACCTGCCCTGGTAGCTGGGGAGGACAAGCAGTGAGGGGACACATTCCAGTCCCTCCTCATTGAAATAAAGCTCTGCTTTATCAATAAAAAAACTGATATGGGGTGAAAATAATCAATTACTGTTCAAAAAGGAAAGGCTACCCTTTTGAACTGACCTGCTCACTGCAATGCTAGTTATCCCATCACACTACTAGCAACTGCCTTTTGCTTCCTCCCTCTTCCCAGACACCAAAATCCCAGTATGCCCTTTCTAGCTGTTTCCAGTCATTAATTCCTTCCAGTTCAAGTCCTTCCTGAAGAGACCGAAGCAAAAACCTACTGATCAGTTTGCAGTCCAACCTGAGCACTTGCCTTAGTCTCATTTTGGTGTCTTCCCTTCATCTACCATCCATTCTACTTTTATAGTGGCCTCACCCTTGCACATCCCATTCCTGGTCTGTGTTTGAGATAGTGGCTTGCCTGTCTTGAGAGCAAAGACAACACATTCATCCTCCTGTTCCCTGTTTTGTTCTTGGGAAAACCCTTTCTCTCTGCATACTGCACCATGCAGTACTGTGGGACTTTAGTCCTCAGAAGTATTTTCACTGGAAATCCACAAAGGCAATCCCTTATACACATTCCCAGGATGCACAGACTCGCATTGGAAACTTGTGAAGTATTGGGAAGCAGGCTTCAGCTTTTGCCAGGTTTTGTGCACTTTCTTTCTTTATCCTTCTCATTGCCAGGCAGGTCAAACATCTGGACAGCTGCTGGGCTGTTTTTTTGTGCCAGGAGTGAGGGCTGTACAGACTCAGGCAGTTCATACACTTGACTGATGAAGTGCATCACCAGAGCAGGTTACACAAGCATGCCTAGGAAGCCACACATTGTGCACAGATGGGAAATGAAACAAAACCAGCTGAACACTGGGACCAGGAACTGGATCAGTGGGGTCACCCTAACCTGAGTTGTTCATGGCTCAGCAGCTTCTCTGAAGCCCATCCAGAGAGCCTGGGCTGTAACAAACCCCCCTGTGGGATGCAGCAGCAGGCAGCTAACTGTGTGTGCACTGAGAGCTTTCCTGCAGGGCACAACACGAGGGTCTGAAAGGTCACTGTAGAATCACAGAATGGTTTGGGTTGGAAAGGACCTTAAAGCTCATCTCATTCCACCCCCTGCCATGGGCAGGGACACCTTCCACTAGCCCAGGTTGCTCCAAACTTCATCCAGCCTGGCCTTGGACACTTCCAGGGACCAGATAGCTGCAGCTTCTCTGGGCAACTTTACCTTCTGCCTCTTTTTACAGGTACTTTTATGCAATCTGAACTGACAATAATAGGCTTTTCCCCTCTTCCCAGGCCACCAGTTCAAACTACTTCAAGCTTGGGACAAACATTTTTATTTTCTCATACTTTATGGAATCACAGAATCAATTAGATTGGAAAAGACCCCCAGGATAACTGAGGCCAACCTGTGACCAATCTCCCCCCACACCATCACTCAGACCAGAGCCCTGAGTGCCACGTCCAGGCCTTCCTTGGACACCTCCAGGGATGGGGGCTCCACACTGCCCTGGGCAGCCCCTGCCAAGGCCTGAGCACTCTTTCTGTGAAGAAATTTCTCTTGATGTCCAACCTGAACACAGCCTGAGGCCATTCCCTCTCCTCCTGTCCCTGTTCCCTGGGAGCAGAGCCTGACCCCCCAGCTGTCCCCTCCTGTCAGGGAGTTGTGCAGAGACACAAAGTCCCCCCTGAGCCTCCTTTTCTCCAGGCTTCCTGTCCCCCTGGCTGAAGCCAGCAATGCCTGTGAGGCTGGAAGCTCGCCAGCCACAGGCAGTCACTCTGCACACCCTGTCCCAACCTTTGGCACAGCTCTGTCCTGCATGGCATCAGTGTCACTTGCCCTAGTGAGAATGCTGAAGCTTATGCAAATTATCCCCAAGCTAATGCAGAATTGATCCCATGTAAATATTCGTCCACTCATAGAATTTAGGAGTACAACAGCCTACAAAGTCCTTGATTCTTTTATCTTAATGACCAAAAAAAAAAAAAAACAAACAAACAAACAAACAAAAACAAATGTAAATCAGGGCATTTCATCTCTGTGGAGGCAAGGGAAAAAACATGAGTTATGAAAATTATTGTGAAGTTTGTAGTGTACTGAGAACTCCAGTAAATAGCTAAACTGTTCAGAGTTACATTTCAGCCCATTTTAGTGCACTTTCCCCCCTTTTTTTTTTGGAACAGTGATGAAATTAAGACTTGCATAAAGCCTGGTTCAACGCTGAACTGATTCCCAGAGCCAAAGGACTGAATTGACTCTTAGGTCAGGCACAGATTTGAGTCTGTGCTGTGGTAGGGCACTGGGACCTGTGTCTCAGCCCCCAAGTGCAGATGTTTAAGCACTCTCCACTAGTGATATACACACACCAGTGCAAAAAGAGGTCTTTCCAGGGAAAAGAAATAAAAGCTGCTGTGGAAGGACAAGGAAAGAGCAAGGACAAGCCCACACAGAGAGGTGGTGGTCATGAATCATCATATAAGCAGAACAGAGTATGGTTCTGTCATGTTGGAAGACTGATTCTTGTTACATTTTCCAGCTGCAGATCACTTAGAGACCTTTGAGTACAGAAGCCTTAGTCATGCAGCTTTGCACTTCAAAGCTTATTACTGATAACTGAGAAATACTTACTTAAAACTCTTATTCTATTCACCAAAGTGACATTTACATGTCAGCTTTCCCTTTGGAGAATGAAGTTTTCCACACTGACCTTCCCTCAGACTGCAAATCTGCGACTAAAAGTTGAAATGTTGAGAGTTGAGAGTGGAGTAAGTATTTGTGGGGCTGATTTTTCTGAATCTGAGAAATTTTAGCCTGATAGCAGCCAGCTGAGCGTTCCCAATGGAAAGAAGTGTTGATTCTATGGACCAATGATATGCCTTTTTAGCACAGCATGTTATAGAAGGGCTGAATGCATTGTAAATAAAGCCTTCTGATCTTTCTTCTACCTTAGAGTCAAGCTTCTTCATTTTGTGTCCAACAGCGACAAGTATTAATCCTTAGCCATGAACACATGGCAAGTCCTGCTCATAGCAAGGAAAAGGGTTCACATTAAATTTAATTACAAGTTTCCCTTTTTTTTTCAAGGACCAGCTCAGCCAGACAGGGCAAAGCTGCACAGCCGGGATTACACAGGGGCACTAAAGGTTTACCCTGCTAAGTCCAAGTAGGGTAAACTTTGTACACCAGCTCACATGTTCTGGAAAAAGGGCTGCAAAACTCCCACTGGCTTCAACCAGCAACCTCTGGCACAGAGGCAGAGGAAGGGTCTTGTCTCTGATGATCTGGCTGGAATCAACAAGGAGACTTTAGTTAGCCACTAGTTTTATTGGCACCCATTAATCAGTTTTCATTCACATTCTTTATCTGCTTTAACTTCTGTGCATGCTCAGATTGGAAAACTGACTCCATCCCCTTCCAGCAGGAAATATTCTTTCCATACTGTTTTCTTACAGCCTAAAAATAGTTAAGAGCCAATTTTATTAGGTTGCCCTTATCACCTGAAGTGCTACACTGGCTCCTGGAGAGCCCAGCTCCATTGTCAGGTAAGCAAACTATTACTTCTCTCCCTCAAAATATTTGGGCAGCCTTCAGGCAGTGCTCTCTTGCAGCACACACCATCTTCTTCCACAGCATTTGAAAGCTGAACAACTTCTGCAGGGGAAAAAAAGGGACAAACATCTGACTAAACTTCCAGTTCTCACTAAAAAAAAAAGGAGCAAAAGCGCATACAAATGTGGAATTGTAGAGAAGAATCAAAAAGAAGCATCAAAAGCAGCATGGGCAGCAGGGGAAGGAGGATTCTGCTCCTCTGCCCTGCTCAGGTAAAACCCCCCTGCAGGGCTGCATCAAGCCCTGTGGTGCCAGCACAGGAAGGATGTGGAGCTGCTGGAGCCAGGCCAGAGGAGTCCACAAAGATGATCAGAAAGATGGGGCAGCTGTGCTGGGAGGAAAGGCTGGGAGAGTTGGGGTTGTTCAGCCTGGAGAAGAGAAGCTTCAGGGTGAATTAGTTGTGGTCTTGCAGCGCCTGAAGGGAGCTTCAAGCAAGATACAGAAGGACTTTTTAACAAGGGCCTGGAGTGCCAGCACAAGGGGAAATTGCTTCCCCCTGCCAGAGGGCAGGGTTAGATGGGATATTGGGATGAAATTCTTCCCTGTGATGCTGGGGAGGCCCTGGCACAGGGTGCCCAGAGAAGCTGTGGCTGCCCCTGCATCCCTGGAAGTTTTCCAGGTTAGACAGAGCTCGGAGCAACCTGGGATAGTGGAAGGTGTCCCTGCCCATGCTGGGGTTTAGAATGACATGGGCACTTCCAGCCCAACCCTTTCTGTGATTCTAGGATTTTTGGAGGCACAGGATTGTTTGTTATATCAAATATTACTCCACATCATACGAAGCCAGAAAGTTACCTAAGCTCCCAGGCTTTATCACCAGATTTTTCATCCCTGATGGGTACTGGTTACAAACCATCAGCTGTCAATACAAGCCCAATCCCTCAGATTGACTGATAACCAAGCATTTGCCCTTCAGCCACACTGATGTTCCTCTTTGGACAAGTAGCAGCAGGCAAGAGAGGAGCACTTGACATTTGTGCTCTGCCTCCTCCTGCTTTGCACAACTCCTCCACCCTGTGCAGCACCCTGGGAGCTGTGACAGGACAGATCTTGGAACGTGCTGTACAGCCACATCCACTCAAAGCTTGAACTTCTCAGGGCAAATAATGGTAACTGGAGGTTACACTGAGATGTTTCTCCCCTGCAGAAGACAGCTAAAGTATGGATTTATATTTAGTCACACTCTGCTTTTCATTAAAACCCAAATGAGTCTTAGTTTTCTTCTGTCAGATTGAGTAAGAAATACTCCCTGCTTCTTCCAGGCAAAGTAGTCATGCTGCCAGATTTAAGCTTTTCTTAATCTTCTCTGGGAATGAATTATACTGAGGAACTACTTGAACTCCTCTGAAACTACAATTTCCTTGAGTGGCAAGCAGCCCAATTCTATAAAAAGTATCAGTATAAAGACAAATGTATTTGATGAAGGCTCCTGCTGATGTCAACATGAGACACCAGCAAGGATGACGGGTAAAAATCTGCCTGTGCAAAAGAAATAAAGCCAGTTCTGTGTGGGATGAATGTAAAAAGCCATGAAACGCTGCCAGCTCCTGAGTGCTGTTTGCATCAGTTTGGTTTTCCACATAAGGCACTGACACGCTTAATTTCGAAGTGATTTATAGCAGCATTAAAAATTCTTTCACTGCTTTGTTTTGTTAGGAGCTTTTCATTATCAGGGTTGGCACAACGTGCTTTTGGGGGGCTGACAGACATCTCCCTGCATTTAGGACCTGGAGATGTTTGGGAACACCTGGTAGCAAGCTTCCTTTAGCCTTGAGAGAAAGAATTGGGAGTGATATTAAGCAGATAAATGAAGCTTTGGAGCTTTATTTCTCAGGCTGAGCATCCAAGCATGTTTTGTCTGGAGTCAGGGAGCCATCAGGGCAGGAGTCACACCAGCCTTGTGACAAGGGCTGGTGGTGGCAGGCTGTGCTTCCAGCTGCCCTTTCAGTTGTAAAAATTCATAGAGCTCCAGCTCCCCCTCTCTCTAGCATCAGACTGATGGTCTGTTCATGCTCACACACACTGAAGGTAGCACACAGTCTTCAGTCTGCATCAGACCCAAAATAACTCTGATAAAAAATGGATGCTTTGCAGCCCAGAAATCTGGGGTTTCAGACTTTGGTCAACATTTCAGTGAATCCTATTGCAAATGGAGATATCTCAGGTTCCTGAACCACATTTTGGCATAAAACTCAGGCACTGCAGGGCAGGGTTGAGCTGAACTGCCGTGGTTTCATGAATCATGGTGTTGCCTCATCAACCAAGAAGTCAAGCTAACCTCAGCTTCCCAAAAGGTTGCTAAAATGCTGTTTAGCATTTTTAATAAAGGGAAAATACACCCTCAAGGGCCCTGAGGAACCATTAGTAACACCCAGTGACAATCAATGAGTAACATTAGAGAGTTTTTGCTAAAGGAACTGAACTAATGGCTTTAACCACAGTAGAGAGAGGCTGCTGGGAGCTGGATTTCATGGGAGCCTGGTGTAGGAATCTTCAGTGATCCTGCAACTGCTAAGGCAGCCTAAGCACTGAGTGATAAACTCTGTGAACTGAGTCAGCATTTATGGCTCCCTGTATGAGAGGCAGAAGGACACACAGTAAATCACCCTTATTTTGACAAAAATGAATGATGCAACGACATCTTAAACCTTGTAAGTCCAATGTGTTTGTTCACTTCAGCTTCAGGTAGAAGTTTTGTATCCGAGGGTGCCAGTACATTTAAAGTCAATCATCTCACTTGCAACCCTCTTGGCATGACCTCCAGTGACCACCAAGTAACAAATGGTGATGCTGCACCTTGTGGAAAGAAAAAGCAACTTGGTCCGTTCCATAAAACAACAATTAATATTACTCAAAATGAAAGCTCAACTTTTTTTCATGTACTGGCACTGAAAGCTGCCCTAGAAGGGCAGCATGTCACAGAGCCAGTGCTTGATCTTGAGACCTTTCTCAAAGTCAAACCTCACAGAGAAACCTAAAAACAGCCTGCAGTGGGTACAGACATACATACACACATACAAGCAGGGTGCTAAAGCCAGAATTCAGATGAAAGAGTCAAGTTTTGCCTATTCACAAACACTGCCCAGGCTTGATCCTTCCTTTTCCTCATTTCTCACTGTGTCTCCTCTCTCCCCCTTCGCCACTCCCTGAAGGGCATCGCCAGCCTCAGAAGGGCATAAATCATCACATCATCTGAGCTGCAGCTGCGTGGGAGCACTCCAGCAGCAGCCACGCAGCCACATCCACACCAAGAGCTCCGGGTGCAGGAAAGGATCCCAGCTTCCTCGCACACAACTTTCTGCAGAGAGAGCCTTGCTACAGCAGCCCCAGGATTCACGTCCCAGCCCTGTGGCAGTGGCAGGAAGCAGGGAGGCTCTGCATGGCCATAAACCAAATAAAATCCATCTGGGCATAAGTTCATATTTATTAGCATTTCCAGGGCACAGCGCTACTTTAATTCCCCCATGGCTCCCAGGCTGCTGCATCTCACTGATGCAGAAGCAGCCTTTCTGCTGCTATTATAAAACAAATTACCTCATGCATGAGTGGCCTTAATATCAGTTCATGCTCCAAGCTGTTCTCCTGTGCTGACATATGTACCCCCCGTTCACCCTGTGCTGCTGAAGGCAGATTGGCTTCCAAAACCACCCATCAGATAGAGCAAGAAATGGATGATAAAATAGTGTACAGCATCAGGTCCAATGCATTCCCCATATTTTGCTCCCTTTTCCATGCTTTGCTGCCCAGTGTGAAAGCAGTTACCCCAATAGGGTTTCAACCCCCCTGTTTCTTCTTTGCCATCCCAGCCTCACGTGGCAGGTGTTTCTCTGCCTGTCATGGCTGCAGAGCTCTCTCCCCATTAAGGCAGTGATATCTGCAGTGATAAATTTTGACCTGAGCAGCACCGGACTCCTCAATGAGTGAATAACCGTGTCATGGAAGCACCAGTCACTGAAATGAGAATATTATAAACAGAAATATTCCCTATAAGCGGCTTGTGACTAAGCTCACTTTTGAGCTAATAACTTCCCATGGAGATGAACTCTGCAGGAAAGCTCACAGAGCTATAAATACTTGGAATTCATTAACAGATCTTTTTTGTTGCAAACATTCTTTTCCGGCAGTTCATCATGACACTGGTGCTCCCAACCCATTCTCCTTTCAAAAGCTGCAATTGTTAAACCCCCAGATCTGGCTACTCTCAGAAATCCACAGGAAGAAAACACTGGGGCAGTTTTGAATATTAAGACCTTATTCCAGTGCCAAAGAAATAAAATAAAAAAGAAAAAGAAAAATATGATAGGGAACAGATGCTATGTCATGAGCAAGTCTAGAGTTTCATACTCTTCATCAGTTTTAACATTTTGTTAATCCATGAAGGAAAAAAAATACATTCTAAGGGCTCTACAATCGATGGTATTCTGTGGGTTCTGAGGTAATGAGAATCATGGATTTGTACTCAATTCCTGCACTTACTGGATGCATTTCCCAGCACTGCTCTGATGAGGAGTATGAACGCTGACCAACCGGGATCACTGGAGCAGCAGATCCTACATGGAGATATTTTTGTTTCCATGTGGTTACCCAGTGTCAGGGCTGCACATCAGCACTGGCCTTTTGGAAAGGCACCTGTGAGTTGCAGCATTATTTGCATCCAAATAGTCTCTCAGTTGCAGATGTTCTCTTGCAAGCACGCAGTGATGCTCCCTTGAGCAGGAGTTCAGCTTACGCTAGGCCAGCTTAAATCCTTTTAATTTCCTTACGTAGACACAACCCACAAGACCCTAAAGATTTATTTTCTTATGTTGCAAGCTAAAAGCAGAGCAGGCCAGTGTCTTTTCACCTGGCTGTCAAACCACTGTTCAAAGTCACAAAGCAGTATTTTTTGTTCCTGCTTATTTCTTTAATTCACTGACTGAAGGCTGGCACTGAGACCCAGCCCTGCTGCTCCTGTTGCCAGGTAGGTGTTTGGCAACAGCCTCCACACAGGGATTGTGGTACAATATTAATGAGCTCTTTATCATGGAATTATTAAATCAGGCGCTTCATGGATGCTTGACAGCAGAGCAAATTCATAGAATCACGGAATCCCAGAAAGGTTGGGGAAAGGACCTTAAAGCCCGTGTCATTCCCCCTGCCATGGGCAGGGATACCTTCCCCCAGACCAGGTTGTTCTGAATCCTGCTCTTGCTTCAGCCCCTAAGAGCAATTCTGATACAAAGGGAGGGCAGGAGTTCAGCTATGCAAGCCCAACTCTACATGAGTCTCATGGCATCCTAATAATAAACCCTTAATAAACCCTTTTGTTGCACAGCAAAATGTTTTCTACAGCTGTCTTCTCCAGACAAGACCAGCAGCTGTGGCTTGGCCATTTTCTCAGCTCAGGGAAACAACCTCGAGTCTGTCTTGACCCAGACTCTGTTTCAAGTCAGCTGGGCTTTTTCCAGCAAGCTCCATTGCTGGCTTCTAAATTTTAGCCCAGAAAGGCCAGTGCCCCAGAATTTTAATTTAATCACTTCAGTTTGATCAGGCAGTGTGCTGGCACCTAAAGGTAAGGCCAAACTTCCAGATGTCAGGCTGATTTTCTGGCATCTTCACTCCAATTTAATAGGACACATGCTGTAACAGGATCTTTAAGACCTGACTTCACGGGGTGTAAAGGCATCAGCCAGTCCCAAGGCTGACAACCAGGAGCATCCTGGACTTCTGCAGGAAGCAAAATCACAGCAAGGAGAGTGAGCAGCATGCCCCAAGCTTCTGCTTTGTTGAGCTATTACTCACCAAGGAAAGAGCACAATTATTTTTCCACACTTTCATGATGTGAAGAGAAGGTTATTCAGCCTTACCTAATGGCTCATGCCTGCCATGAGCTCCATCACAGGGACTACCAGGCCTCTGTTCCCTGTAAGACCTCTTCCCTTCATACAGGCAAGTTATTTTAGGATTGTAGGCGTTGAGTGATGCCCATGTTTGCCTGTCACCGTGTGTGTGAGCACAACAGCGAGCTCAGCAGGTAGCACTTACCCTGTACTCTCACTTTGCTTTGCAGAGGACTATTTACTCCCTTAATTTCCAATTTTAATTTAATTTCAAACTCCTGCCATTGCTTGCACTCTCATGCCACTGCCCAGGCTTGCAGCAGTTGTGCACAGGGCAGGTATCTTGGCAGATGTCTTGCTGTAATCAGCCACAGCTTCTCCTCCAGCCTCTAACTCCCCCTATCATCTTTGAATTCAACCATCTTTTCCTCCTCCTGGAAAGAAAAAAAGGTCTGTGCAAACAATCTGCTGTTGGAACAGCTAATTTTCTACCCTAGCGTGGACAGGCTTCCCAAAATTACCTCGTCCTATGTGCCTCTTTGTACCATCTACAATTATATTGATATTCCTTTTATAACCTCCCCTCACCAGCAGGCAACTGGTGGTACAACACACATAATCATCCTGATGTTTTCTGGTGATCCTGTCAGCAAATGTGTCTAAAGTAAACTCTGTCAGTTTGGAGGTGCTGTGATTTGATTTGGACTGCACAATCGCTCCTCACATGAGGTGCATGTTTTGTTTGCATTGTTCTACCTGCTCAGCACACAAACTGCAGTTCAAAAGCGATTTGGGATGGAGAAGAGCTGATTGTTTCAGCTGCTAAAGATGGGGTTTTCCCCTAAAATTTGACTGCTGTTGGCTTTGGGTAAGTCTCCTGGCTAAATTCCTGCTCAAGTGGTTCAAAACTCCAAGGGTGGTGAGTTAGCCCAGGTGACTTGTACTTCCACCAACCCACTTTTATTCCCTATTCTTTTTGGCCCCCAGCTGAAGTTATTAAAGTGTCATTACTTGAATACTGGTTTTGCTAAAAATTACTCCCAGTTTCAATAGCCTTCAACTCACAGCCAGCGCCTCACTGCAGCTATTGGCAACCTCTCTGTGCTAAATTCAATTTGTCTGTGCCTTTCAGATGTTCAAGATTTCAGTTCTTAAATCCTGCCTGGCACCGAGGAGAGGAGGATGTTACAGACATTTCTCACTGTAGGTTTAGCTTCAACAAAAGCCCAAATTCTATGCGTCTCTAATCAGGTTTTTGAAAACTATCTCTCAGAAGTGAGAAGCAGCTCTTTGAATTATCTCTTTTTTACAGTGTGAAGTTAATGAAAGTCCAAAATGTTCCCACTCATTTCATTATAGGAGCCTTCATTTACATTCCATTGAGCTGAATCATAACTAAGCTTTACCCCCACACTGGGCATGCGGCCTGCACAGTTTACACGTGTGTTGGTAAAAGGTGAGAAGAGCTTTTTTTTTCCAGACAAATTTCCTAATCCATTTCTCACAATCTCTTCCCCAAGAGTCCAGTTTTTACTGTGCCAGGCTAAATTAGGTAAAGGCTAATTTAGAATTACAGCTCACAGAGACTCAGGTTAAATGCAGTCAAATCTAGCTTTTAAAATTATTATTAGATTTTATGGGAAAATAGGCATAACTACCCACTACAATTTTTCAACTAAGTGTGGAAACACTTTGCAAAAGTGGATGTCTAATTCTGCATGATTTATAACTTTAATTTTCCTCCCATAAAATCAAGAATCCTAGTCACAGACTGGTTTGGGTTGGGAGGGACCTTAAACCCCATCTTGTCCATGGGCAGGGACACCTTCCACTATCCCAGGCTGCTCCCAAGCCCCATCCAACCTGGCCTTGGACAATTCCAGGGATCCAGGGGCAGCCACAGCTTCTCTGGGCACCCTGTGCCAGGGCCTCCCCACCCTCATAGGGAACAATTTCTTCCCAATATTCCATCTAAACCCGGCCCATTTAATCTTAAGCCCATTTCAATAGGGCAGTGATTGCTCAGCTCCAGGTTTCCTACCCAATTTGAGGACCTGAAATGGTTTGCTGTGGTTCCCAGCTCTGCACACAGTATCTCAGCCCCAATATCATCATCGTCAAATCCTATAAATATACAGGATAAATATATATGTATAAATATCCCTGGATAGCAGCTAGCTGGATTGTCACATGAACAGATAGTAATCAAGGTGAGCCAGTTTTGAGATGCCCCAGTCCCTGTATAGTCCAAGAGAAATCTCTAAAGTTCTCTCTGGAGCTGTTACTCGTATTGATGCATCACAGAAATACTGATTCCAATTTGTACAGCTGGAGCATCCCTTACTTGGTTTGGAAAATGACAATAATTGAAAATATGTATCGGGGAAGGACTTAAACCTCTCAATTTTGAGCTCAGCCAAGCAAAGCAGATACATAGAGTATAGAGAAAGGAAACAGGTTGGATTTTTAGGGATCCTCAAGGACCTATTTAAGGATATGGATTACAAACAGGTACTTGTTACATCCAGTAATTAAATCCCAACAAGTCAAAGTTCCCTTTTTCCTTACAAGTTTAGCAATATTCCACAAGGAAAGAGAAGCATGGCCCACACCAAGGGCAGGATATCTCTGTGTCTCTCCAAATGAGAAAATGAAGCCATGGTTTATGGTTCCTGGAAGTATTCCCTATCTTTCCAAGTTAGCCATGATTGCACTAAATAGCTGCAAGAGTCAGCTCTCAACTATGGTTTAAAATCGAAAACAAATTTGTCTTCTACAGTGGCTTTCACTCTTTACTGTTAATTATCAGCCTTTATTATCCTTTTTTCCACCTCCAATAGTATCTTCCCCCCTCAGCTATGCACAAAGCTTCCCACACCCAGGTCTGGAGAGCCCTTCCAGACAGGGCTGGCTCACTGGACCACTTATTATTTACAAGCTGCTGATGCCGCGTGGAGAGGTTACTAAAGGCCATCTGCCTAAAGAATTCCTGTTTATATTCCTCTTGCTTTATCCTTAGGAAAAACAGTTGCATACAGGCAGAGGTATTTAAAGCTTGACCCATCCTCCTATGTCCTGCTGGGAGCTATAATCTGTCTGTGCTATCTCGACTGATATTTGTGTAGCTGATTATATCTTCCAAACAAGGGATTAGGATCCTGATTTGGGGAGGGAGCAGCACGAACAGAGGGTGTCTGAAGGGACAAGCTTTTTTCTGTTCCCAGTCAGCTTCCCTGAACAAAAGGGAGAGAGAAGAAATGCATCTTGTATAAAGGGCAATTGTTTCCCAATGGAACATTTAATGTTTTTCCATTAAGCATGAGCTGCTCTGGTTGTTATGGAATATTTTATGAACAGGTTTGCTAATGCGATGCCCAGCTCCGGCACTGTCTGCACCAGGAAAACAAAGCCAGCACAGGCCATCCTTTTGTGTTTTGATTTCCTCCTTTCACCCACACAAGGGATGAATCAGAATATTATCTTTGAGTTTTTATGGCTACTGGATGAATATTCCCATGTTTCTTGCTTAAAAAACAATTCCTCGTACTAAACTTCTTCGTGCAAATAGAGGCTGGGATGTGCCAGGCTTGGCTTCCTGGGCACTGACCCAAGGAATACACTTTGGTCCATGACACAACCTTTGTCACACAACTTCAAAGTCTTTGGAAGGCCAGACAGATTCAGGGAAACCATTATCTGCCCTTATGGAGTAGGAAAAACAGGGAACATCTACAAACTCCCATGTGACATTCATCTTGTTTCACAACACAGGAGGCAGAAGGCACCCCAGGAAACAAGCGGCTTCCACGAGAACTGAAGGTGGCAGCTGGCAGCACACGCAGGCTGCAGGACATTTTGCTCCAAAATGATGGGTAGCAGAAGTTGTTATGTTCCAAAAAACCCCACAGACAAATTCACAGAAGGAAATTAAGACATGAACGGCTACTAAATGCAGCCCTGTAGATCTGGTTCAGGAAGTCCCACCTGCCACAGGAGGTTTGGAATGGGACAATCACAGGTTACTGTAGGGCAGGAGGGACCTTTGGAGGCCACCTGGGCCAAAGGCCCTCACTCCCTGCCCAAGACCAGGCTAATTTCAATGTTTGATCAGACTGCTCAGGACTTTATCTGCTTTGAATTCAGGGCATCTCGAAGGATGGAAATTTCACAGCCTCCTTCAGAAACCTGTCTGAGGTTTTCATTCCTCTCTTTAGGAAGAACTTGTTTCTTTTTCCTGTCCTGATGCTCTTTATAATCTCCAGCTGGCCCATGTCCTATGGAACTGTACCTCTTGATTTAACCAGTGGGCCATCCCAATGTCCCTAACTATGGGCATTTCTAAGGAATTTCACCATTTTAGTCAGGTACCTCTGTCTCCTCCCAGGAAGAAGATCATATGGGCTGTGGTTAATTCAGACTTCTCTTATGTAATAATGCCAGAAGATTTCAGACTGGAGCCTTTTAATATATTTGCCCTGTATATACTGGCAAATTATTCCAAATACTTGCTACAGGAATCCGTGAAACAAGAGATTTTTGACTCTAAATGTGTTCAGTAAGTTTAGTGGTGCAAGTCTGCCTGACAAGCTAAAGTGGAATTCTTACTTACAAAGCATTTCTCTCGAGGTTCACATTACATGATAGCTGATACCAGAAGTATTAGAGAATAAAAGCTGTGTTTTAGAAGTAATGATTTTTCTCCTTGAATGCTAATTAGTGCTATTGTAGACACTGTAGCTCCAAGCTAACAGCAGTCTGTCTCCAGCAGAATCCAATGCAAACTCAGAATTCCTCTCTAGAGTCAGCTGCTGGAATTGCTACCCCAGTGCTTGGGGCATTATCACAACCCCCAAAGTATCAGTTATGACTACAAAACCTATTTTTCATGGCTTTTCAATTTACCACTCTGGGTCAGAAGGGAGAGAAGCCAAGAGACCATTTGTCAGCTCTGCAAATGGACGAATTTAGGTCTATTTAAATGCCTTCTCTGATTTTAAGAGGGACCAAACCCATTTCAGGTTTAACCTCACTGAAGCTGAAGTACTTTTGGTCCAAAGTGGAGCTACTAAAGCGGATTATGCCTCATTTCTCTGAGAACTCAGGCTGGCACATTTCATGTGGCATTGTGCTGGTGACTGAGTCTGTCCATGCACAACCTGAGGCGTTCACAGACTGGCACATTCTGCAGGACAGAAGTGCCCGTTTGGCTTATACAGTGTGAGAGGGAAGGAGGCTTTGCAATGAGGGATATTTTGAAGTGTGAAAGAAGCAAAACCACTACAGAAAACTAATCAGACTGCCCTGCAGAGGCAGATAAGAAGAAAAAAGAGCAAAGCTCTTTGGTAAGATATATTTTAATTCCTTCCGAGTCGAAAACTATGCAGCCGAAATGCAAAAAAATAATTTGAAAGAATGAAAAATTCAAGGCCAGGCTGGATGAGGCTAGGAGCAGCCTGCTGTAGTGGCAAGTGTCCCTGCCCATGGCAGTGGATAGGAACTGGATGGGCTTTAAGGTCCCTTCCAACCCAAAACAGTCTCTGATCCCATGGTTCTAATGTTTGATCTCAGCTTTAGATGCCAATAGCCTGCTGAGAGAGGTTGGATTCCTTCTATTTTTTCTGGCATGAGGATCCCATCATTTTTTGCTTAGGATGGAGGTGTTACTTAACAGGACCATGCCCTGCTGCTCTTATCAAGGACAAAAGCAGAACGTGAGTAAGCAGCACAAGACAAGTGAGGAATTATCGACGGAGTAAATTTGTATACAGGCTGCAGATATTTATTAAAACATCTACTTTCCACCAGGGCATTATAAAGTTCTCTTTTACAATACTGGGCTGCAACCAATTTAAGGCTCACCAAAACAAGCTTGAATAATTTTCTTGTATGCATTGCTAATAGGATGTTGCTAGTCTCAGACACACTGCATTACATCCCAGTTAGAAGGATGAACCATGAAAGTCATGGCAAGCTCTTGCCCAAATCTGTTGCATGAGTCTCTCCTGATAGCTAAATTTATGTAATTGGAGTGGAACCAGTGATGCTGGTACTGTCAGCCCCCTCTGGCTTGATCTGCTCTTGTTTTCTTCCTGGTTTTTAATCAATCCGTAGCACAACAATCTGAAAGAAGCCACACAATTTTCTGTTGCCTTCAGCTAGATACACTCTTCATGAGCTGTGCATCCTCAGGGCTGAGCTGGCAGTGTCTCTGCTTCTGAGAAACCATTTGCAATCCTGAGCTTCCTGTGCTAATGCAACAGGCATGGTCCTGTAATTAAAAGGACATACCGTCCCCCAACCAAATTACAGTATGTTTGAACTATTAGAAAACTGAGCAAGCCATTTGCACTGGGGATTAAAAACATTGCAGCTGTGGGAAAAAAAAAAAAATCATCCCATAGTGTATGTTTGCCTGGAGATTTGAGATTCTGCCCTGTGCAGAATACCCAGCATCAGCATAATCCACATAAACAGAGTTAAGTGGTTGAGCTCACCGCTGGAAGTATCAACTCTCCACCACATGGTATTATTTTCAGTGCCTGAAAATCTTACCAAATGAATTGTGAATCCACTGTTACACCCCTGTATTTCCTATTTTCTTAGACTTTCCCATGTAATTGGTTTCACAGGATTTGTGTAATACTCTTGTGTTGTGCTTCAGTCTCACAGAATTGCAACCAAATAAATTCTTTGTCAGCCAGACACAACCTTCCAGCTGCAGTCAATGCCAAGAAAACATAAAGGTTTCTTTAGCAAACCAAAAAAGGTTTCTGGTGAAGGGTCTTGGCTCAAATCAAGGCTCAGATCAGTTGTCCTTACTTTTTAAGAGCAAATTCATTTCAGTCCACAACAAATGCTTCCTTCCTCTTTGAGCTCCAACAGCCATGTGACAGAGAGGAACCAGTGGAGCAGAGACCAGTGTTAGCACTTGTGAAGGTAATTTGGACAGCACAGTTGATCATATTATTAAGAATCCAGTAACAGGTTCAACAAAATGCCCTGAAAAGAAAGGCATCCATCCATTTAATGCAGGCATTAGGCTGCCCCCATGGCTACTGGGCCACGACTTCTGAGTGTGTTTGATGGAGCCCATTTTATGGAAAAGCAATGCCTGAACACTGTATCTAATTAGCTGGGAAAGAGGAATGCAAAACTTGTGCCTGCCAAGGTGGGAGAGAAGACTGCAGGGAACACTAAGAGACAGGCTGGCAAAGCACAGGAAGAGACTTGTTTGGCCTTGTGCTGCACCATATGCTCAGCCTCCCAGAATAACCAAAAATCAGCTGCTCCCCTTTAGCCAGCAGTGCTCCCTCAGGTCACATTTAAGACGTCACCTCAGCCACCTTTCCTGCAGGACAAAAAGATGCTGTCATGCAACTGCAGATACCAGGCTCTGTACAGCAGCCTGGCATTGTGCAACTTTATTAAAAATCTCAAGGGCTGGCTACAATAAATCAAGTACTTAAGTTATCACAAGATTCAATTTAGCAGGTACACGAGATGTAGCTGAAAAGATGTGAGCAGATATGATTGTTCTTTTACACTCCAAATATCACAGTCAGGAGCACAGGGGAAGTCTTCAGTGAATGCTCAGCGCTGGCAAATAGTAGTTCTGCTCCCAAGGCAAACCTGCTGCAGCTCCACAGGCTTGAATCTGAGACTGAACTTCCAGAAGCATAATCATCCCAAATAGCAGAAAATTAGAAAACAAGTTGTTTATACTGATTAGCAGAATGCGACAACAGGCATCTTATAAAAATGAGCAGCCTTTTCAGCAACAGAAATAGACACTAATTTGCTGCTGAGCTGGCCTTGATGCATCACTAACACATATGTGCCAGCTATACATTTAACAGTTACTATAGAAGAGATATGAGAAGTTATGGCTTTCTTGCAGTCAAGTGAAAGCTTTACTCACTAAGGAGATACCACACTCGTACTGAAGCTAATCTTGTCCTTCAAATACATTTCAGTCAAAGTTAAAAGTTAATGCCTCTTTTTTTTAATTATTTCATTGCAATTCCACCCCATCTGCCCTTAGCTTTATCAGCTTATTTACCTTCATTACTCTAAGGCCACAGAGGGCTCAAACTCCTTGGTTACATGAAACTCATGGAAGAGGCTTGTGAGGTGCTGGCATAGAAAGTTTGCAGTCTGCACAGCCACAGCAGGATGGCAGGAAACAGAGAAGCATCCTGCCTGTGTCTCCCAGCCAGGGCTGAGGCTCAGCCCCACGTCAGGTGAAGTCACCCCCTCTTGCACCAAGCTGCCTCCCTCACTTCCCCAGTCCTCACATGTTCTGCTCTGGATGCTTTACTCTATATTAAATCATATTTTCTCCCTCACTTACTTCTCCTGCTTGTTGCTCCCTTAATTTTAACACACGTAATTCCTGGATCTTCCCGACTCACACTTGGGCCATCTTGAAGGTTGCCCAGAGAAGCTGTGGCTCCCCCGTTCCTGGAAGTGTCCAAGGCCAGGCTGGACAGAGCTTGGAGCAACCTGGTCTAGTGGAAGGTGTCCTTGTCCATGACAGGGGGTGGAATGAGATGGGATTTAAGTCCCTCCCAACCCAAACCATTCTGGGATTCTGTAAGTCCCAAGTTTTACTCTCCCCAGGAAAGATCTGTGTGCAGATAGCCTGCTGCATCCTAGCACCACTTCCATGATTGGTTAGTGCTGAGGATCAAGGGAAGAGGGATGGCAAAGCCCACATCCTCCTTCCTAAGTCACGCTTTGCTAAGCCAGCAGCATCTTCACTTTGGTGGGAAATTTCCACCTTGGCCACAGTTTTGTTATAGTTGTATATATATACAGTTTTGTTCTGGAAGTGAAAGCCATGAATTTATGGTTGTACCTCAGCATGAGCACAAGGGGAGGGGAAACCTCAGCGTTGCCATGAGGAGCTGACAGCAACATCCCACAAGCTCTCAGGATCGTCTCCCATCCAGAAGGCAGCAGGAAGGAGTGGGCAGAGGAATTTCTTTGCCATGACGGGTGACACTGAACAACTTGTTTCGAGGATGTTGTCTTTGCAACCAAGGCTGCACCCCTGCAGCTTCCCAGGGCCAAAATGGGGGTGCTCAGGAGTCATCAGAAAGCAGCAGGATTTATGATAATCAGTCATATCACATAAAAACATGGCACCTGGGTCCTGCTTTTTAAGCACCAATCACTAAGATGAAAGTGAGCAGATGTTTCTGGAATGCCAGTATTTCCATATGGAGATGGACACTATATTCCTTTTAATTAAGCCTCAGGAGAAGAGCTGGTAAGCAGCTCTAAGCACAGCTGAAGAGCAGCACTGCTATTTCACTCCTAAAAATCATCATCCATCACGCTGCTGCTCCCTGTAAAAGCATTAAGCTTAGCCATGGCTAAACTCATAAAATCCTTAATGGAATCAGCATAAAATGCCTTGTGCCTCTGAGAGAATTCCTTCTCCAGACTGGTTTGCTTATTCTTTCATTCAAATTTCAACAACACATTTATATTATTGTGCTTTATGTGTTTGAATCCAGCATACTCAGAAGTTTGTGAAGCTCAGTGACATCAGGCAGTGAGGAAACCTTGTTACACAGAAACAAATTAGAGTTTCTTTTCCCTAAGTAATACCAGCTTGGGGGAGTAGCTGCTGGTAGCAGTTCAGTCCCCTATTTACAAAGCTCTGAGAAGACATTGCAGGTACAACACACCTATTATGAGATGTATTCTTAGAAACCTCCTGCTGTCACCACAGCTACCACTCTGAAAATATTCCTTTCCTGTACAAGCAGCACATAACACTGACAGTCTGAGCCAGACCTGAAAACCTGCACACAAAGATGAATATTAAGGGGAGTTGGTGTGAAAGACTAAATGAAAATATGGGCTGAGTAAACGCATAAAATTCATTGAACTTTGGCATTAATGGCACTTCCTCACATCAGCTTGTAAACTCATTAGTCAAGGTGGGATAATGCAAATTTGGAAGAAGGGCTCTCCCAGTGTGAGGGTCTCATAACAAACATATGCCTGATGAGATAAAAATATTAAGTGACTTATCTCTGCCTCAAGCCTCTGATAAGATGGCTACAGAGCCCAGAGCAGTGTTATGGTGCAGCCTTTTGAAACTGAGATGCAGCCATAAGAAACTAAGCAGCAATGGACCCAGGCAATTACAATGTGCTTCACTTCCTACATTTGGACCTTCATTACCAAAATTATGTCATAGTTTCCATTGTTTATCACAGACAAGAATCTCCCTGCTTGTGCCAGGGGCTCAGGGGCTCATTTCAGCTTTCTTCTTCCTCATGTTCTATCCTTTTAGTGACTGGATTTCTCAGAAGGGAGCTTGCGTCTTTCCTGGTGGTGTTACAAATCCGTGTTTGCTGTATTTGCTGGGAAAGCACAGGGCAGCTTCTCTGCTGCTCCTGGAAGTGAAAGCCATGAATAGAGGTTAAATCCTCATGACAACCATATGATTGTGGGAAATGACTTAGAAGTATCAGAAGAGCAGGGAAGAGATGTCACAGGAAGGGCTGTCAGCTGTGACCGTCCCATTGACAGAGGAGTCACTGATTCCCAGACAATTAAAAAGACAGCACTCAGGATTGCAGGGGGAAATGGACCAAAAAGACAGAATTTTGTGCTTTAATTCCTCAGTCCACCAAGACTCAGTCCATTTCATTCAAAAGGTGTCTTTTGACTGTGTTCAAGAGTGTCTGAGTGAGGTTGTGACTACATAGCTGACTGCCTGTTCTCGTGCACAGCTAGCCTGAAGCTGCCAGGCCCATTCTCAACACAGTTTATTACAAGTGGGTATTGCCAACATCCAGAATAAAAAGGCAACTGCAGTCAGAAAGACTGGTTATCAAAGTGGATAACAGATGTGCTCTTGAAATAGGATCACTTCTCAGAAAGTTTAGAGTGCTTGNAACTGGTCGTCAAAGTGGATAACTTTGTGCTCAAGAGATATGCTCTTGAAATAGGATCATTTCTCAGAAAGTTTAGAGTGCTTGTATTTGAATATGAGTAGTTTTACTTTCTAATCTGTTTTAAAAAGGGAAAGAAACTAGTTCTGGTTAGGACAGGCCTGGCAGCCAGGTTGAAGCTACACTGACCAGCACCACAGCATTCCCATACAGTAGGTCAGACTCCCTGCTCACACCTCCCCAGTATCTTTACAGAAGATAATGCTGTTTCCTGACTCCCAAGAACAAACATTCATTCACTTTAAGGAATAAATTCTTGGCTCCTGTTGAAGCCAGGGCAGACTTCTACTTGGGATATTCCCTATACCTTGATTATTTAGAAATTAATTTCTGGGGTCCTCCCAACCAAAAAAGCGTCTCCTGATGAAAAAGCACAGCTGCACTACACATCAGCTCTTCTAGGGAAGACAACAGCACTCGAAACTCAACCTAAAATCCAAACTTGGAAGGGAATGGAAGCAAGCAACGGGGTCAGAGGCTGAAGGAAAATGTTTTCTCCTTGTGTAAGGACAGTGGAGTAGTTTTGCTTGAACAATGAAAACCAATTTCAAGTCCAGCCTGAAAGCCCATCAGCTAATTATTTCCAGCTCCCAGTATCCCATCCTGCCTTCCGATCTGATGCCTTAACAAACCATGACTGGTGCTCTCTGTCATACCAAACCTGGGTGCTGTTTGTCTGAGCCTGACATTTCTGCTACCAAATGGGGAGAAGTTTGTGCTTTACTGCATGCTGACATCGATGAGCCACGCAAGGGGACAATCTTCCAGTGCCAATTAGAAATGTAATGTTTCAGATGCAGGAGTGCAGCATGCCTAGGTTTTCCTCACGAATTCTGCAAAGAGCACAGGCACAGAATAGTCTGGGACACACGGGAGAATCCCTGCCCATGGCAGGGGGTTGGAATGAGATTATTTTTAGGGTCCCTTCCCACCCAGAGCATTCTCTGGTGATCCCATGACCTTTCCTGCATCTGCAGCAGGCCATGAAGCAGTTTCAGCTGGGGCACCCCAAGGCTGGGCACAACAAACCCCCAGCAGAGCACATTTAAATTTTGCTCTGTGGACTCGGTGGGGGTAACAATCCTGGCTACATCAAAGGAATGTCATACCCAGGTTTCCATCGGCTGCCCTGCAGGCCATGCCCCACATTAGGGATCAGGATGCAGCTCCATTGTGCTCCCTCAGTGTGGCAGATGGCTTCTTATGAAGGGCTGGGCAGCAAGTTCTCTGTGAGAGCCATCATTACAGACCATTATCAGCTTTCCTTGCCTCTTTGTGAACAGCTTTTTGAGCTTCTGCTTCATAGCAAGTATTAAATCACACACTATGAATTTCCATAGGTCTGATGTGAGCAACTGCTCTGAGCCACAAGCTTGTTATCCATCATATGTCTGCAGTGCCACTGCCTCCTGCTCCATCATACTGTGCCAAATGCTGGTGCTCAGTCCAAACACGACTCTTTTCAAGCAGAACAGTGTGAATTACACTGGGTTTCTGTCCTGGAAAGGCTTTCCCCAGCAGCCACCTTTTGAATTTCAAATACTACGACTCCATTCAGGGCTTGGTGGAGTCTGTCAGAAGCAGAAACTAAGCCCTGAGCAAGACTGCAACAGACACACGGCACAGAGAAACATATTGGGGAAGTCTGGTGTTTGCTCTCACACCTCAAAAACACTTCATGCACCAGATTGGTGAAGATTGACACCAACAGCAGAACTGGGAGGGGGGAGAGAAGGGTGAGACAGAGAGCTGCACAGCTCTGAGGGTATTCCCATTTCTCCATACTCTCATTTCCAACGTAGGACAAACTGAGTAAAGCTGAGTCTTACAATTCTTCTGAACTCTCGTTCTGTTTTGCCTCCAAGGCCAAGAGGTCCTCTATCAGTACAAGGAGATCTGGGCTTACAGCTGGCATTCACACTGATCTGTTCAAGTGTTTCAATGCTCCAACACTATTTCACAACCTCAGCCACCTTTATATTTCATTCATCAACTTAGAAGCACACCAAACTCGCTGTCATCATGGTCAGGGATATTTTTAACTCTTTTTCAGCAGATTGAAAAACCTCTAAGTCTGTTGGCTATACAATCAATAACTACCAGACAATTGGGCAGATTGCACTCAAGATAAAGGATGAAATGTTAAAATATCTTGCAGTCAGGGTCTTGAGAAATGAACCTGGCATTTGTCTAGCTGTCTAGACAGCTGGGACAAAAAAAAAAAAAAAAGGCAAAGCTTATCCCTTCACATATGGTAAATCCTCTGCCTCCTTCTTTTGCATTTAGCAGTTCTATGCAAGCTGAAAGTGGTAAAGGTGCTGGATGAATTGTACTTTATTACTGCTCTCTTTCTCACTTTGGGGGTTCAGCTTTCATAGCTGTGTGCATAATGAGGCCTCTAACACCACTGAAGTGCAGTTAAGGCTGCTGAGTGGCTGCACTAAGGGCTCAGAGGCTCAATCTGGGCTGTTTATCCGAGACAGTGCGGGGACAGGGATGTGCAACTGTATCTATCAATTACTGATTAGGTTTCTGCTCACTTAATGTCATGCTCATTTAGAAATCACTTACAGCTTCAGCTGGAACATGGAGAACTTATATCCTCTTCCAAGGTAGAGCTGACTGGATTAATTCCCAGGCAAACTTGTGCAAACATTTTACATTTTATATTCCCAGTTCTCTCTTGCAAGGCTCGGTTATTACATTATCACACTTTTTGTCAGAGCAATGGGTGGGTGATTGCCTTTAAGAACATCACTGCATTATGATCCAGCCTGGATCATAATTATTTAACTGTCCCAGTCAAAAGAACAAGATAATTAGGAACCAGAGGCCTGGTTCTAAAAGTCTTGAGAAAAAAAGTGCATTTCTCAAAGGACAGCACCTAATTAAACTCCTGTGGAGATCTTCACGTACAATGCACTGTTTCCTCAGGGACCTGTTTTTAGAAGCAGGTTATTAAGCCGAGGCACCTCTCAGTGAGGCAGGAAGAGCCAAGTGCTGCTGCTTCTCAGAGTTTGCTGTTACCTGGGCAGCACCAGACCCGTGCTGAGCCCGCTGCCTTCTCCAGTAAATGATGTGTGGGGTTTGGTTCAGCACAAAAGCCACATGGCATTTCCCATCTTCAGGGCAGTGTTACTTAGATCAGGAGCAAGCTAGGGGAGAACCTGCTAGAAGCAGCTCCATGATCTGGATGGCAGGACCCAGGCTGGTGCCCTCTGAAGCTGCAGTGACCCACGGCATGTAAAGGAATGCAGTCAGCTCCTGGCCTTGTGGCATGGGAGAATCCTGGCTCCAATACTGACACTAAATCACACTTAGAGAGCCCTGGCAAAGGGGTGGCAGTTTTACAGAACATGGTACCAGTTTGGAAAAGGCACCTGTGGAGGATTCAAGTATCACAAAGCATTAGTATCTCTGGAAGGATTTGACAGAAGCACAGATTTTTCTCTGCAAATCCCAGGCCATCCAGCAAACGGAAAGGATGAGTCATACTGACCTCCTACCCAGCATATTAAATATGTTCAGCCAGAGACTGAAAGCTCATTTCTTTTATCCATTCACCCTCCAGCTGACAAGGTCAGTCAAATGTCACTGTATGCTTCATCACACAGAATTAGTTTAGCAGAGTGCTGGAGTCTAAGTGTATACTTTTTGCACAGTGCATGCTTTTCTCTCTGGATGTGGTTCGAGTTCTGTTTCCAGCAAATTAATGCATCCTCCTAATTAGTGATGGCAAGCTGCATGTTGGGAAGTTTCAAACAGGCACGGCTGTCTATTCACTGGACCTACCCAAGTTAATCAGCACCCAGCTTAACTCTGTGACTGAGAAACTGTCACTGTGTTACAACCCCTTAGAAGGCTCAGCAGGATTTCACTGCAGCACGAACCACGTGGCCAGATCACAGAACAGGTGAGTTCAGTCTGACAGCCCAGTTTGGTATGGCCAAAAGAAGTTGTCTAGCTAAGGACATACAAAGACTCACACCATGATACCCCCAGGCACAACCAACTTCAGCTTAGGTACAATTTTTGGTATTTAGTAACTTACCTAAGAAATCTCTGCTCGAAACAACAACAAAAATAGAAGCAGGTCTCCAGCTTTGCTTTTCCTTCTGAGCTCTTCCCATTTCTGCCATTAGACAGACATGCAATATTCAAATGCACATGGACTATTGGCTTATGAAAACTAACATAATACTCTGTTCAATTCCCTTTTTGTGTTTGGTCATCACAGAACTCATGTTTCCACAGAACTACCCAACAGCTCCTTCCAGAATGCTAAATTGTCTGGAGAGAGCTCATTACATGTGAAAATTAAGAGCAGGTAAACACAGGAGGTGACCACACTGACAAACTGGTCGTGAATAGTGTAGGTTCATAGTTCCTCAGTGCCCACACGAACCAACTGCACCTTGTCATTGCTAACAAAAAAAAATTGGGTTTTTTTCAGATACTTTGCAGAAAATGTGAAACTGGGCTGCAGCAGTGAGGCTGACAGTGATAGGCAGATGAAACGTGACACCTGGTTAACACCAACAAGAGCCTCCACTGACTAAGTTTAGGTGTGTTTACAGAAAACTTTCACTGGCAAAGTTTCAGCAGTCTCCAGATTGATTGCTTTCAGGCTGGACATTGTGTCCTCCCAACAGACTTTCTTGCAAGAAAATCTACCTGTAAAAAAGCACCTAAGAATGTGAAACTCTCAAATAGCTTCTACAGTTATTTTATTTCCCTTTTTTATCTTTGCAAGGATATTGTACAAGCTGCGAGCAGTTTGCATGAGATGAGAAACTATTTGTCCCAGAGCAAGAGCTCATGAAATACTGGCATGTTTTCTTTCTTTCAGCTGAGAGCTGAAGTCTAAAGTCTAACTCACAGAGAAAACGATTTGCTTGTAAGAGTTCATCATTAGCTTGGTTAGACCTGATCCAGTCAACTTTTGACACATTTTTATGTTTATTCTGAGCAGAGAAATGGTGAGTATCACCCCCAGGACTCTTCAGAAGGCAGCCAGATGATGAACACTGGGACTGGTCATAACCACTTCCAGTAAGAATTCACTCTTCTTGCTTCAAACAGCAGGTTAAAATGATGGAAAGAGGCTGGCAGGACACAAAAGCTGCTTTTCCATCATGTCCATGATGCCAAGTTATAACCATTGTTCAGATGATTCATAAAGCCTGAGATCTCTGACAAACTCATATTTCTGTTACATCTTATTGCATCATGGATGGAAACAGGACTAAAAGTGGACCATGACTTTATGCCAGCATCAGTCACAAACTCTCACAATAACTCTGTTAACCTCAGATGCCAAATGACCTCTTCTTGGAGAATTAAGCTCTTTGGGGCAAAAAGTTCTGTTCAATCACGTGCATAGCGAATTATTCCCCACCTTGTGCCTCTTTGGCACCTTCTTTTATGTCAAATTCCTTGCAGAGCACGCTTTGGCCATTGCTGGGATGATTTTTTGTAGCAATGCCCTGTTTCTGTCACTGCTACACAGGTACTTGGGGGGCAGCTGAGGGAAGCTTAGAGCACTTTTAGCAGGTCCAGCACAGGTCAGCAACAAGAAGATGCACTTCTATCTGATAGACATCTCAAATTCGGCTCTCCTATTTTGGAACACATTACAGTGTTTGCCCTTTTTACACAGAAAGAACCCTGGTGTCACCCAGCTGCCCAAAAGAGCTCAACTTCTCTTCCAGCAGCAAATGTGTGCCCAGTGCTCTGTGCCAGTGGCCACAACAAGCCAGACTCCTTTCCCAGGGCATTGGTGTGCCAGGTGATCCATGAGGTGGGCAGTGGAGGATCATAACCACTGGAATGCTGCAAGTTCACTTGTGCCAAGGTTTGTCCTTACAAGCCCCAAAGTGACCAATTTATGGAATAGTGTTCATGTCTGTTTTGCTCTGAACACTCCCCAGAAATATCTGAAATCCCTTCGAAAGGTTTCTATGCAGATTGTTTAGAGGAACCAACAGCTTTACTACATGTTAGTTACTGCAATAAGGGAAGCTCCAAGTCACTCTAAGAATACTCACTCTTTCCATAGTAAAATAATTGACTGTTTCAGAGGGAAATTTTTCTGGGAAGTGACTCTTCATTTCCCTATATTTCTTTGCAGTGCTGTAATACTGGTTTGGGTATGGAGTTACTTCACTTACTCAGTCCTTCCCAATTGTTTCTCCATTTTCACTTAAAAGCTCACTTCCTCTTGGCGTTGTTTTCACAAAATTTAAGATGCAGAGTTATCACATGATGCTTTCTGTTCAGAAGGCCCTACCAAAAAAACCCCAAACAAACAAACAAAAAAGCAACAAAACTAGGCTGCCATGAGAACTGTAACATTCAAGGGACCCCAGCCACAATCCTAGAGAAAAACTGGATCCTTCTCTCTGCTTGGAACAGCCAATTTACTCCCAGAAGGCAGAACTCAATGCAGCTGTAACCTACTGAGGCCACTGATCCTAAGGTGTACACAGCCCAGGTAGAACTTTGACTCCTCTCCCCCAAGGGTGGGGTCTGGGACCATGAAATCACTTTTTTCCATCCATGTACGTTATTCAGAATGGCATCAGATAACCAAGTTTACAGGCAGGACTGGTACATCCTTGATGTATGTTTTTAACTGAACTCACAAGTTTATTTGGATATAAGAGACACGAAGGAAAGCTCTTGATATGTGTAATTTAGCTTGGCATTGAGAATCAGCATCCTGAAGCCCTTTTGCTTGAGATTTTACCTCTGTTAATTCCAGCTGACCATGGCCTGCACCCACAGGATTTATACCATCCCTAAAAACCACGAATATTTATATCTTCTAGAGTATGATACTTCTAACAAAAGTCTTAGCTTCCAATTCAACCTGTTTCCCTTTAAGAACAAAACATAAAGATGAAATTAGGCTTTTGAGACTTCTGCCAAGTATTTCATGTTAGATAACTACTTGCCATCCAGATTTCATGTTCTGCCAGGCAACAGCAGTTCCAGGTCTGTTTGGCATGCACAGCTCCAGCAGATGTACACATGTGTTTGTCACAAGGAATGATATTTCTATCCTGTTTTCCAGGCTGAGACACAGAACAACTGCTGCAATAGTTTATCTCAGCTTTCAGAGTACTCTACCCAAGGTTCCATATATCTTAATGCTACAGGACTCCCAAAATTCTCCAGGGAATACTTAAAAGTCTGCTACGCCTTTTTAAAATCAAGTAGTGAGGAGATAAAACACAAATAAGCATTTATAGTTCTCAAGACAGTACACCTGCAGTGCTGCTACTGCAGACCGCAGCAGAATTTTTTCCAGCAGCTTTATTAAATTTTATGATGGTTGATTTGACTTTAAACGTTTCTGGTGCAATCAAGACACTTCAGCCTTGTCTGGAGCAGTGAGGACTCTACAGTGGTAGCTTTAAACACTTCCCACACAGGTCATCAAAATTCAGCTGGGGGCCCAAGGATAACAAGGCAGTCGAACTCATGACAGCTTGGGTGATTGAACAGGAGCGAGTAAGAATCCACGCCATACTTTCATCTTACTCCATCCAACCTGCTCTTGGGAAAACTAGTGCCAAACTCCCCTGGTTTTTGACCCCTGAGACCTGGGTCAATAGCAGGCTCTTGCATTCTGTATTGAACTGAGCCCAAAGGGCAGGGACGTGCCTCCATCCCAGTTCCCTGCCTGCAAAACGCAGCTCCGTCATGCCTGTACTTTCCTCAAGTCGCTTGAGTTCAAGGAGACCCAAGTCTACATTTTATCTTGCATTTCAAAGCACTGACACAAGCTGAAACTGTAGACAAAGCTGAGGCTAAGCTTTGAGGCGTTTCAGCTTCACAGGCTTTGAAAGCAAAGCATTCTGCACTGCAAATCCGAGGTGCTTCCGCTGCCTCAGGAACACTTTCAGGGACACTGGAGCTGTCCTAAAAGTAAGAAGTTTGCTTTCTTTGAAGAGTGTCGCAATTCAGTCTTTTGACTTTAAATGAAGTGTTGTGCTTGAAATACCCAAGGCCTCTTTTGAAAGCTACTGAACCACGCTTGACCTTTCTTTTTTAACACAGTCCACCTTCAGATGTGGGCCAAGGGACTGGCTTGTCCCGCTCCAGGTGTCAGGAAAGCTGTAACAAATAACTCAAGGGCAGCAGAAGGGCTCTAAGCAGCCTCTACGAAGCAGAGGAAATGTTTTTCCATCAGACAAAATACATCTGAGCCCATACATCTGAGTCCTGGCACCGGTCTGCAGCTGATTATTTTGGGGAAAAAAAAAAAAACTGATTTTGAAGTTGGTAACAGAAGGCTTTACCATCTCATCCTCCAGCCTGCTCCAATGGTTGCACATGAGCTAATGAGCCTCAAGCATGCTGCTGAGGGGCTAGAACTGGATGTAAAGAGAAATTATGTGATGAGTATTGAACAGGGGGATATAAATTATGCAGGGGAGGACTCACTGTGACTTCCAGTCACTCGCATCCATGTGAAGAAGAGTTCTTCACACAAAGATTTACACAAAGGATTTCAGGCCTTTGCTGGAAATTATGTGGATTGAATTGGTCTGCAGTGATATCAGATGTACACTTCAGGATGAGGCCTTGAATAGGAGCAGCCTACCCTCCCCAAACTGCAGTGTTTCAGAAAACCCTTCCCCGCTGGCCAGGGCAGGTACCCAGCAGCTCCCAGGCTGAGCTCTGTACCCGCTCCTGGCCTTAGCTCCACAGATCTCAGTGAGCTGGAAGCAAGTGCAGCTGACACAGTTCAGAGCCAGGAAATCCCAAAGGAACCATCACAGGAACAGCAATGCCAAGACGAAGTTCCTCTACAATTCACACAGTCAGTAGCTAAGCACATGAGTATTTGCCCAAAGAGCTCCTTTTTTTTTTTTTTTT
>VYXD01012918.1:119715-179572 GCA_013397195.1 Hylia prasina
TGGCGTTTTCAGGGAGCCGGAGGCGTTCCGGCTTGGTCCCCATCATTTCCTCGGCGCCGAATGCCCCGGCGGGTCCCTCTGTTGGGATGTGCGGGCTTTAGAAGTTGTTTTGCTGTGCGGGAGAGCAGCGAGCTCCTTCGGACTGGGGTACGGTGGGAAGGATGATGCTCGTTTTGCCTGCAGAAGGCTTCGGGAAAATTAAATTTTCTTTGGCGCTTCCTGCAGCGTGTGATGGACACAGTGTGGGCTGTGGTTCGGTGGTGTGAAGTGGATGAACAAGACGTGCAGCTGGGTTGTGGAGCAGTGTTGGTCTGTGCAGTAGTGTAAAAAGAGATCGGGAGGCAAGATGGAGATAACAACCCTCTAAGCTTAGATTTATGTGCATCTCTCTCTGCAGGAGCATTACAGAGGCTTGAACTGCTTAGGATGCACAAAATAAGGAAAGAAATCACCAGAGTAGGGAAGTCTGCAGGTATTTTTTCTTAACTGTTGGTGGACTTAAAAAGAACAAGCTGTATTGGCTAGGAATATGTATTTTGTGGAGAAATTTATGACTTATTTTGTGTGATGACTTGCTGAACTTCACATCGTGTGCTTTTTCAACTGGAGCAGCCTGTCATTGTTTTGGAAGGGATTCACGGTAGCAGAGTGTGATGTACAGCAGCTGAAATAGAGCTAAAACCATCTTGTGGTGGTGGCCTAGCTGTTCTTTAAATGATATGTAATCAAAAAGTCCCGATGGAAAAGCTGCTATTGAGACTGTTGCCTGAAAGATTTATTTGTGTGTCTCTTGAGCAGTGGAGCTTGAATAGACAGACATCATGGTTCTTGCAGTTAACATTTTGGGTTCAGTGTGTTGTGTGCTGAGCCAGGGAGGCTGGCAGTGCCTGACACTTATTGCAGAGCAGTCCCTAACTCAGTGTCTGCATCTGGCCAAGTGTGTGGTAGAGATTTGTGCATATTCTCTGTTATTTTAGGAGCTCCTGAGATTAAGGTGTGTGGCTGGCCTCTCGTGAGGGTACTTTGCCTTCTCTTTTCTCCTCTGAGGAGTTTAAAACTTAGATACATCTGGTGGCAAGACTGGCTCGAGCACCATCCCTCTCTCTGTGCTGCTGGTGTTTGGATTTCCGTGGGGTAGATGATGCCTTCAGCAGAGCATTTTTTCAAGTGGTAATTAATACATGTTTATGTGGTATAAATATATTTCTGAATAAGATGCTTGGGCTATAGTGGTATGGCAAGCTTGTGTGGAAGTGAGAGGAGGATGTGAAGCACTGGATGTAGTTCTCTCCTTAGCATGTGACTTGTGTTAGTCTTTTCATGTATTAATGATTTCTGTTACCTAACTCAGCTCACTTGTCAATCACAAAGACTTGAAAACCGAAATAGCAGTCTGAAAACATGTTTCAAGAGCTAAGAGGATGAGTAAAGCCTTCACAGATAATTTGCTGTCTAACTTTTATTGGACACTGAGTCATGAGAGCACTAGCTCTGATTGATGGGAACAATTTATCTAGAAAAGGTGTGTATTGTATGTCTTCTGAGGGCTCTTCAACTAGCTCTTAAATATTTAAAAATCGAATGGTTGAAGAATTAGAGGTAAAACAACAACTCCTCACTCCTTTAGATTATAAACCCACCAGGCTGTGTTATTGGTAAGCCTCCTTTAGGCAGCTCTTTCTCACTGATAGCAGCTTTTATATCTGTGTGGTAGTGCCATGTGTTGCATGTAGGAAAAACAGACTTTTGGCTTGTGGTGGTTGCCTTCCAGTTTTGCTGCAAAGAGTTTGAGTGTTGTACTGATGCTCCCCAAATCACGAAATCTTTTAACCTCAGGATACTTGAGGTTCACTGACAGGAATTGTGGTGTGGTTGGCATGTGGCTGCTGTGAGAAAATACAAAGTAATTTCCTGGAAGAGTTCCTTCCACTGCAAGGAGAACTGTACCCTATAAAAAGAAGAGTATAGACTTGTTAGTTCAGGCTGCTTTAAACATAAACTCCAACCAACATGTGCTCCTTGAACAGCTTATTTAATACTCTCCTGCTCAAGAGAAGTTTGACAGCTCTGGAGGAGAACATGCTTGCAATCTTAAGCAATTTGGGACTTTCAGTGACGTAGAGTTGCTATTACTGATTCCTAAAATTTTCTTCTTTATGTGGAGTGGCCCTGTCTTTCCAGCACTTCAGATTTTATTGGCAATGTAAGCCCTCTTTCTCTTTACATTTGGAGTCCACAGGAGTGCCTGGACATGCTTGCTGGACCAACGACTGTTGAAATAATCTGAAATTCAAACTCCCCTCTCAACAACAGTTGCTTATTTTCAAGAGTGCTATCTAATATGAAGAGAACAAGCATTAAACTGGGTCTTAAGTTGATTTGTCCATACTTTTTGCACAGAGATTTCTTGCCTTGTGTTTTTCTAAGTTACATGTGATCCTAGGTAAAGCAGTTCTGGGTGATAGTGCTTCATTAGTTTTTCCTCGGTGGATAAAGATGCTAAAATAAAAGTGGGCTGCTTCCAGGTTCTTGGATGTGTCAGAGCTGCAGGCAACAGTTCAAAAGTATACACTTCTGTGTTTTTTGTAGGAAATTCATGCTAAGTAGTCAATTGGTTTTACAGTTATTTAGACTGTTATATTAGTTTAATAATAGTGTAATTAAAATTATTAGTCTGTTGCACTGACTTTACCATAGTAAAATCTGCCTTCCCATGTTCTGTAGTTCAGAGCATCACTGTGTGTTCAACATGAAACATTTCTTATACCAAGTATGTTGTGTGCTTAGAAATGGGGAGAGAAAACATGAATTGCCTGCAGTGATCTTGGGGTTACTGAAAATATCTTGAGGTTCCACAGTGTGGTGATCTGCAAGATAATACTGAATATGTCAGTTCCAGTTTCTCACCATCCAGGCTGAGACAAGCACTATATTTTTATAAACTTTAGCAAGATGGAAAACCAAGGAAAGATGGTGAAAAACCTAATTTAAAAAAAAAAAGTATTTTTCCTTCATGAAAAGATTAAAGCACTTTAGCCAAGATGGTGTACACATTATTAGTAGTCTATAAAAATACTAATATACTTAGTACTAACATGCTGATGAGCATCTCAAGTAGTTTTTATTTATTGTTTTAAGGGGAAATTATTGCTTTAATTGGTAAGAATGCCATACCATCATGTAGGTTTGTAGGTAGGCTGTGTTCCAGAGCATTTTGTGATCTTTATTCTAGGTTTTCTGTTAAAAATAGATTTTGAAAAAGCATGTTGTAAATGCTAGTTTTAATTTTGAAATTACGATTATTAAGTGACTGCCAAGAAATAATCTAAGTCTTAGGGAAAATATGAGATTGTACATTTGGAAATAACTTGCTCAAGACAGTGCAGAGATGCCCTGGGAGGTGTGTGGGTGGAAGAAAATGGGAGAGAAAGTACCAACCTTGCTTTATTTTTCCTTCTGGTCATTTTTAAAAGTACTGTGTCCTGAAAAGAAAGTAATTTAGGGTGGAGCTAAAACTCTTAAAGTACAGGAGCCTTAGAGGCATCTGATTGTTGTAGCTCTCCAAATTTGCTGCCTCTTGTGCTGGTGTTGGGTATGCTGAGGACAGTGTTACAGCAGGAGTTACAGAGGCAGCAATAACCTCTTTTAACACTTCTGTTGCTGTTGAAGGCTGAGATAAATTACTTGAAAAATGCATGTACTGTAAAAGCATTGTTTTCTCTAGAGAAATACAAGACTACAACTGTTCAAGGCCAGCTCAGGGCTTGGAGCAACCTGGGACAGTGGAAGGTGTCCCGGCCCATGGCAGGGGGTGGAATTGGATGATTTAAGGTCCCTTCCAACCCAGACCATTCTGGGATTCTCCGGGTACTTGTTACATTATTTCAATATGTTAAAAGAATGATGGCATAGTTCAGATGTTCAGGCATCACTGACCAAAGCTGAAGAACCCCCCCAGATATCACATAAAACAGTTGCATCTTGAAACCATAATTAGCAGTTGGCTTCTTCGAGCTTTTGTTATGTTTGTGTCTTGGAACTGTGGCTCAAACTATGTAATTTGACAGGATCAATCTGGTTCCCCAAACAGCCATCAGATTTCTGGGTGAGCACAACAGAGCATGGGAATGTGCTGTTTTTGGTGGTTTGCTGGGGGATTAAATCGGGGTGATTCAGGTGTGAGGAATCTGCCCACATAGCTGGTAAGTTTATCCAGGTAAATTCTGAGCTTGCATAAACACAGTAAGCACTTACTTGGGTGAGGGTTGTTCCCTGGAACAGCCAGGGCAGCATGTTGGGGACAAGCCTCTCTTACTGCCCTTCTCTGCTGATTGTGCATGTGCACCTTTGTGCCCTGAGCTGTTAACCTGGCTCAGAGGCAACATTCAGAGGGTGCTTTGCACGGAGAGGCCCTGGCACAGGGTGCCCAGAGAAGCTGTGGCTGCTCCAGCCCTGGAAGTGTCCCAGGCCAGGTTGGACACTGGGGCTTGGAGCAACCTGGAATAGTGGCAAGTGTCCCTGCCCATGGCAGGGCGTGGAATTGGATGATCTTGGAGGTCCCTTCCAGCCCAAACCATTCTGTGATCCACTCTTACTGTTTGTAGGCCTCCATTGGGAAGAAATTGGTGAAATGTAGTGCATGTTTTGCTGTCTGTGTGGCTCATATGCAAATGGGGAGGTATTTCTTTTTGATGTGGAATATAGCAGACTCCAGCACGTGGGTAAACAAGAAGATTCAAATGCTTGATATTAACTGTACTTGTGTGGTAAACTAAAAACTAGGTTTGATAGTTGTGTCTGAAGTTCTGGAATGTCTTATTCTGGCTTTAAATTATATGCTTTGCTGCCATTCTCTGCAAAATCTGCATGATTAAATTTTAGATGCTTTTGAGCAAGCACAGAAGAGTTACAGATCAAGAGGAGAGCCTTAAACCATTAACTTGTGAGGATAACTTCTTTTCCTGGGGCAGAAAAGGAGACTTAGTGTGGATCAGCTGATGTTGATGGAGCAAGTGTTTGTGAGGCTTTAGAGTTTTCAGGGAGTGTGCCAGCCTTCTCCCACAGTTTGCTTTGGGGGATTAGTTGAAAGCAGCATGCAATAATGCTGATACAAGAGTTCGTGCTGCTGTGTATTCATAGCACTGTTTTTATTTCTGTTTAAATTGGCAAATGTGTCCTACTCTCTAAGAGGGGGCACTCAGCAGTGCAGCAGATAGGACTTTGGATTTGCTTTTGCTCAACTCAGGCACTTGGGAAGAGGAAACACTTTGGAAGCTGGGTTGCTGTGTTTGTGTTCTGCATTGTACTGAGCAGAAACAAAATGGCAGTAGTGGTTTCCAAAAAGTGACATCAGGCTCAAGCTAAGTGTCTTCCCAAGACTTAGTTTCCAATTAGGAAAAGTGCTTCTTTTCCAGCACTTGAAGTAGCCACGGTCTGAGCCCTGGCTTTGCCACCTGAAGGAATAGGTTTGTATCTTTGATCATGCTGTGAAAACTGAGGTGAGAATAAGAGGTACATCATTAATTGCTAATATTTAAGGGATGCACTTACAGCTGTCAGGCTGCAGTATGTTTGTAAGGGAAATTAAAAAATCCCACATTGTTTTTGGCTAATGAGAGAGGCTTGGAGTAGTGCCAGGCACCTGAACAACTCCCCAGGCTTCAGGAATACTCTGTTCTCTACCCCATCACTGCTGGGACTGGTTTTGTCCTTACCAATAAGCAAGGTGAATGGTAGTGTTGATATTTTTGGCAAATCTTTGAAGAAAAGGTAATGTAAGCTCCAAAAAAAAACCCCCTCAGAACTCAGTTGCATCTCAACTGTGTGACCTTTTGCTGACAGTGCATTTCAAACATCCCTTTCTGCAATTAGTTTTTATGTGAAGGGTTTTCTTGGTGACCTTCGAGCACACGGCTTTACAGCGGTTGTGGAACAAATCCCAAATGATTGCTTAGTAATCTACAGTGGATGAAGTTTTCTGTTCTGAGACAGCAAGTGGTATATTCAGTAGTTTTGATAATTCTAATGTCTGTGGGAGCAAGAGATTTGTCTCCTGTTAGATTAGTTTTTGTCCTTGACTGGCTTCAAGCACTGTTTGTACTTTGTGTCACCTGTACTGAGGGAGAGCTGTGGCTCAGCTTCTCTTTTGTGTTCTTGCCTGTCCTCACACCATGAAATAGAGCAAAGACAGTGCCAGGTGTGGACAAGTTGGGATGCTGCTGATTTTTGATGTAAAGACTTCTGTGATTTCTATACCAATAGAGATTGAAAAGGAAGGGGATTTTAACTTAGTATTTCCCTGTGTCTGTAAGGAGAGACTTTCCAACTACTTAGTAGTTTTTGATATGAAGTTGTTTGCAGTTAATTTGTGCTTCTCTTGTAATTGTGCTAAGGTTATAAATGCAGCGTAATTCTTGTGATCCATGTTAGAAATAAGGTAACATCTCACTTAGATGTATTTCGACCACCAGGAATCTATCATTCCTTAGAAAGCTTGTTTTAAATTTTGATTCCAAGGTGGAAAGAGTGAGGATGTCAGGTTTCCTTGGTGGTGAGTCCATTGTCCATTGTGCGCAGCAGGCGATTCCAAAGCCCTCTGGAAGTATTTCATTTTTTTTTTCCTTAAGTGGGTGGAAGCAGATGTGTTACTTAATCAGTATATGCACATTCAGCCTCATTAATGCAATTTCAGGATCCTGACTAATCTATTTGGAGCCTGCATGGTGGTACAGATGACAGGGTGTTAAGATAGTGGTGCATTTCTAAGCCAGAGAATGACTTGTTCTTTCAGTTTTCTTTCTTACTTCTTAAATAAGTTTCAGTTAACCACTTCAGGAAGCCAGAGCTAAAACCACAGGGTTGATCTGTGTGAAAGATGTAATTTCAATGTTTCCTTTGTAGCTTGACTAGTTTACATAGTTGGATAATGAATGTAAACCCAATGATTCGACAGTTACTGTGTTTGGTGATTTTCACTTTCATCCCAAAGAAAAATACAGGCAAGCAAAGGGACTCTGAGGAACGCTGGAATTGAATCTGTAGCTTTGGGTGTATTGCTTTGTGTTTGTCTGTGAGAAGCTTAAATTTTTCAATTTTTTTTCCATTATTTTTAAAGGGATTGAGGAGCTGTTTATAGCTTAGACCAAATCAATGCTCAGCATGACAACTCAAAACCTCGACTTGAACTTGGTAGTGCTTACATTTTCTATTAAACTAAACCACAGATGTTGTTCCTTTTAGTAAAATTTCCTGTTAATTCTACCACTCTGTCTGTAATTTACAACTGTCTTTTTCAGTACCACACCCAGGAGGAGGAATGACAGAGTCAGTCAGTGTTGCAGGATTTTGTAGCATCAGTGCTCAGTTACACAGATAGGGTAGGTTCGAATGTGAGAATCCTTATCTTTGTTTGAGCTTCTCATGCTCAGGAGAGCAGTCAGGACGCCTGTCTTTTAGGTATCACAGCAACTGTGCTCTCCAGAGGAAATATGCTAAAAGCATGGCACTGGGATGCCCAGACAGCAATCATTTAAATGGATCCTATTTAACCTGGCAGGCGCTGGTGTGCCTCAGTTAACGCCTTGTGTGCCACGAGCTGTTTGCATCACTGGGGCAACATCCCAGCTCAGGTGCCTGGCATGTGGATTTAGAGATGGCCAGTGTGTGGGTGAATGGGGAATTTTGTGCCTCATTAGAATAATCTTGGGCTTGAAAGTTTTAGTGTATGTTGAAGACATTTTATTTATATTTTTCTTCTTTTCCCTAAATTTCCCCCCAGTATCCGTGGAACCCTTTGTTACAGCATCTCTGATAGCATGAAGCTGTGCTGGGGATGTTTAGGTTGGATTTTAGGGAAAGGTCCTTCCCCTAGAGGGTGCCGGGCAGTGCCCAGGCTCCCCAGGGAATGGGCACGGCCCTGAGGCTGCCAGAGCTCCAGGAGTGCTTGGACAGTGCTCTCAGGGATGCCCAGGGTGGGGTTGTTGGGGTGTCTGTGCAGGGTGAGGAGTTGGACTCCATCATCCTTATGGATCAGGGTTATTCCAGCTCAGGAGAGTCTGTGGTTCAGGAGGGTGACCTTGCTGTGCAAGGTCAGGCAGTGTTTTGATAGCTGCTGTTTTTCATCCAGCAGTGAATTTCCTCACTGGTATACCAGCCAAACTCAGGAAAATGCTCCACAACTAGGGAGGTGAGGAAGGAGATTGAAATGTCTAAGGCTGTGAATAGATTGATAAACATTAAGTTGAAATACATGTCCAGGGCCAGGAAACAGTCTTAAGTAGGCTTGCCCAAAACTTAGGGAGAGTAGTTTTACAGCTATGTAAATGCATTATAGAAAGGATCTAGGAGTGTTCTCAAAGCATAAAAAGAATTGTGGCTTTGCAGTTTAAATCTGCTGCTTTGAAGTAGGTTAGCAGGTGCAAATTGATGGACTGGTCCTTTTCCCCACCTGCTTGCTACACTGTTACAGCCAGAATTGCTCATTCATTGAAATTCCTTGAGGTAGCTTGAACATTTGTAGTAATTTTCATGTCTCAAAGGCAAGAATCAGGTCATCCCTCAGCCTTCCTGTGGCAGCTGTAGCACACGAATGCAGCCAAGAAATCCATAAAGCCAATTTAGAGCAGTAGGAACCGATGGCATTCTTGTCATAGACTTGGCCTAGGAAATCACCTGTGTTGGTTTCAAAAAGTTGATCTGACTGCAGACTGAAAGGATCTCTTGGAAGCTTACTTCATCCATTTGGTAATCTGTAGTAGTAAGGAGTGATTGAGCTGCCATTGGATTCTTAACTTTGCAAATTGATGTCTTGTCTTTTGTAAATTTGATGACTTGGTCTGAGTTAGGCTTCAGTGACTGAGTGTGGAAAAATAGAACATTAACTAACATTAGGTCATAGTAAACTGTTACAGCCATTGTACAGCTCATGGATAGGCCTTGGAGGTGTTTGTATTTAGGTAAGGTGGCATGACATGACAAATTTGGCCTGATAAGAAATAATCAAAAGTCAGAGATAGGAGCTTACTATCACTGAAGTGACATACAGCTTAATATCTGCTGCTGTAGCTGCTGTGGGAGACAGGTTATGAAGCAGGGATGGAGAGAGAAAGATGGGCTGTATATCTGATTTGGATCACTGTTTAGCACTAAAACTAGAATGATAGCTTGGAAAGTCTTGACAGATGTGGGTATTTGATTGTGAGGATTCTTATAATAAAAATCACTGTGTTATGAACTGCACCATCTCCGTTTCTGGCCAGAAGGTGTTATTGGTTGTGCTGTCAAGGGTACAATTGTCAACTATCCAAGCTAATAAATAATGACAATGAAGGAAAATAATGTACCATTGCTCTCATGAACATAAAATCAATGATGTGGCAGAGTTTAGAAGTGCTTTTGTAGTAAAGCTTTATTTGTAATTTCAATACATGCTAAAGAATTAATAGGATTATTTTCTTTCTACCGTGAATAAAGCTGAGTAATAATTTTCCTTCATAAAATTAGTTTTGGATTGCCATTCAGGCTTGGGGTTGAAAGATCTGTGTGGATCCCTGGGCCAGCTTCTGAGCCCCTGCACAGGGTGGTGACATGAATGATGGATGATGAAACTGTGAGAATTGACAGTTCTGCTGGTGTGTTCTGAATACACCAGAAATCTCTAGCTGCAGCCTGAGTGCAGGTGGGACCTTGCTGAAGTGGTTTGTCACTTTCCTATGGCAGTCTGTAGTTCCACCCTTGGAGCTGAGTAAATGAAAGCAGGGAGCAGCAGAAACAAGCTGAGGAAAAACGATTCCTATACCCTGAGGCAACTCATCCATTCAGTCCCGTTTCATTATTTTTCTCATGCAAAATAAGTGTCTAATTTTAACCTGCATTAATTAAGCTTCAAAAAATGCCTCACCGCTGTGAGGTTGTGGCATTTAATAACATCTGGATGTGCGACAGTACACGAGTTTATGGATGGAAGGATCTGGCTCTTGACTGACTTGAAAATGAAATTTCACCAGGGTGGGGCACGGCTGGCAAAAGCTGGGCTGAGTACCCAGGTGTGTGACCTGTGAGCTGGAGGACGTGTGTCAGTATCTGAGTGCCAGCTGATCAATATTTACAGCAGATGCCTGCCTTGGTAGCTGCTTAATATTTGATAAAAGCAGTATTTTAGCTGAGGCCAGGAGCCCTCCGTGGCTTCCAGAAAGTCATCACTTGTTTGGGAATATTTTGCTTACTGGAACATCTTGCTTCCCGCATAATAGGATTCCGAGGGTAGCTGATTTGATTTATGATGCTAATTGGCGTGGTAGTTGATGTGAACTGCATGTACTAATTGCTCACTTGCTAATCCTCTCCAAATTATCTGACAAAAGCTTTTAGGATGGAGCATTACATCTGTTTTAAAACTGGTCTGCAGAAAAATGTAAACAATTGGAGGCCCTTGTTTTGCTTTAAATGCCGAATTCGAATGCTGGTCCATTTTAGTCACTGTAATGTTAAAGGGGAAATTCAGTGGTTTTCATGTAGTCTCACTGTTGTTCTTTGTGGGATTTAAACAACAGCTGAAAAAATATTCCAGAACATGCTTCTCCCTCCCCCCTCTTTAAGCTGTGAAATGACCATTATCTATATGGTAATAATTTTTACGTGGTTGTTACCTATATGGTGAAGGCAGAACATGTGTGATACTCCTCTGTGCAGCTTTAGGTGATGGAAAACACAGTGTGCCATTTGAACTGGTGGTGATGTCAGTGCAGCAGGAACTGCAGTGGGAAAACATAAGGAAAATAAAATAGAGATACTTCTGCAGTGTTGGGATAATGAAGGTATTTTGGCTGTGATTCTGGTAGAGGATACATGCTTTGAATATTTCACTGTGAAAACCAATGAAGTTTAATATAAGCCAGAGAGATTTTGTATTTCCAGGCTGATAGGGAAAACCCTGATGTTAAATTATAGAATGTGGTACTATAAAGAGAAGACTTTTACCTTTTCTTAAATAAGTCAAGAGGTGTTTCAGGAGGGAGCTGATTATTCAGATTGAGAGTTGTACAGGCTGCTTTCTGAGTGAATGGGGAGGATTGCTTTGCTCTGTAACATATTAGATTCAAGTGAGTGTTTGAGAAAATGAACATTAATCTATCTCAAACTTAATATTTCAAGGTGATTTAGCTTTAATCATATCAAGTTTTCTAATTTGAGCCCGACTGGTTGCTCTCACAGCAAGCACTGAAATGAGATTACAGACAGCTGAAAGAAATTAGTCAATTTAGAAGCAAAAAGCATTTAAATACAGGTGTTTGGCTGTGATTTGAATATAGCCTGTCAACAGCAAGAGGCAAAATACCTCAGTGACCTAAAAAGTGCAAATATGTCCCTTTAGGGAATACTTGTTGTTGGGTAATGACATGTTATTAAAATTAAAGCTCATGTTTATATCCCTTGATTTGCTAACTAGGCCAGTAGCTTTTTCAAAACTCAGTTGATAAATGGGGAAAATGAATTTTGTCAGAATATTTAGGGACACAGGTAGCTACTGCTGGTGTTTCAAATGATTATGTTTTTAAATTAATATGTAAATAAGGTGGTGTACTCAGGCTGAACCAGCTACCTGCTAGAAGCTTGAATACAAATACCATCATTTTGGAAGAAAGCAACACTGGAGTGTTTTAGAAGTTCTGTCTGGTATTCCTCCTGAATTCCAGTGAAAGGTGCTGTCAGAGGAACCTGTGTTACCAAGCAACGTGGAGATATTTCTCCTCCTTGTCTGGCATTCTGCAGCTGGTTTGGAGTAGTTCTCACACTGTTCCTCTGCTCAGCAGGTGGAAATATTGCCTGCTAGGTAAGTGGTGATATTTGATAAAAGCTGATGAGTGATGCCACGTTAGGGAAATGAAATATAGATCCAATTATGAGTGGAAATAGATATTTTTCAAACCAGATCATTGAGGCTGTAAGTAAAAAAAAAAAATCCCAAACAACAGAGGTGAACACAGTTGTAAAATCTATGTTCTTCCTGAGCATGAACTGTGTCTGTTATGTCAGCATCTGTCTCTTGTTTGTCTCTGTGAACTTGATGACATCAATAAAAAGGCTGTTTCTGGCTAGGTCTGTCAGCAGAGACAGGACATTTCTTGTCCTCAGAGTGCTGTATTCCCTGGATAGGGATTAAGGTACAGGTTTCACTGGAATAGTGTGTGGAGAACACTACAGGGTGCCAGAAAAACCCTCTACTGCCCTGTGACTCTGTTTGGGTTGGTTTCTGCTGTAATCACTCTTGGGTCCTTGTGCTGTGAGGATCACCTTGGGGTTGAGGAAAATTGTTAGGGCATAGCAGGCATTTCTTACACATTCAAGTGTTAAAAACTAAAACCAAGAACAAGTGCAGTGGGCTTGGACTTGAAGATGCTAGATTGAAGTTTACATAAAGGTCTAGAAAAACAGCAGTGGTGCAACAGGATGATGATATCAACTGTCCTCCAGATTTTGTATTGCCAAATTCTTGTATTACCATCCCATACCGATTCAAAAAAACCCCAAAAATTAGACCAGTCTAATTTTAGTCCAGTTTTTAAAGCAGAACATAAAACCTGAGCCTTAGGAGATAGTACAGTAAGCATCTTGAAAATGTTGCCTCTGTCATAGTGACAGTGGCTCATCTGCTGGCATCCACGGTGGGGCTTTGTGCTTTGGATGCTGTGGCCAAGCTACTGCAGGAGTGATTCCACATTGAGCAGAGGGAACTGAAAGCCCATTGGGGTTGCTGCTGGTCCTGGAGCTTGAATCAGTTGCTAAAAATTTCCATCCAGATGTATCTGTGAGCAACCCAAAACACCTGAGTGAAAACCAGTGGACTTTGACAACCCGGGAGCTGTGCATGAGAGAAGTCTGTTAGGTTTGATCTCCTTGGGAACGTGGACAAGCAGAAGCTCTGATGCTGGTGAGGGATGTGACAGGAAAATCACCATGGGGAGAGAGCGTGGGATTTGTTTGCTAGCCGTAATAGCTTGGGAGTAATTCCTGTGGAGCTGTGAAAATAGATTTTAATGGTCAAGAGAGCTGTATATGCTTGAGGTAGGGATAGTGAGTGGTTCTCTCACTTTTTCTCCTCAGTGTTTGGCTCCAAGCAGGACAAACAGGCCATTGAAACATAGGTGATAGCTGGAATGCAGCAGCTTCAGTGTACATTGCTTTTACTCTCCCAGACTTCTTGAGTGCTTGCAGGCTGTTGCCTTTTGGAAGTAAAAAAGAGGCCAAATTCTTGTAATACTCAAGGACAAGCAGCTGTTCTGGGAGACTTTGAGATAGGAACTAAAATGACATAATTTGAGAGAATTTTGAAAGCTTCTAGATTATCACTTTCATGTGCTTGAATGTTGTGAAGGGATTTGCTGGATCTGATTCTTCTTCTGGTTCCTGTGATTGCCAACTTTCAGACTTATTTCTGTAGTTTGACACATGTGCTATGTAGTAGTGAACAGCTGATGTAAAAACAAATATTTTTAACTGCTGGCACTTGTTTAATTTGCATCTTCCATCTGCTTGTCAGAAAAAAATAATTTAAACTGGTAAAAGTTAACTGAATTTGCAGTTAACTTTTTTACCTGTTTAAAATAAACCCCAGTGGATTAATTCCCTGAAAAGAACAGTAAATCAAATTACTTGTATTTGTGTTGCATTCAAGTGAGAGGTGGTGGGGTGTATTCATAAGAAGGAATAGATAAGGGCCCTTGCTAATGGCAAATTGTGATACAAGATTGAAATAATCACTCAAGATTGAAAATCAGATCTGTTTTCTGTACCATGTTTTTCATCCAGGGGCTGACTTGCATAAAGGCAACAAACTGTTTTAGCTTCTGCTCTTTGTTTACTCTTGAGGAAGCTTTATGTTGAGAAAAGGACTCAGGATTTGTTGTGTTCTTGTAACATGTGGCTGGTTGCTAATCTTATGGAAATGATGTATCGAGCAGATGACACCTGATTAATAATAAATAAAGATGCTGCGAGTGATTTGGGGGGAAAAAAACCCTAAGCTTTTATTCTTTTTAAAGCCCCCACGGAATAAAGCCTCTTTAAACTAGTCAGGTAAGCAAAGTCTGTAACCTGAGGATTATATTATTCTGCTCCTTTGTGCCTTAGAATTACTACAACCTCCATTCAACTTGAATTCAAAATGAGGCGATGTTCTGCTTGATTCCCAGCTTGGATTTAGCTGAAAATACTACTAGAAATGTGCAAGACTTGTGGTGAAGTTGAGCAGCAGAATATAAACTTGTCAAAAACAGATGCAGATCTTCACAGTCTTCTGAGAGCACAGTTTAAGAGTGGGTGAGCCTGTGATAGTTAATTTGCTGTTGTAGAGCTGATAGGGTGTTGGAGGGTTCAGTGAATTGCTGTCTTACACCTCAACGTGCTTTTCCTCAAGGAGCAGAAGCAGGGTAGGATGCTGCACAGAAACTCTTGCTGCTGAACACTTCAGTGGACTGTAAAATAACTTCCAGGCCCTAACAAACTTGAGCCTGTTTCTCCGGGGGACAAGGTCCTTCCAACCCAAACCGTAGTAAGGAAATCTACATTCTAAACTTTTGATTAACCTTGAGTACAGGGAGTTGTTATTTTTTGGAGGATGTGGGGTTGTCTGTTAGAGACTTGTGTGTGTGAAAGAGATAGTTTGTTACCATCTCCACACCCGCTGTGATGGAGGCTAAACGATTTCTCTAACTTGGAAAATTGCCCTGTGTCCTAGGCTTGAGTGAAACCAGGAGCACGTTCCTGAAGTCAAGCTGTCTTAGGCTAATGCTGCTCGGTGTTGGCTACTTGGTGTGATAGAAAGTAATTTTGTAATTAGTGGGTGACTGTGTTAATCCCTTAATTTGACATAATTGTAGCACTTAGAGGAGCAACTGTTGGCCAAAACACGCAATTAGGTTTTGCATTTGGGCAAGCTGCATTTTGTGGGAAATGATTATTTATCCCCAAGTTCATGAGTGCTCAGGTCCCCAGTGTGTTTGACTGGGTGTCCTTTCACTCAGTCCCTCTTCCCTGTCTGTCTGCACTACAAAATCAGCTGATTCCCTCTGTGAGTGAGTCTGGGAAACCACGGAGTGCTGAAGAGATGAGAATTCTGCCAAAGTAAACTTTCCATGGAAACGTTTATCAGGAAATTTCGTTGAATGAAAAAATAAGCTAGCAGGCCAGCATAGATCAGCCTTCTCATGCTGTCCTAATACTTCCTTTTCCCTGGCCAACCTGATCCTGAGGTGTTAGGGTAGCCTGATAAGGGATGAGTGCAGATACAGCCCAGTCAGGGCAGTAACCCTCCTCAAAACATACCATCTTCAGCTTTTCAGAAATGTCACCTTGTAGCTGAGTGAAAAACACAGGGCTTATGTTTTATGTCCTCAGGTTTTTGGTACACGCTAAATTTGCACCACAAGTTACAGAGCTTTTAGTGAAAGGTTCTCAGCATTGCTCAATAATCACCCATGTATTTTCCACCTTTTATTTTTGAGATATGATACCAGGCATTAGGAACTTGAAGCATTAAGTGCTTGTGAGCAGAATGCATAGTTCATAGGATTTCAGGATAAATCAATGAGTTTTCTTTGCTGTTGTATTTGCAGCAAAGCTAGAAGTGGTAGAGGTTTCATTTACCTTGTTTTCTAAATATTCAGAGTTCAGATCATGTGTTGAAAATTTTTTTAATTGTAGAAGTGCTCAGTGGAGATAAATGGTCTAACTGACTGTAATATATCTGCTACAAATACTATGCTGCATTTCTGTGAAGTTTCCTTCCATCTGGTTGTTCCGGCTGTAGCCTTTCTAAAACTTGTGGCTCTCATGTTGATACTCAGATTCGGAAATGTAAACTTGCAGAAAAATGTTGCAATGATGGAACAGTTGCAAATTTTGAACAGTGTTGCCTGTGGAGGATTGGCTAAAGGACAAAGGTCATGTTCCCATACTGCAGAAGCTGACAAAGAATTAAAGAAGCACACACATATATATATATAAATATAAATATTTTTTTTCTTTTTTTGTGGGGACCACTCTGGTTTAAAAACAGATTTCAAGCTGTTCATTCAGATTTTCTACTTTATATTAGTGTTTTTTGCCTGGAGATGGAAAAATGGCTTGGAGGGGTGAGTAAAACACCTCCTGCTGCTTTGACAGTGGCAGGGCGATCTCATGGAAGAGGTAACTTGGTCAATCAGTGTGACTCTTTACTGATGAGTGGTGTTAGACACCTCAGCAGTTCAGTAAAAAATACTCATCCCTGTTAAGCTCAAGCACCTTCCAGATGACTTGGGTCCTAATTTCTAGGTGAAGTTCAATGAAAATACATTCTGACTTACTGCTAGGAGTGTTGGCCTTTTTAAAATGCATGCTGCTAGCAGCTTTTGTTAATTTTAGGTCGTGTGTTTTTGAAATGCCAGTAGTAGCCACATGCTTAATGAAACTGAAAACAAAGGGACTTCTCACTCCCTGGGAGATGTGTAAGAAACCATGGTGGTATGCAGCAGTTTTGTGTTGAATTCCATCACAGCTGAGACTTAGGAGTTCTCAGCTGACTTGCCCTTGTGTTTCTGTTCAGTTTCAAGTAATTGCCCAGGCTGTGCAAACTTCAGGCAGTGCAGCCGTGCCAGAATGTGTATTAAATGCAGGTCCTAATCCTGTGGGACAGGGGTCAGCATGTTGGAAGTGACCTCTGTGTTGCCATCCAGATGAAAATGCAGTGGGAATTGCTCTAACGAGTGCGTTTGTCCTGGAAGTTGAACCACTTCACTGAAAGCTTGTTTCAGTTCACAATAATTCACTGTTTGCCTAAGAGAATTAGAGCTTTCATTTATCATGAACCAGAGGGAAGAATTATATAGCAGGTTGCTGCTGGTTTATGCCTGAAAATAATTTTGAATAATTCCTGCTTGGGTTCTGGCGCTGTTAGTGTGAAACCTGGCTGAAACAACCATTGCCTGTGTTACTGCAGTTGCAGGACTTGACAGATGTTCGAGGGGGAGTGTTCACAAACACCTGGTGATAATCCCCCGTTGTCCTAGACACTCAGCATCTTTTACTAGAGGAGTAAAAGCTTTGGAAATGACATCCTTTTCCTAATGGCAGGAGCTGAGGTGGCAATGTTTCTCCAGGTTTAAATGTGATCTGGTGGGCAGAGGGCTGGATGTTGCTCCTCAGAGCCACAGCCTTTGATAATTTTAACTATTTGTTGTAGGATTCAAGGTAACCTTTTCCTCAAGTTACCTAGAAAGAAACACTCACTATTCAGAACTGGGTTTTATTCATCTCTGTCTAGGACAACACGGGATTATCACCAGGTGTTTGTAAACAGACAGACAATGTGTATGGAATACTTAAATCTGACCAAGTGCTTGATCCTGTAATCGCTCGCAGTGATTATCTTTACAAACAAATCTGCAAAATACTATTTGATTTCCTAGAACTGCATAGCAAGTGAGCAGAGCTGATGCTTTGTTTGTCAACAGGAAGTATTTTCTGGTGGAAATGTTTCATTTGGCAGTGGCAGTGTCTCAGTTTGGTTTGTGTGTGAGCGTAGCCAGATGGACAGGGCAAAGCACGGAGCAGTAAGAGTTGTTTGTTTTCTGGCTGAGCCATAATGCTACAGAGGTCCCCAGCCTTTGTTGTTTCAGGCCATAACCGAGTTGGACACCTTCATTTTGTTCAGAAAGCAGAGCTGTGATCTGTGTGCTGATCAGGGGCAGCAATCGATTTTCCTTGGCTGCTGGCTGCTGCTCAGAGCTAATTTTTATTTCACCAGGTTGTGTGGATCTGCGAAATTCCTTCACTCTTGAGTCATGTCTCAGATCGATTGTGACTGAGGCATGTGGAGAAGGTTTTAAGCAAAACAATGGTACTTTTTAGGACTTGGTCAGATGCTTACTTGGCTGTAACTGTTGCAAGATGATAACTGCAGTAATAAATATTGCAAAGAAATTGGATCTTATTGCATTCTCTGAGCAGTTATGAGAAGGATTTAATTAGATTTCTGGGAAAGAGATGAAGATCAGTCTATTGTGGCTGAACTGGGAGTAAAGCATTTTGACTTTGGCCTAGTAACTGCAGTGAAAAGAATTTATATTGACTTTGAGCAACTGAAATGGAAAAAAAGAAGTCACAATACCAGGGGAGTCCTGTACTACTGTAATGAATTGGGGCTTGGCTGGGTTTGGTTGGTTGGGTTTTTTTTCCCCAGAAATTACAGAATGAGGCTAATAATTATTAAACCTTTGCCTAGGAGGAGTGAGAATTGCTATGGAAGGATGTCAGATGCTTCTTTTAAAGCAATGGTAAATACAGGATAAGAAACAAGCCAAGACGCTGATACTCAGCTCTGAATTAGTGTTTTCAGCTTCTACTTATAACTGAAAAAAGTACACCAGCATGTTAAAAGGTCAGTAAGAATTTGATTTCTTTGCTTGAAGACTACAAGAGCTTTTTACCTTTTGCTTTGTTAGAAATATTGAGTTGGTGATGTTAAAGACCGTTGCTTGAAAAATAACTTTGCTTATTGATTTACAGATCAGCTGTTTGCTTTTTTGATCTGAAATTCAGGCAGTGGCTGAAATGACTTTGTTTTTTTTTACCCTGGCTTGCTTCTCCCCAGGCAGGAAAGGAAAAGGAGTGCAAATGTTAAATAACTGAGTGCCCTGCCTTAATGACTACCCACTTGTTCTTGGGAGAACGTTCTAATGAGTAACCCTCTGAGCTGCCTCCTTTGCACCAACAGCTAATGATGGAGATGGGCTGTGGTTCTCCACAAGATCTTTAGGAGGTTTCAGGCTTTTGTGAGTGTTTATTTGCACGGGAGGGCAGATGATAAACAGAGAATTGAAAAGGGAGGCGGGCGGCTGTCCAAGCTAATAAACACACTCAGAAAAGTAATTAGGCTTTGTGTGGAAGAAGAAAAGTGAGGTGCATCTGCAGCCACTGGCTCAGGGGTTTATTAGTGTGAGAGATGAATTATTGAAGGCAGATGTTCCCAGAGCATTCTCAAGCTCTGTGCTAATGGACAAGGTGATGATTAGCATGAGGTGGCTGATGGCTGAGGAGGAAATGCAAAAAACATCTTAAGCTACCAAGAATTGCTGGTCTTTAGAGTAGATTCCAGTGAGGAGTGACTTCAGTTCAACCCCAACTTACCTTAAATTGAACTACCTGGTTGAATTCAGGTTTTCCTTAAATTCTTGTCCCTTTCATGCTTTGTTTTTTTTTTTTTTTTAATTGGCAGATTTGTCATTCCAAAATAAAGATGCCATGAAATTAAATCCCATTCTTCTCCACAAATGAACTCTGTTACAAGGGAGTTCCCCATGTTAGGATAAGGTAAGGATTATGGGGTGTGAGCTGTGAGTTGGTTGTGCCACATGTAATATGGATCAATTAAATAAATAAAATCGATTAATTTCAAAATAATTTTTCTGGCAAATTCTTGAATTTTGAATTTCAGTAGGCTTTGGAAATAGCATAAATTTACTGTGTTTCATAATAACCTAGATCTCTCTCACTGACTTGTTCTCATTAAAAAACCAAAATTACATCCACTACTTTTTCAATATCTCTTTGTTCATGATGGGGTGAATTTCTTTGACAGGCTGCTTTGAGTGATACATGCTCTGGCTGACAACTTCAAAAACAGAGCTCTTCTAACACCTAGGTTTTAGCATAACAATGGCTGACGGATGAAAACTGTTGAAATATTGACATGAAGCCTAAGCCAGAATGGTGAGAAAAGGATCTATGGTAAGCACAGATGCAAACCAAAAAATGTATGTGAAATGTAAAGCAAAATCATACTATTTTGGAGTAACACCCCAGGAGACACCTGTCTGCCACTCCTGTTAAGTAGAATGTCAGAAGCTTTTAAAAGGTCAGAGTGGAGCTTTGGAAAAAAAGCTAAATACAAGATGGGTTGTGCTGACCATTTCCCCCAGACTTGCTGCTCCTAGGGGCTGATTTTTGCCCATGCAGTTGCTTTAGGTCACTCTGAAAGCCTGCAGTATTTTGAGGATAAGCTGCTCAGTTCATGACTGCGCTTTCTGTGGTTTGCCTCACATCCAAGGCATCTGTGGGAAATGAGGGTTGGATATGGTGGCTACAAATGCAGTTGGAAAACAGATCTCCAAACATACCCGTGGTTTAATTCTGCCTGACCTCTGGGGCTAAAGCAGCCACGTGCAGCTGCCTGTCCTCTGCAAGTCTGTGTTGAGTAGCAGGAGGGCAGCTGGTGTGCAGAAGCAAGATAATTTCAAACTTGAAATAGCTGGTCCAGAATTCTTCCCTGTGAGGGTGGGCAGGCCCTGGCACAGGGTGCCCAGAGAAGCTGTGGGTCCTTGGGTCCCTGGAAGCGTTCAAGGCCAGGCTGGATGGGGCTTGGAGCAACGTGGGATAGTGAAAGGTGTCCTTGCCCATGGCAGGGGGTAGACAGGGTGGACTTTAGTGTCCCTTCCAGCCCATTCCATGATAAATTGTTTGTCACATCTTGTGTATGGAAAAGAAAGCTCTGCGGTGAGGATGGGGGCGTGTGCAGGAGCTGAAGTTGTTTCTCAAGGATTAGCCCTGCAGGTGTTTTCCTGTAGCTTAAACCAGCCCTCTGCTGCATCAACAAATGCCAGCAAACAGCCAAAGCAGTGAATAAACAATGCTGAGTAATAGCTGAATTACATTTATCAGATTATAATAACAGGAAAGCCTTTTAAAGAATGATGAGGACTTAATTCCGTTGGGTTGGCTAATGCTGTAATGTTCTGACAATCAGCTATAAAATAATTCCAAAGGAGAAACCAACTTCCCTAATGGATAACTCATAAATAATGCTACCTCCTGCTTGAGAAGGTTTGCTGAAGTAACAGATATAACTGAAAAAATGTGTAGAGTGTTCAGACCTAGATAATTATCTATAATTGTAAGACTGAATAAAATCTTCCCTGGTTGATCAGGACTGCTTTAAAGTCATTAGGCAACACTCTCATGATGTAACACTTGCTAAAGGGCTCAAAATTAACCAAATGGTGATAATTGAAGAGTAAAGTGAAAAGACATTATTTTGAACACGTTTTCAGCTTGAAAGGAGTGGTAGCTCTGAGTCAATAAATCTTCTGACATGGCTATTATACTACAGAAACTAAAAAGCCAGGCTTTAACCAGTAACATCTGAATAAGTAGAAACTGAATAGAGGAACAAAACTCAAGAACTGAATCAACTTGCTTTCCTCTCTAAGTTGGTGTATTAAGTTTCATCTAATTTAATTTAACCAATGTAAAGCTATTATGGGTGTTTTGTACAAAGGATGGAGGGTAATGAGAGTGTTTGTTGGCTTGTATGTTTTTAAAAATTGTAAATGGAGAGTGCAATCAGACATAGAGTTCTGTTGAATAATGTTGATTACATTGAAAAGAATCTGTGGGGCATTTGTAATCTGATGAGTGAATAGACAGAAGGCAAAGTTTTGTGGGATCCTGTGATTCATTTTTCTGACTTAAACAGGTAGGTATCTTATAGCCTATGTGCTGTTATAACTAACTGAGGTCCAATTTTACTTTCTTGCTGTGTATTACAAAGTAGTTAAGGTACCATGCATGCACTTTATTTGAGCTGAAATCTGCATGAACACCATTCTGAGAATAGAGGGTGAAAGGAATAAAAGAAGGGACCTACACAAGGGATTTCTGTAAGAAGTAAGAGAATGTGGTTTCTGCTTTAGGTTGTATTGTGCCTCTCCAGTGTTTCTGATCCCCTCTGTTCCACTTTAAACCATCTGAGGTGCTCATTGGTTAAAACCAGGAAGATGGGAGGTGCAGTAATCAAGTTCTCTCTGTCAAGGAAAGTACAGGTCGTGCAAGTGGAGAAACTTGTGAATCATGACAAGATTTAGCTTGATGTGCATTTTATAGCCAGACCAGTTAGTGGTGAATGTTAATGAAATATCCCTGCTGCAGTTAGTATAGACTGGCTGATCCACAGCAAGCCTCACTGATCCTGACTTCATGTCCCTGCTTCAATTTGCTGTTCATAAAACTGGAAGTCCCAGGCTTGGCTTGCCCTTCAGTGCTTTGGAAATTTGAGGCTTTGCAAATATCAGTAGTAAGAAGGAGGCTGTAATTACTTGAACAAAACTTGACTGACATATGAACAAGATGTATCTGTCGAGGGCTTATTGCCAAGCGTGGATTTGTACTTAAGCGGATGTCATTGCATGGACTCTGTCCTGGATTGTTTGACAGATTAAATTTCTATGATAGTGTGAGATAACAGGAGGTCACAGTTCAAGAGTAAGGTTCTGAGGAGTATGTATTCACAGCTGGGGTGCTAATCTGATTAATTGAAAGCTGATTCAGTTCATAATAAATTCATGTTGTTGGATCCAAGAGTGTCAGTGCCAGGTGTCGGTGCCAGTTGTGTGAGAACTGTGAATGGAGAATGGTCTGTGCTGGTGCTGGGAAAATCTGAGCAGGGTCTCCACTTTGTAGCTGCTCCTCAAAGCCTGAAACAACATCTAAAGCCTCGAGTAATCACAGCTGGCATGCAAGGTTATGCTAAAAAAAGGCTTGTTTGGGTGGTTTTTTTCCCCTGGTTATCAGGCTAAGAAATTGATGGGGGAGCCTTTCACTGTCAGATCCAGAGTGCAATTTAAATCTGTCTGGCTGTGGCATTAAGGAAATAAGGGGTCTTAAATGTGGCACTTGGGCAGTGGTGGTGGGTATCAGCACAGGGGCTCTGATGGCAGCTGGTGTTGTATTTTTAGCACTCCTGAGGAGCAGTGATCCCAAAGTGTTGATGTGCTGCCTCCTGGGTTAGCACGTGGGAGAGCTGGGCCTGGGCGTGGGGCAGGCGCAGCCTCTTCCTGCAGTGCCAGCACCCTGCTGGGAACGGGGGCACCTGGGAGCTCTGCCTCTTATGTAAGGGGAGGAAATGAGTGCCTGGCATGATGCAAAAGGAGCTCTGTAGCTCCCTTCTTCTCTGACCCAAGCCTTGATGATGTGCTTGAACCAGCACAGGTGCATCTAAGCAGTGCACAAGCTGATTTCTGCAACTTGCTTTTTTGGAAAGGATGCTATTTGCTGCAAAGGAGCTGGAAGAAGATGGCAGTTCGAATATAGGTATGATGTTTTTCAGCTTTCAGTCCAGTTTCTGTTCTGTAATAATGTCTTTGAGCAGGTTTTCTATTTAGAAACAGCCATCTTATGACAGATTTTTAAGTAATGCACTAATGAAGGATTGCTTGGAATACAAAGTTGATCTTGCCAGAATTATTCAGGCAGGTACCTTGCAGCTGGATCTGATGAAAATTCAGTCCTCTCTGTAGGTATTCAGTTCGTGTCATGTGACAAGGCGATGTGTTTGGTGGAGAGAAATTTAATTTAAGAAATCCCATTAAGTGAATTGTGGGGTAGATGCAGTAATCCAATAAGCTGAAGTGATTCATATGCATCCTGATAATTTTCAATAGGCTCTTTTCGCAGTGCAGATAATTCAGAGTTTTTTTTTACTTAAGGTTTTTGCCTGTGCAAGTGGTAACCTGGAGATGTGGCTGATAGTGTTGGCTTTCTGAAAATCAGTGAAATGTAGCTATTGCTTTAGGTTGTGCAGAAAGCAGTAAGGTTCTGTGAAATCTTCTGAAAGCCTGGATAAACAAACATTGTTACAGTTAGAGAGCAGCTCTGGAATGAAAACCCTGGGGGAACAGACTAATTTGCTATTAAAAACCATCTGAAGAAAGGTAATGATCTGTACAAGTGGAATGTTTGGAAACAGTTAATTTAATTAATTAATGTGTCCTCTTTGCTCATCTGAAAAAAGCTTTTAGAATGGACTGCAGACATCTGCAGTGCTTTTTAATATTTGATGGGCTTCTACAATTCTCCTTACAGAAAATTCATGACCTGCTCTATTTCTCTGAGGCTGATTCAGTAAGAGCATGATGGAGATAAGTCAGATGGATTCCTTATCTTCCTGTTGAGATACCAGATCTTCCACTGTGGACTTATTTAGTGTTTTCTTCTTGTGTTTGTGAGCTCTCCACCAATAGGTAATTTTTATGGGTCTGAAACTGAGTGACTTGCCCAGGATGCTGCTTCAGCTGGTGTCTGGAATGAGTGCTTTGGTCAGGCAGAGCTTCACTGCCTGCTGCTGTTGGGATTCTTACTGCAAAGAAGATATTGTTGAGGGTTTAACAAAAGCCTGAGTAGCAGCTCAGCATGGCTTGTGTGTAGAGAAAATGCAATGCCTGTAGATGCAACAAAATGAATGCTGGATGTCACAGGCTTCAAAACATGCTGCTTTCAGTTGGAGAAAGTCATGGAAACCTGAACTGCTGTCAGTCTGTGGGGCCTGTAATTCTCCTAATCTTCCTCGGTGATGTGCTTCCCTTGGCTTTCCTTACTCTCTGGCAAAGGAAGCCTCATTGACATTTGATTTCTCCTCCTCATATTGAAAACTTCTATAGAAGCCCCCGGAAGGCATTTTTTGTGATAATGTTTGGTTAAAGGAAAAGATACACCATTGCTGAAATGGTTGAAAAGAACTGCTTATTCATAGATTTTTTTTTCTGAGTGAGAAAAATAGGAGGCTTACCTACTAAAATCCCCTTTCTCAAAGCTGTTTACTTTTTTTTGAACCCTGCTTAGGGGTATCTTGTGTGTACTGTAGCCACAAGATGAAATCAAATTATAGTTGTGGAGGATGTGAATTTTTGGCGTTTCACATGACTGTGATAGTCACAATTTTAGATTACCCCAAATCTTGCTAGCCTTAATTCTGTAGCTGAAGAAGTCAGTTTTCCAGTTCTTAACCATAGTCTGTTATGGAGAAGATGGAAAGTTGGTTGTTTCTCATCAGGCCAAGGTTTGGAAATGTCAGTTGAATGTTACTGGAGTGGTTCAGGTAAAGGCATTTATGGAATCATTGCAGAATCCTTGACTGGTTTGGGATGGAATGGGCCTTTGAATGTCATCTGCTTCCACCCCTGCCATGGGCAGGGACACCTTCCACTGTCCCAGGCTGCTCCAAGCCCCAGTGTCCAACCTGGCCTTGGACACTGCCAGGGATCCAGGGGCAGCCACAGCTTCTCTGGGCACCCTGTGCCAGGGCCTGCCCACCCTGCCAGGGACAAATTTCTGCCCAATATCCCATCCAGCCCTGCCCTCTGGCAGTGGGAAGCCATTCCCTGTGTCCTGTCCCTCCATCCCTTGTCTCAAGTCCCTCTCCAGCTCTCCTGGAGCCCCTTTAGGCCCTGGGAGGGGCTCTGAGGTCTCCCTGGAACCTTCTCTTCCCCAGGCTTAAGACATCCATTCTATAAGAAATCCTTGGAATCTTAAGTGTATGGATTCATGGCACAACTGTAATGGTAGCAGCTTCTTCCCCTGCTAGAGCCAAAACAAACACATGGAGTATATCACAACCTGGGAAATGGTTTTGGTTTTGGTTTGGGGTTGGGTTTTTTTGTGTTTTTTTGGGGGGTGGTGGGTGGTTAGGATGGTTTAGCAGGTTAATTAAAAATCGTTAAATAACTGTTTATAGGAAAATATCAGTAGTTGCACTGAAGAGTTCACAAACCTGATGTTACTTGTGTGCTGTAAACACCTCTGAGTTACTTTCATATCCTTATATTTTTTCTTCAGGTAGTTTAAAAATAGCAAAATTAAACTTTTGGCTGGCAGAGCTCTGAGTGCTGTGGTTTCACTGTTCCTGAACCTGGAGTCGTTAAGGTTGGAAAAGGCCTCCAAGATCATCAAGTTCAGTCTTGGGCCAGTCAGCTCCTTGTCAAGCAGTCCAGAACACTGAGCATCCCATCCAGAGACAATCCTGCAGTGACATTAATTTGAGCTTCTTTTCAGAAATGTTTTCTATGGAGGACACCCAAAAATATCATGTCTACAGATGTGTCTGAATGTTAAATCAGGGGATAAGAATGAAGATGTGCTGTGACAAAAAGTTTGACATTAATGATGAATAAACTTCATATGTATAACACAAGAGTTGATTCCTGTGCTTTTAAGGATCTTAACTTCAGGTTTTTTTCCTTTAGGGAGTATCCACATTAAGAAGTGCCCTTTTTTGGGAGTTCAGATGTGTTGTATGCCTCAGGCATATTGTTGTTATCCCAGGAGCAGCAGGTACAAGTAAATGCAAAGGTGGTGATAATGAGCAGTGCTCCTTGTCTGCTGAGGGAGCTGATAATACACAGAGTTCATGACTTTGCTTCAAGCAGTCTCTTTGGGAAGACAAAAATATGGAAACCTCTTAAAAAACCCCAATATAGTAGCAGCAACAGCAGCAAAAAAAACACCCTACATAAATCCCACCCCCAAACTGTTCCGCTTTCTGCTTTTGGAATTAAACACTAATTAACTTCTGCCCAATGTGAACTCATCTGAGCTTGGTATCAGTCAAAACAACATGTTAATTGTGTAATGTTAATAACACAAGAAGAAAAATTGGGCTCCTGGTAAATATAAATACATGCTGGTAGTATTTACTGTATTTGGAATTGCAACTAATATGATTCAGTGTCAGCTTTTTAAAAAATATGATTTTTAGGATTTTCCTGATGCTCCTCAGCATCATGTCAATTGACCTTTTGGCAGCATCAATGCCTGCTTGGATTTGCATCCTGGAGATCCTGGTGGTGACCCAAGTTCAACCACGTGGTTTGAAAGATGGATAACAAGGAATGTTCTAACTTTCAGAATTTTAGGAACTGAAGAGTGGGTTTGTTTTAAATTTGTTCTCTCATATATAGGTGATAAGTCCTTTTCAAGCCAGGCTCTGACAGAGGCAGCCTTAATGTGAGGTCTCCAATTGTGGCTGCCCCATCCCTGGAAGTGTTCCAGGCCAAGCTGGATGGAGCTTGGAGCAACCTGGGATAGTGGAAGGAAGTGGAACTGGATGAGCTTTAGGGTCCCTTCCAACTCAAACCAGTCTGAGATGCTGTAAGTAGCAGTTACAAGTGAGTTGAGGTTCTTCTGTACCAAAATAATATTGTCAAGCTGCTAACAGCATCCTGACTCTGGAAATGGAAAAGCGAAATTTGGATAAGTTTCTGAAGGCCCAAGCTGTTCGGAACCTTCCAGTTCATCAAGGTGTTTTTAATAAGCACCTCTAATGTCTAAAAAAAAAAGTAAAAATTCTCATTGTTTGTGTGAATAGAGATGAAATGTTGCTCTGAGGACAGAGCTAGATTGTTTCTACCATGATTAGCAATATTCATAATATTCTTAACATCTGTGAAAGTAATTGCTGGATTGATGGATACTTCCCTTGAACCAGACAATATTTATGAGCAGTGTCTATTGGCAGAACAGAGTAGGAAGAGGAATGCTACGGGCAGATCATTCCTGATTAGTCAGTTGTGCCTGTGCAGAGGAGAAGATGTAGATGTTGTTCATGATCTTTGAAGGTGGAATATTGATTCCCACCATGAATCATCTCTTACATGAGGAGGAAGCATTATGTTAGAGTAGCTTTGCCTGAACAATATTTACCACTGCCCCTATCAGGACCTCTTCTAATAACCTGCTAAAAAAAGGAGCACTTCGGCTTATTCTGTGTTTATTTTCAGTTGATTTTGTGGAGTTTTACCATTCCATTATCCTCATCCAAGACCACCTATAAACTGGGATATGGCAAAGTAATTAACATTCTTAATTGGTATGTTAATAAAAGCAGAATTGGTTGGTACATGAGGAACTCAAATACCAGTGATTCAGGTGACTTTTGGAAGCAGAAGGATGTTGAGGTGAGAGTTTGCTGCAGTGAAATTCTAAAGATTATTGGCAAGTGAGGCTAAAATCTTCCAAGAACCTGATATTGAAGACTCCTATGCTCCAGGGGTTTGGAATCCCATAAACCATCAATACTGGCTCTAGGCCTTGCAGGTCTTGGTTTGATGGGAAATACAATATTCTATTTGAAATGTGGTCAGTTTTCTCCAGTTGGAATAGAAGGTGAAATATACAGAAGGGAAACAGTGTAAATAAGGTGTGCACTGTGTGTATGGGCAGAAACAATCTGAATTGTGATCATGAGCCTGTTAAAAGAGTGCTTTTTTGGGAAAATGGCAGTGTTGGCACTTCAGTAGATGGATGAATGAAAAACACAACTTACAATCCTGGCAGAGGAGTGAGAATACAAAACGATTTTCAACTTAATAAAAAGCCTCTATCAATATTGATGTCTGACTCAGTATTTCTAGAACTGGTTATTTGATTATTGACAGGGATGAGTGCAGGAGAAGCCTGAAAAAGGATGAGGATGGTGGTGTGTGCTCTGTTTTCATTAAATATGTGACTGTAGAACTACTTACACATCTAATTTTTTCAGAATAAGATAAATTAAAAGCTTTTTTATTAACAATTACTTGTCCCACTCTCTAAATTTTAAGTCCGTGTGAATATTTTGCTTTAAGCAGCTTCTGCACAGGAAGTGCAGTTCTGGGAAAACATCTGAGGGGGATCATACACACACAAAACTGAGCTGTTTGATCTTGGCTCATGAGCTTTTTGGTTCATGATCTTTCATTCCCTTAAACAGCTGCCTAATTAGTCAGCCTTAAGGGCCAGTTTATCTGGACATACTGGGAAAAAAAATGTGACACTTCTTGTCCCAGACTCTTGGTATTCAGGAGTTGGTACAAAAGGGGAGTGTGGATTCAGTTTCCTGCTAGATTACTGAGGAAAGATCAGCCTGGGTCTGAATATTTAAACCAGTATTAGTAAATCAGTGTGATCTTTCCACTTCTTCTGTGACTTTAATTTTTACTCCTTTTTTTGCTTACTTTCCTGTTATGAAATTGACTTTTTCCATGAGTGGAGCTTAGCTATGAAGTGAAATTTGATTTTTTAAAAAAATTTCTTTATGTCATACCTTGAAAATATTTTATTGTATTTTAAAACCCAATGCATCTCTAAAACCGTGGGGAATTTTAAATACATCAGCCTGACTTACACAGTAAGTACTTAGTTCTCATGGAAACTGGGGTAAAATCTTGAAGGATTCTGATACAGAATGCCAAGCATTTTCATCCTTACACCCAAATCAGTCCAAATTTGGAATATTCTCTTATCAGGCAGGGATTAGTTCTGGATGCCTTCAAATGTTGATTCCTTTTCAGATTCCTCACAGCCAGAACCAACCTGGACCAGGTAAAGTTAGAGCAGGTTTGATGGAGCACTGTGTGAACAAACTCATAGGCACAAGTTCATTCTCAGGTGTAAACTGTGCCAGGCATTGTGGAACAACTGAAAATCAGATTTAGCAACAATACACTTTTTAAAGAATAAATAATTGCAGCCTGTTGGGCATCCATGGAAGGAAAAAGGAACCTCTTGGGTGAATCCCAGGTTTAACTTTGATCCAGGGCATTCAGATTGTTTCTTGTAACTGTTTTTCCATGGTAACATTTCTCTCTCATTCCCCCAGCTGAAATTTACTATTTAAAACCCAAAGGAGTTTTTTTTGCCGTGTTTCTGTACGGTGTTTTTGTGGATGTTGCTCACTCTTGAAGAGGCATCACCATAGCAGCAGCCTCTTAAAGAATTTTGTGGCTCTGCTTGTGGATCAGTGAGCAGCACTGTCTTGGATGGATCAGAGCATGCTTTGCTCACTGAATTTCAAAAAACAACTGAGTGTGTGTTATTTATCATGAGATGAAAAGGTTTTGCATTTCCCTTGTCTTAAGTGGATCATCGTTTTGACTTTATTGTGAGAGGTGAGTATGTTGCATGAAAAAATGAGCTGTGCAAACTGAGTGTATTTTGGGAACACGGTGTGGTAAATAAAGTCTGAAATGCTTCAGAAAAGGTCTCATTTTTAAATTCACTGCATGAAGTATTGCAGGGTAACAATAGTGTATCTAGAGAACAGTTGTGCTTGGGCTGAAGCAATATGATAGTGCAGTGCTGATGGGAAAATACTTAATTCACTGCTTACAAAAATTTTCTGATCAAATCACTCAGTGGAGATGTCAGACCTGTAGAAAGAGGAAATGGAAATTTTCCTTGTTAGGTTATAAGTGAGGAGCTTTGAGAGAACCTGGTGATTTTTGGTAAGACTGAGCATGTCCCAGTGCTCTGCAGCTGACTGAATTGGTGGTGGTTTCACATACTATTTAAAATGTTGCCCTCTTCTGGTTGCTGACAACGGTAAGAGCTGGGGACAGGGAGCAGTACAATAAATAACCTAAAAAGGTCTGGGGAAAAAGGAAAGCATGCATTTTGCTTTGCATTAGAACAAATGGTTTTGATGTCTTAAAATAATCTAATAACTTTGCAAAGAACAGCTGAATACAAGGAAAATTTCCAGACACATTTGAGGATCCCACCTAATAAGGATTGATGCAGGGGAAGCAAGACTGTAGAGACCACTAGCCTTCATTAGTGTTAAAAATATGTTTTGATGTGCCTGAATTGTAGTGTGGAGTTTATTTTGCTGTTAACTTGTTGTGAAGAACTGGCTTGCCGAGGAATTATGGCTTTGTGTAGGATTAGAGGCTGTGAGTGTGATTGCCTTGGGATGTTTGTGCTAGTCCAGGAATTCTTTTAAATGTGAGCTGTTATTACTTCTGTTGCTCTTCTCCCCCACCCCTGGAAGTGTCCAAGGCCAGGTTGGAGCAACCTGGGAGAGTGGAAGGTGTCCCTGCCCGTGGCAGGGAATGGAATGAGTTGGGCTTTGAGGTCCCTTTCAACCCAAACCACTTACTACAGGATTTTCTGAATTTATGTCTGACATGTTACCAGTAGAGGCTGTGAAGTTTAATGGGAAGTCACATTAATATTTTAAATGGACTCTTAGGGGCTTCTGCTGTTAATTTTCAACCCAAAGATAAATTTTGTACGCTGGTAGGGAGGACTTTATTCTAGACATCAGAAAAAAAGTGGTGTGACATCTATAAGTTGTCCTGTACCTTCGGGTGTTTTGGAATTGAATTGTTTGTGTTCTTCTTTCTCATTTAGTTAATTATCAGTATTTCTGAAATCAGGCTTTTTTAAAATTTTATTTTATTTTAATTTAGTACAAACTGGGTCTGGAGGGGCTTTATAAACCGGGAGCAGCTCTTGCCAGTAGATGGAGGTAATGAGATACAGAAGTCAAATGGCTTCTCTAGTCCTTTGAAGATGGGATAAAAGCCAAGTGATACCTAGGAAAGAGAGGAATTGGTAGTTTGTTTTTGCATTTCGTAGGACTTGCAGAAGAAATTAAGAAAACTGGTTTAAAACAGGACTCAGACTCAAAACGCTGCTGTACAAGTATTCCTGCATCAGGGGGATTTTTCCTGTTCTTCATTTTCTGCACACTTCATGCTAGTAATTAATATTCTTTCTATAAGAGTGTTTTGGGGCTCTTTCTAACAGTATGAGTCACAATGAGAATTGATTCTATCACAGCAGTTTTCTAGTTTGCCTTTTGGTTTAAAGCATTTCATCTTGTTTTTTAAAATTAGCTAAAGGAAGGAAGCCAGTTTAGCTGAATCTAGGCTCTGAGGGTGTGTGTCCGAGTTCTGTGAGGGTTTATCTTGTGGAACAAGACCCAGAGACTTGTTTACAGTGTAAAATCCTCCTGTTAGCCTCAGAACCTACAAGTTCTTTTCAAATCCCCTTTTTTGATGCCTATATGTTAGTAACTGCAGCAGTGTAGTGCTGCCTTTGCCTAAAGAATAGTAGGACAGTTTTTAAAGTCAGTTTTGATGATGCCTCTATAAACTGTATGTTGCCATTCCCACCTGCTTTATATCAAAAAGTCAGTCCTCTAAGTAAAGAATTTTAAGCTGCAGCATTTTGAGAGGGCCTTCAGAGGACAGTACAGCAACTTGATGCACAGTAACTTCCATGTGCTGCAGTGCTGCCTTTGGGTTGGAAACCCTGAGGTTATTCCACTCTCACCTTAGCTTGCTGCTTCCCAGGATGAAACTGAAGCCTCTGAACCTCTCAGCTACTCACTTGCATTAGGAAATTGCCCAGAGATGCCAGGAGGAATGATATTAAATAAGTACCTGTTGTGGGACTTGTGCCTTGTGCTCAGCTCTTGCTTTGGAGGGAGAGCTCAGAACTTTGTGCTTCAACTTTAAAATCTCTTGCCACAGGAAGAGTTATGGGAGGTGTGGCTGACACTGAGAGTTTTCAGGCCAAGGTTAAACAAAACCAAAACAGAAACCCAGAGCTGAGAGATTTCAGACAGCACGGGAGCAATTTAAACATTCCCAGCATGTTTTTGCTTAGTGAGATGTATATGACTGTGAGACTTTTTTTTTTAAGGTAAAGCACCTAAGGAGATGTCATTTTTCCTTTTTTAAAAAAATTATAGATGGTGGCATTAAAACTCTTTTTTCCTCATATGCAAAAGTAGAACTTGCCATAAATTGATTGCCACAGCTTTGTGGAAAGTTTCCACTCATGGTGAACTGTTTTATGACAATTACACACTGGCCATAGAATAAATTAACGTAATATAAGCAATTTATGGGTCTGTGTTTTTCCTTTCCTCCTGCTTTACAGCAGTGAGAATAACTGTGAGCTTTCTAGAAGCTTGTTTGTGCAGGACCATATGGAAAACAATGCCCTGGAAGGAGTGCTTGCTGATGTGGAAATAGCATCTGGAATCATTAGTTTGTGTGAGTAACCTTCCCAAAAGGTTAAAAGAGGTAACTCTGACTTCAGGATGCTGCACTTGTGTGTGTGTGTCAGGGTCCTGGTAATGCACGTGTGCTGGGGGTGTCTGGGGGTACTGTACCAAATATTTCTAGAGCAAATAAATGTTCTGGGAGTTGAGAATGAGAATGTCTCCTAGGCCTCCATAAGGGTGAAAGGAATAGTAAAATGTCCAGGGTTCACACCTAGGGAGAGCACAGAAGGAATGAATGTCTTAAAGAAGGGATTAAGGATTGGGAATGTGGAATTTGGATTGTGGATGTCTCAAGAATTTTCCCTGCTTACAGGTTTGTGAGTTGGCACTGAAAATGCTGAATAATGCAAGGCTGAAGGGTGCTGGGACACTGACACCCCAGGGAATGATCACAGTCCCAAGGCTGCCAGAGCTCCAGGAGAGTTTGGACAATTCTGTCAGGCCCAGAGTGGGATTGTTGGGGTGTCCATGCAGGGCTAGGAGTGATGGCCTGATGATCCCTAGGGGTCCCTTCCCACTTGGGTTACTCCATCATTCTGTGAAGTAACAGAACTAAAACAATTCACAAAACCCAGTGCCCAGCCTTTCCTCCTCAAGTGTTGTATCACACAGGAGTTAGAGCTCAATCCATGGCAGTTTCCTAAATCTCCTAATTCAGTGTTAGTGTGTAAGGCATGGCATAGAAATTCTGATTGCAAATTATCATTGCTTTATTTGATTAGGGCAGCTTGTCCTGTGTTTTGTCAGTTCAGGTCTTAAGTTTAGGGTGGTGGGTTTCCTGCTGCTAGGAATAAAATAGCCCCTGACCTGACCCTAGTCTCCCTGCCAAAGGGGGACCTGGAACTTCAGGTAACTCTGGGCTGTTGCTCTAAAAACTGACATTTTAAAGTGTCTTTGGTGACCATGCCTGTTTCTGAGCTCCTGCTGCCACTTCAGGTCAAAGGGTGAATTAGTGTCCAACTTGCCTCTTTGCATCAAAACACACTGCTGAAATCAATAATCAAATAACCTCAGCTTTTATATTTTGTACTTGCTCCAGGTTGAAATATTCTAGGACCAGTAATTTATCTATCACACTTCTGTGTTTATACTGCTTATTGAATCTACTTGTAAATTTGCTGTGATAAATTAGAAACGTGGAGTGTGTTGACCATTAATCTGAGGCTAAGCTTGGTAGCAAACTGTATTTCTCAGTGCTGCTAAATAACGCCGAGGAGCTCTTGGAAATGGTCGCCTGAATTTTAAAACTCCACTCTCATTCAGACAAGGCCAGCAGTGAACTGTAAAGATGCAGCTGTGTACAGATGCAGGAGCTGAGCTCAATAGTTCCCTTCTCCTGCCTGAGGAGCAGGGAGAGGGACTGGCAGTGCGTGACACGGGAACAGTTGTGGCAGTGAACCTTCCAAATCCGGGCATCCCAAAGCCTGCTGTGTGCAAGGATTGTTCCCTGGATGTGCGGGGTCCTTTCCCCTTTTAACTCTGGGAGGAAGCTTGGGGAAGACAACTGGGGACTGTTGCAGGAGAGGATGTAACATGAAAATCTCAAGGGAAAGGTCTTTGGCACTGTGCTGTTAGAGGAAAGCTGGTGTTTTGGGGAGGGGCTGGAGGATATCAGTGGCGGGAATGAGAAGGTTTGGAAGACAGAAGGCAAAATGAGGAAGGATTTTGGTCACTAGCACTGGTCTCAGGTGCACTACCAGTTTTAGATGTATTTGGGAGCAGAGTGAGGACCTTGGTTTATGTTGCCTTTGCACCAACAGGTATAAAATGTTACTTTGCTTATGTTTACAGACTCACGTACTTTGTATTTCTTCAGCATGTTAATGTAGATTTGTGTGGTTTAGGAGAAAATAAATCTCCACCCTGAAAACTAGGAAGTGATCTGCAGAGGTCAGTGCTGGCTTGCTTTCAGGTGCTAATGCTGTTCCCCTGCCCTTACCACAGGCAGGAGGTAACCTGAGGTGCTATTCCCTGGCTGTATCTTACTTCTCTCTGGCTGATAACTCTCAGCCTGTGGGTAACTTTCCAGAAGGGCTTGTGGACATCAAATTCCACTGCTTTTAAAAGTTCCCCTTTGAGATATCTGGTTTGGTGGTTAAAATCAACAGTGTAGGATGCTTACAGATCCCTTGAAGACACACACGTTTCTGTGCTCTGTTGGCTTGGTAGATGCTCCATGCTTTGCTCTGGTTGTCAGTATCTCCAAATTGATAAGGGAGAGGTGCTATAAACAGATGTTCCTCCTTAACCAGGGTTAAACCACAACAAGACCAATCCCCTTTACTTTTCTCTCTAAGAAGAAGTCCAGGTAGTTGCTGTAAAGAGCAGTGAGAACAAATGTATGCAGTGCATACATTCAGTGTGCACTGAACGTATCTAAGTCTTCATGGGGTGGAGTTGTGCTTTAAAATAGGTGTTGGGAGCTGAGCTGCTCTTTATATACATTACACCTATATGTGATTTCTGCCTTCAGGTCAGCATCTGGTTCATTAAGCAAGGGGAACAAACTTGGAGCACAAGGAAGAAGAGTTCCCTGTATAGGAGCAAGGGGGCTCTCTTCCAACCATGAAAGCTGTCTCAAATCAGCCTAATGAAGTGGTGGGAATGAGCACCCCAATCCTGATGTGATAATTGCTGTCTGTTTTCCATCAGGAATGCCTGTTGTATTCATACACACTTGGGCTGTTTTTCAGGCTAGTGTTACAAATACTCTAAATTCTTTTACATGAAAATAATGATTCTACATCAAGCTAAGACTGGAATTAATACTGAAATGGAAGGATACCATCTACCTGCTCTGCAGGGCACCTTCATGACTGTCAGAGGCATCAGTGTGAAAACACCTGTTGAGTTGGATGTTAATGAAATGAAGTATGAAATCAATGTGTTATGGTGTGGTCCTAAAAAAGAGGCAAGTGAGGCTTCACTCCATTTTGATGGAACTGTGGTCAGGCAACCCACTTAGGGTTGCTTTCAGAGGGGCAAAGAAGGAGAAGAAATGGGGGAAACCCCATGGTCAGAGTTTGGATGCTGCAATCCTCAAGCTGTTGTTTTCTGGGATGAGTAATAGATTTCCTTCTGAAATTGCACTGTAGAGGATAGAAACAGGTCTGAAACAGGTGAAGGAAAGGGGAAGGAGTGTGTTCTGCTGTGTCTGTGTCTCCCTGTGTGCTGTCACTCAGATAACTGAAATGGATCACCTTGTGCTTTGGGTACAGGTGATTAAGACCAAGAATTTTCTGTCAGGGTGTCAAAAAGAAAAGGAAGAAAAATGCCTGTATTATCCAGGCTATTATCATTTACCTTTGGGTTGTATTGCAAACATCTGTGTACTATCACATGTGATGGGCAAACTCACCAGCCAAGAGCATTGTCTTGTTCTGTGGAATGCATGTGAGCTTTTAGCTCTTTCTAGCTTTGTCTCCACGTGGTGGTTTAAAACTGGGGCACAGATGTACCTTCAGCATATAATGCATATGCATAATCAAAAGCACTGGTTTGCAGTAAATAATTCATGTCAGCTGGGACACTTGGTTCTGATAATGAGATCTCAGGGGCTTGGCTCTTTCCAGATGATATATGAAATGTTTGGTGTTAGTCGTTCACACTGACAACTGCTTCGTTGCTAATAGGATTTGTGTGCTGAGGGGAAGGAAATTCCTGAAATGTTTTGGTTGCTTCTATCCTTTCTTGATACCTCTCCCCTGTCTGCTTGAGCTTTGAGCAGCTCTGACTGATAAGACTTGGAAGGACAAATGACTGCCACCTCTGAGTGAAAACCTCTAGGAATTGACATAGGTAGGGATATAAATCTCTATTAAACTGTTATTGACAACCTGCTCCGTACAAAATCCATACGGAAATTGTCTTTGAAAGGGTGGGAAGTTGATAGGCAGAGAGCTGCTGGTATTTCTATACTTTGAGGGTCACGAAAATGTTGATAGAGATAAAAAACATCTATTTACATACCCATTAAACTTTTTGGGAACATGGAAATTTGGGTAGCTTTATCCCTCCCTTTAGGCAAACTTTAGCAGGACAAAGGCATTTGTTTTCTGTCCCACAACTGATGGGATGCTGAGGTAAGAAATTGTGAAATAAGCTTTTATTTTCACCTGCTGGCATTTTTCTTACCAACTTACGTGTGAGAGAAGTGATGAGTTTGCATTTGCTCAAAATCTGGTGATGCTCTTGAGCTTTCAAGTCAGCAGTTCAAAACTTGGGTAAAGCTGACTGACAGAAGGAACAATTACTTGGGAGCAGGATGCAGTAAGTGTCTCCCCATTGCAATGGGAGATGGAACGAGATGATCTTTAAAGCTCTCTTCCAACCCAAATCAGTCTGGGATTCCACCCTAAGCCAGTAAGGATTTGGTTTAGCTTTGCACATGGAATGTCAGATTTTGTGTGTATAGTAGCAAACACAATGAATGCATGTTCTTCACCCTTTGGTCACTACAAATGCTATATTTTTATCAAAAACTTTATAAGTCAAAAATCTTCCTTAATGGCTGAGTTTTGTGGCGCCTTTCCTTAGTGCACAGTCCTGCAGTAATCATGACAGCTTCTGCAATTAATAGCAAATCAGCATATGACAGTGGTTTCTGCTAAACCTTACATCTGCTCATGGCACTTGGCATGTCAGGCTTCTGTGCAGGGATCTGGTGAGGATATTGAGGATGAGCTCTGTGGTGCTTCCTGTCCAGAAGGTTTAAAATCCAGACCTCATAATTGGGCAAGGAAGAGGTGGTTTTTTTGTAACTTTTAAATAATTATCACCTGCTTTGTGCACTTAGGTGTGCCTATTCTGTAAGAGAAAGGGAAAAGGGATCTGCTTGGAAGCCTTGTGCTTCTTCTCTTCTGTTTGTCCTGCTGATGTCTGTCAGCCTTTTCTTTTATGCCATCATCCACATCCCTGTTTGAGCAGAGAACTGGGGCATGTGTGGAAGTGCAGTTCCCCAGATCCCTTCCGTGCAGGTTGTTCCAGTGCTTGCAGTGACTTTTGATGCTGCTGTTGTCGTCCTTTCCCTTGCTCTAGGCCTTCTAACTTTTGGCAGTGCACTGCCAGGACAGTGCTGTTTGAAGGGATGTAGTGCATTCACAGATTCATGGACTGGCTTGGGCTGGGAGGGACCTTCAGGACCCTCTTGTCTCACAGAGGAAGAGCTGGACCCAAGGAGGGTAATTTGGTCGTTGTTGTAGTTCAGGTGTCTGTGACTGCTGAGGCTTCAAGTCAGCTGAGGTCAGCTTGGGGAAACCAGCTCTGGTGTTTAACCTCAGACAAAGGGTGAGGCTCTTAAGCCTTCTAAGACAGAGAGGAGAAGAATGGATTTGTTACAGGTGCCCAGAGCAGCTGTGGCTGCCCCTGGATCCCTGGAAGTGTCCAAGGCCACGCTGGACAGAGCTTGGAATGACCTGAGACACTGAAGGTGTCCCTGCCCATGGCAGGGGTTGGGGCTGGATGAGCTTTAAGGTCCCTTTGAGCCCAGACCATTCTGTTTGAGGGCCCCCTTCTCAGTGCCTGTAACTTGAAGGAGAAGAATTGAAAATATGTCTGATATGGCTGATTCACCTGTGCTATAAAAATTCACCTGTGCTCTTTCTGAATCTGGAAGTAGTTTATGAGCAACTCTGCTCAGGTATCTGAGCAGGTATCTGTTCTTTGTTGTGCTTATAATGCTAAAAAATCAGCTGGAAGATGGGTTGCTTTGAGAATAAAGACAAACCTGGATGTGAAGGGATAGCTCAACCTATGTAAATAACTCGCCTTTATTCTTGTAATTCTGTTATCCTGATGAGCTTCTGTATTCTCCAAAGCCTTTATCAGTATTCCATATGTATGCTGATGAGTATTCACTGTAAGTGTTGCTTTTGCAGCAGAGTAAGCCTGGTGGGAGTGATACAGGCATTGCTGCAACAGTGAGGATTTTATTTAAGCTTTCTGCTTGAAAAATTCCTGATTTCCAATTTTTTTAAAATTCCACTTCCTCCCAGTAAGACTGCGCTAGGGTACTTGTTTGAAAATAAGAATATTTTAAAATAAATGCAATTTTTTTGCCAGGGTGAACTCTGATGGCATGTGAAGCGAGTTAAAAATCCCTTTGGTTCAGCTGTTCTCTGCAGAGAATAAATTAACAGAATAGGAGCGTGTTCTGTGTTTGTGTGAGCTTAACACAGCGTGGTCATATGGGTTCCTGCAGAAGTGGGTCAAAGCTATTTTTGCTCTTTGCCTTCAGCCATTAAGAGGAAAAATTGGACACCTGGCTCTCCACTCTGCCAGGCGTTTTATGTCTATTTTAGCATGCCTTCACCACAAGAAAATAAAAGCCCTTTCAGCTACCATTCTCTCCCTTGGAAGGACTGTAGCTTTAAAAATTGATGGACACATGCTCAGTTAATGATGAAAATAAATTTTTACTCCTAAGAGATAAGTGATAATTGAATACATGGTTATTTTAGCTAAGGCTAGAAAAGCGTTCTAGGGATTTGGAAGTGGTATTTAAATTTCAAATACAGCTGTGCTTACAGAGCAGGCACCCTATGGAGTATACACACAACCTGAAAGCAGAGCTAGGAGAACCTAAGCAAAAATCATGTCAAGGCTGCAATAAGAGCTGGCTTGAATTTTGCTAAGGTAGCCTAAAATGACTTGGATTTTCCAGGTCTGCTTTATCAGTTGATGTTTATCTCCCTTGAAAGTCTTCTTCCTTTTGATAAGGTCATACGTAGTGGTAATTTAAAAGGAAAAATAGTTCTGTGGTGGTTCAGGTCTCCTGTTCTATTTGTGAGGTGCCTGTAGTTGGCCTCACTGACCTTCCAGACCACAAGATACTTTTGACCTCTTTTTTTGTGTCAAATAGTAAGACCTGTAGCAAACAAACTGGGAGTTCTTGACTCTGAGAGAAAGCTTTTGACCTTTGCAAGGTTTTTGGTGATTTTTATTCAACCAAACAGATAGGAGTGGAGTTCTGTAAGATCCCTGAAATGTCTCCCTGGTTTGCAGCTGGTGACAGCCAACTGCTTGGACCAAGCCAGGGAAAGTTCCTCTGTGACCAGACCCCTTGAATGCCTGTGGGGAGAAGCACATTTTAAATAAAAAGTGTGTTGGTGCTACCTGTGCAGTTTTAACTCCATATTTTTTGTCACTGAATTACAAAAGTATTTTGGTATTTTGGTTTTCACTGTTTTTCATGGAATCACTCTATCATCTGTTGTTTTCTGTGGGACCATTTCTAATCATTTCAGGAAGGAATTGGTCTGAACCACAATTCCTTTGTTCTGTAGCAGGTACTAATTCCTGCATTTTCCACAGCTGGAAATGCTTTAGTAGTATTAGGATGGGGGGAATGTGTATTTAAATCCCATCTGGTGCTGAGCTGAGTGTATTGAAGGAGGTCATCCTAGGTAACCCCACACATGCATCCTATGTAGGATAAATGGTGCTGGTGACATGTTTTTTCCCTGTTGATGGTCCTGTATCCTGGAAAGATGAGGGTCATTTTTATCTGGAAAGTGAAAGCACGTAAATGGCTGAGCTCCAAGGACAATTACAGCTGCAGAGGCATCTTGTTTTGCCAGGCAGAATGAAATATTAGGAAGTCACATTTCTTTTGTGAGTTGACCTCAGTTTGTGGGTTTTTAAGGAGTCTCTGCTCGGAGTGTGCTGTGATGTGAAGGCTGGGAGGGGGAGAGGGACTCCCAAGTCGAGCTGTGTCGCACTGCGGAATTATTGCAGGTATAACGATGAGGTTTGATGGACTGGCTTTTATAATTTATGGGGTTTTAGCTCTTTAGTGTAGGATGGCTGCCTGTAAACAGTGATTTGCCACAGTGCTGGCAGAAAATTGAGAGCAACGTGTGAAGGCTGGGTCCTTCAAATGCTGTTGTTATCCCAGTAGAGTTAGTGGGTATCAGCTGAAGCTAACGAGGGGCTGGCAAAATGTCTCCTGCCCCTGCAAAGCAGAGGTTTGGAAGTAATTGGCTTTTTCTTGCCTAGAAAACAGTGAGAAGTATCAAATACAACTTTTTAATGAGGTCAAATGTATGCTTTCCAAAACACGAGGCCAGATTCTCATGGAGCACATGTAGATGTTTTGTGTTACACGCTTCGGACAGTCATTGAACTGAGGCTGTGCCTCAATTCTACATGAACTTCTATTGTTTCAGTGCAAGAAAAGAGGCTTTTTTTAGTCATCATCTATTATTTGAGAGTTATCTATTATTTGACAGTGACTGCTGAACTGCAGTTTTTTATTTCCCCTCTCTGAGTGCACGTGCTTGGTTTGCCTGTAATGCCTCCAACGTTAATGTGGGCCGTGTTTACAACGGGTTGTTTGGGGATTGTAAATAATTTTGAAGCAGCAGGAGTGACCTACTTCTTAGAAGCATTTGCCTTCTGGCTGTTTTGCGGGTTCTATGGATTCCCAGATCCCTTCCATGGAAAGGCAATCTTCTTTCAGGTTTAATGCTGTACAAATGTAAAGAGAAGTGTAATTTGGAATACGATGCAACTGGAATACAGCTTGTTTGTACAGTTATTCTTGTATTTACTAAAAGGTGTTCAGCATTAGGCACAGAAGCAAGTGTGGCATAGATAACAACTGTGTAAATACTTTCAGGAGTGCAGGGAATGGTCACAAGCAAAATCTTTGTTTATTAAGATTTTTTTTTTAACTGATGTTTTAGGTCACTCCCAATTCTGTTTAGGAATAGTGAATATTTCTTCTTTGCTTATTTGATTTAAACTTTGCCAACAGTAGATTTCATGAAGCAGATTTATGACTTACCTAGGCTGTTCTTTATTAGGCTGGGTTGTCATAAAATACAGTTTTGGGTAATGTCTGATTCCCTTTTGTGTCTTAGCTCTTCTCCTCTCCCTCTCCATTAGTTTTTTTCTTGCTTATCACTTCTTCCTGAATTCATGCCATTATTTCTGGGGACACTTTGCTCTGTGTCATCTTTTAATTTGAATTTAGGTGCATTGTTCTTAGGGGATTTAAGGGCTTAGCAAAATCCTGGCGGGGTCACCCTTCTCTTCCACAACATTTTTGTCTGATAGTGTGGATATTTGTCGAGTTGGACAAGCTTGTATTTTATGAAGAACAACATTTTTTGCTAAGAATGTAATTTACCAGGTTAAACTAATGTAAGGAATGGAATGAGGACAGAGTGAAGTGTGTTGACAAATGTAAAGCAGAGGGGTTGAGGTAAAAATTCATGGCATACTAAAGGTTTAATTATACAGTAAGGAAATGGAAAATGTTCGGTAGCCCTTGGGGGACTGAGGTACATAACTGAAATTGTGAAGTTATCCTAAGCAACTCTCAAAGGAATAATTGTTTGTACTTAAGGATTGCTGCAAAATGTCAGATTAAACCTCAAACCATCACCTGAAAGCAGAAGACAGAGGGAAAGAGATCTGGCTTTGTTATCAAAACAGCTAAATCAGGAGCAGGTGTGTGGCTTGGTTGTGGTTAGGATGGTTTTCCAAACTGTTGGGCATTAGAAAACGACTTCCAGAATGCAATGGGAATGATGCCTTTGTTCAGATGCCTTGGAAGAGCTGTGGATGTCTTTAGGAGAGGGAAGGCCCTTACTCTGGGTTTGCTGCAGCCGTCCCTGCCACCTCTTTGGTTTTCTGGGACCTTTGGTGTTGCTGTTTTGCCCAGCCCTGTGACACTGCACTGCTCCAGAGAGGGACAGGCTCCTTTCCAAGCTCACTGGAGGAGCAGCAGCAGCTCTCCTCACGGAGGAGTCATATCCTTTTACCCGGTCTCCCAGGAGGATGAAATGCTTTGAGACAGGGAAGCACCCTGGATTATGGTGATGATTTTGATTTTTGAAATTGTGCCTTCCTGTACTTTTCAATAACTGAAATGGGTTTGAAGTGAGTCTGTTTACTCAGATTGCTTCTGAAAAATGAATCCCAATTGCACCTTGTCTCCCTGGGCAGAGGAATAAGGACTTGAATTTTCACTCTTTTAAGGAGTGGAGTTTGAGGCTGGTTTTGTAGTGTGGCCTCTGGGCTGAACCTCTCTCTCTCTGCGCTTGAGCTCTCACCATAGATGTTCAGTCCTGGTTTTAAAGATGTTCTTTATTAGGCTGAAAGCTGGAGTCGCTTCAGATTCTTGGGGGCAGGAGGCTGATCTTATCAGGCCTGTTCTGCTTCCTTCCCATCCCGCCTCCCCTCGGGGCCGGCTGACCCGAGGCCTTCCAGCAGCAGCTCCTCCTTGTTTTCCCAGACTGGCGTGTTTGTAGTTAAATGTCTCAGGCAGACTTTGTGTTGCTCTGCTTTGCAATTGCTCCAGTGTCTTCCTTCTCTCGTTCCTCACCGGGGTGGCGTTTCTCCAGTCAGCAGGATAAAAATCCAGCTTTCCAGTTTTTGGTGGTCTCCTGGTGGCTCAGAACTGCCCTTGGAATTTATGTGGTTTGTGTTTTGTCGCGTATTTTTAACACTTTGATCTTTGCTGTGCAGGACATCTCAAATCCTGTGAGGTAACCCGACCTCAGGAATGGTTCCCTCGCTGATGCAGGAATATCTGGGACTCTTAGCCATTGTTCAGCACCTGATCTTGGCATCTGTGTGTGGCCATGTGCACGTGTTAATCTTTATTTTGGCCGACAGCTCCTCCGATTTGCCTTCTAGCCAAGTGCATGGCTTCTGCAAGCTTTTTATTCCTGTTCAGTGTTTATCAACAGACATCAGATTCAGTTGTCCTGCCTGTAGACAATGGAAATGTCATTTTTGTCCCTTGTGACTGGAAAAAGAGCTTTTTATGGGGTACTGGAGTGAATAAAAAACTCCACACAATGTTATTTTTGGGGTTTTTTTTTCCATTTGAACATTTTGATGTTTTTATGTCTCTAAGAATGAATGATTGAGAAAGGTATTTTTCCTGCAGTTTGTTTTCTTCCTCTGAAATTACTTTGGAAAAGTTGGGAAAGCAGGCATGTAGGCTTTGGAAAAAACCGAATTGGTGTGTTAGGTGACCATTTCTCTTCTGTCAGGGTATTGTGAACAAAATGGGAAGCCAATCCATTAAACTTCACTAAGATAGTTGAATTAATTTAGTTATAGGGAAGGGAACCTGCAAATGTTCCCTGCAGAAATTCACTGTAGCAGAAGAAGCTTCTGAAGAGCTGGCAAGAAAGACAGAAAAAAAAATTAGTGAATTTAACAGAAAAAATCTTAAAATACTTGAAAATGAAATGAATGCTCCTGGACTGGGAAGCAAATGAGGAAGTGAGGAATTGTTTTCTGTTTGAACGATGGACAAGGAACTGAGAAAGCAATTTTAGGTAGCTGATCCAGTCACCTGAACTGTGGAATAATCACAAAATAGACACATAAAGTAGCTTTAGATGGGAAGGTCACACCACTCTTTGGTATTCCAGCAGGCACGTCAGTGCCATCTTTCCTGTCCCTCATGTTGGCTGTAGCAATGTTGGAACTGAAGGAGAATCTCAATTACCTGCAGTGTTCTTGTATTGCTGAAACCTGCCTCGAAGGGCTGATGGTAAGAAATAAAATATAAACTGCTTTTCTTGCCTGATTTAAAAAAAAAATCATGTAAGACTGGAAATATTCCATTGTACATAGAATTAAGTGTGTGTACTTGAACACAGTCCTCTGGATGCTGGGTAAAAATCATGTAATATTGCAGAAGAAATGAGGGTCAGATGGCAGCACGTGGCTGTAACAGCCTTAGGAGAGGTGGCTGAAATGAATATTACCCTAGTGAACAGAGGAAAATACAGGTGTGGGAGTTGCCTGGATGAGGCAGTTTGTGAGTCAGCTGGGAAATGGACTTTTACAGCTTTAACAAATGGTCATATTTTATCCTAGAGATTGCCTGGGAAAGCAGGCAAGCAGTGGTTGCACCTCTCAGAACAATTGCTCCCAGTGATAGCAATCCTTGCTGCTATGAAATTCCTGATGCCTACATTGGAAAAGATAAAATTAGAGGCATTTTTGCTTCGGCAGGTGTACTTCCAATTTGAAGGAAATTATTGCTTAGGTTGAAGCAGATCCTTACTAAAGACTTTTCTGTCCGTATCAAATACTGGAAACAGATTTCCTGGTAGATGAGCACAGTTTGATGTTGTTGTGCTTGTAAAACCTGCAAAATCCGTGGATATGCAACTCTGGGTTGATGGTTGGACTCAGTCTTGGAGGTCTTTTCCAACCTTAATGATTCAATAAGTATCTCATGTAAAGCTTGGAGAGGGCTGTGGATTTTCAAGAGAAATATTTCCAGAGAAATATGAAATACGCTCTTGTGCTTTTCCAAATGAAATGTTTGTCGGTTTTATTTTGCTATGGTTGGAGCATTTCAGAAAGGACAAGGCTTAAGATGTACACTCCAAGTTGTGGCTTGGTTGATATGTTTTCCTGTCTTAATCAATAATTGTATTATTAGCAAACTTAAGCTACTCAGGAGGCCATTAAAAAATACTTGTCCAGTGAGTAAAACCATCATTCCTTAATATGATAATACAGCTTCCCTATATCTTATTTATTAGGTGTTTGTTGAAATATTTGAGCCAAGACATGTCCCCTTCTGGTGCAATTATATGGCTTGAAGCTGCCATGCTCTGCCCAAAAATAGTCCAGAAAAAGCCCAAAATGCAGCTGAAGCTTTTGGTAGATTTCTGATGATGATCATAATGCCATTGGCAGTGTTAATAATTTGTGTTCAAAGCCTGTGCAAGGCTTCTGGTTGTCCCCCAGATGCAGCCTGTGAGCAGAAAAGTCATATGAAGCTTTGGTCAAATAAAGCTGTCATGAGAGTAGCGTGGGTTGGTTTTTTAGCCAACAAAAATGATATTTCAGGCTTTTAAACACCTTTCTTTTCTGTTGTAAATTATTCTGCAAATAATTTCTGTTTTTAAGGAACTTTGCAATGGGATCCTGGCTAGTGCAAGGGCAGGAGGTGAGCAGAGATGGTGTAATTAGCCATAAACTTTCCTTTGTGCTGTTTGTTCCCTCTTCACTCACAGTGGCTTGGGGAAGGGCTTTTCTGTCCTGCTGGGTTGCAGAATAGCTTAAAGATATCTTAGGACATGGTGGGGCCACAGAGGGATTTAGGATTGGTTTAGAGAGCATCCCATCGTTAGCAGGATCTGGATTTAATATTAAAACCCCTAAATGAATAACTAATCCTCTTCTTTCTGGGGATAGATGTTTTATCCTCATTTTGAAACACAGCCTTCCACTGTTGCAAGTAACTGAAAATCTATTAGCATCTGCTGCTGGATGCTTGCCAGGCAAGATCCATGGATATGCATTTCATTTTGGCCATTGGGAAACGCTGAGCTGGAGCCAGGGGGAACTCTGTGGTGTTTGTGAGTTAGCAGTGTGTGCTGTGATAATGGCTTGTTCTTGTGGGTTTACCTAAGTGGGGATTTTATTTTATTTCTCATGCTGAGGGAAACAAGATCTGCCGAGTACAAGAAGTTAAATTCAGCATGAACTGAAATTCTCTTGGATACTAGAGATGTATGTGGTAGCCCATGCTCAGCCTTAGGTTGCTTATTCCTAATGATTCCCATGGCTTTAAGAAGGGAAAGGCACAATTTGGTTGCTGCCCAAGGGCAGGGTTAGATGGGATACTGGGAAGGAATTCCTCCCTGTGAGGGTGGGCAGGCCCTGGCACAGGGTGCCCAGAGAAGCTGTGGCTGCCCCTGGATCCCTGGAATGTCCAAGGCAGGTTGGACACTGGGGCTTGGAGCAGCCTGGGATGGTGGTAGGAGGTGAAATGGGATGGGCTTTAATGTCCCTTCCCACCCAAACCAGCCTGTGATAGGATTCCTTTTCTGAAGGAATACTGAAGGACACAGAGGGAGCTGATCCTTCCTCTGCACTCCTACTATGAATTGTGAGCTGCTCTGTAAAGTAAGATATCCATTTACTGGAGCAAATCTGGTGAGGATGGTGAAAGATCATAAAGGGACTGGAGCATCTTTCAACTGAGGAGAGGCTGAGAGAGCTAGGACTACTCATCCTGGAGAAGACTTAGCAAGCTTATCCACTGGTGTTAAACTTACCTGTGGAATGTGCTGCTGGTTAAAATCCAGAGCGAGTGCTCTGTTTATCATTTAAGCTGGAACAACCCAATGGCTGAGATTTTAGAGAATTAAAAGTTCATTCTGAAGCTGGTAACAAGAATCCTGTTGTTGACAGGAGCTGTGTGTGCGTGGTATGATGCTCACCCAAGTGCTTTGGGACGTTATGAATGCTCCATGTGATTTTTGGTGTTCTGTGCTGAAGCCCTCAAAGCTGGTATTTCTGCTCTGTACATGGTTAAATTGCAGGCTGATTCATAGTTTGTCCCAGTTGGATAAGTGTGGTGGGAAATTCTGTGGGCTGGAGCAGATTGGAAAGACAGACTTCCTGGGTATCTCCTCTTGAGAAAAATTTCCTTCTGACTGAACATCTGGTCCCTGTCTCAAGATTAACCTTTAGCATTAGATTTGCTGAACAGTTAAATCATGAGTACATGCAAAACTGCATGAGGTTTTTTTATTTCTTTCCATTGTGAATATAAATACTTAAAGCAGTAAAAGAGCAAAGTTATAATTTGGTGTAAAGTAGGAATATACATAATCAATAACATGTGGAGCCCAAACTGTATGAATTGGAAAAGACAGGAGCTCTTGAAGTGAGTAATGAACACTTCATTAGGTGTTCTTCAGCACCTGCATAAAACCCTTCATGAATTAAGTTTTTCATTTGCATGAATCAGCATTTCCAATATGTGAAAATGCCAGTTGTGAGCAGCACCTTTTACTGTCAGTGGCTCACTGAGGCCTGTGTGAAGAGCAAATGCTTTGTGTTAAACAGAAAGTTCAGTTTTTAGGAGTAATCTGACTTTCTCTCAGAAACCTACAATCTAACTCTTTGACTCTTGTTCTGATTGGACTAAGTGCTAGAAAATCCTGACTTTATCTGTTTTTTTTTCAAAGGAAAATGTCTTGTGGCATCCTTACAAAATAATGGTGTACAGGGGGAATGACCTGGGAGTGCTGGTGGTTATATGAAGATGATTTTTATTGTATGGTTATGATTGAACTGTAATTCACAGTTTGTGTTTTACTTGGCAAGCACTTGAAACTTCAACTATTTAAAGAAAGCTGTCATGGAACTTGTTGAAGAGAGAAAAACTTGGCAGTCCCTGAAGTGGGAGTTTTGGTGATCCATATATTAGGCTTACTGATTTTGCTAATGGATGAGTTATGCCTTGGGTTTTCATGTTGTGTGATATGACTGAAGCTGCTTTTTATGGAAGGATGAATCTCTTACATGCTCCTTGTTAGCTGGTGTTTAAACAAGTCTGTACATCATGTGAGAGTGTTCAAATGTTTTCACAGAAAATGGTACAGCTGAGTAATTAGGCTTTTTAAAAAGGAGGATTTAGAAGAGGGAGGCTGCTTTGAAGCATGAAGGGATGGATACCTGTCTTCCATGTCAAATCAAACCCAGGCTTTGGTGCCCCTGCTCCAGAGCTGCTGGTGTAACACTTGTGTTTTCTGGGTGGAAGTGGGGAGAGGGCAGTGCCTGCAGTGATAGGAAGAGAAAAGCACTGGAAAGGTTTTGGGGTAAAGTGTTTCCTACAGCCAAAGCACTGGGCACTTTGTCCAAAGGTAAGGACACACAAGTTTTCCCTCCCTCAGCTCAGCACTTCTCTCACTGGGAGGTACTGGGAACTCAACCCAGGAGCCTTTCACATGGGGAGCACATGAGGGAGTGACCTCTGCTTCCACACAGTAATATCTGGTATTTGATGTAAAGCCCCTTCAGTTCTGCTACCCAGCAGTTGTTTGTTTTTGCTTTTAAAGTATTTAAAGAAGACAGTTCAGTGTCTTTAAAGAATGTTTTTTTGGACGTGGTTCTTCTCTTCTGTAAGAGAAGATGTTCCAGTATAAAATACAATTTAGGGTTATTAATATGTGATTACTTGTGTCAGGAGACATTGTTGCTATATTGCCATGGCTTTAATGAGATTTTTTTAATGTAACATTACTGTGTTATGATTAGGGGTTTTTTGTTTTGTTTTCTTAAGCTTGAGCCTTCCTGATTTGTGTGTGCTTGTTAGGAGGGGGAAAATCCCTCCAATTGCTTTATTCTCTCACTTTTTTTATACTGCACAGAATGTTATGGAAGGGGTAGATATCAGTTTGCTTTCCTTAGAGAAATAATCAAATTTTTGAAGTGTTTTCATTTGATATGAAACTTAATGTAGCAAAATCGTGCTTGAGCAGTTTTAAAACCTTTACCTTTACAGGAAAATTCAGGCTGGGGAGACCACAGGAGGTCATCCAGTCTCGCCTCCTGCACAAGGCAAGGTCAGGCCAAAACCTGTGCAAAACCTGTCGGTTGTGTGACCTGCAGCTGGGAGAAAAACCCCCAAACTCTTTAAACCCCATAACTCATGTTTGACCAAACTTTCTGGAAGTATTTCCCATTCTCTAGCTCTCTGTTTCAGGTAGGTTTCTGTCCTGTTGCTTTCCCTCCTGTGCCTAAACAAAGATATCCATGAAAACTGAGGTTGGAGGGGGAATGAAACCCACAGTAGGTCGAGGAAGGAAGTTAGTGGGGACTGAGCTGTAGGCTTGACACTAAAGGGATTGCCAAGGTACCTGTCTGTGTGTGTCTCTCTGACTCCTGTGAATGTGATCCCGTGGCTCTAACCCAGCACACCTAATGCTGTGGCTTCAAAATCTCTCGAGGTTGTTTGCAACCGACACCTGCCAAATTCAGTAAAATGTTGTGCAGATGCTGTAGTTGGTTTGCTAAAATTCTCTTAATACTGGCTGACAGAGATTTGTCACTGCTTGATTTCTGAGGGCCAGGCTTTGCACTGCATGGTTTGGCCAGTCTCAGCAGTAGTTATTGCATCCTGATCAATCAGTCACAGGTTTTGTGTCCTTTGGGGCCCTTTGGTGGTCTCCAGTCGGAGGAATGGGAGTCACCAAGCTGGGGGTAAACCCCAAATTTTAGATAAGCCAGTTCTTCTTGGTGTTCTCACCCTCTCACAATCACACAATGATTTTCTTTGATATTAATTGCAAAGACAGGCTTACTTCACTTCCATTAAGCACATTTTGCCTGGTGAAGAAAGACCAGAGAAAGAAGTAAGGTGGGTAAAGAATTTTACACTGAAGTGCTTCTTACCAAGGTGCAGTTGGTCTGTGACCTCTCTCCTTCCTTTTGGACAGAAGGACATAATTCAATGAGGTTTCTTCTTATTGCATAACTTGTAAAAAATCCCAGCTACAGTTGGAACTCTTCACCTGGCAGTTTTCTCCTTGAGGTGCTTGTTTGGTGGGACAACAAATGGCAGTTTTTCTCTCCTGAGAATATTCCTTGTCCTATGTGCATCCCAATTTTAGTGAACAAGGGGAAGGGACAGCTCAGAATTATTTATGCTAAGTGCTCAGCAAGCCGTATGCTCTGGAATTCAGTGTTTCTTCAGAAGATCTGTGCCTTCCACTTTAATAATAATTCCCCCAGTTCACTGAATTTCAAATCACTTCACAGCTTGAATCAAGATGAGCTTTTCCCAGGTCAAACATGCTTTTAAATATACCCCTGATAACCTTTGTCATGATATTTGGGTCTTAATTAAACATTATTCAGGGGTGTTCTGGTTGTACAATTCATAATGTTACAAGTTAATTGAAGTACCAAACACCTTAAAAGTGCCTAAGTGAAAGAAACTGATGAATCTTCTTATGAATTTACTCAGTCTGTTTTTTTCAATGAAGTAAGGTATAATTCTGGGAACTTGAGCTGTATGATAAAAAAACGGGAATCATGGTGCAAGCAGTCGTGTGTGATTTAACATTTCTACAAATTTGTTGTTAGAATCAAGAGGGTGTAATTGGTCCAATTAAGAATTTCCTTTTACAGTCAATAACTGTCAGTATTGAGTTTCATGTATGCCAAGAGCAAACTATTTGACTTGGACATAAAAGCCATAATAAAAGTTGAAGGAGCATACTTGAAAATCTGTTCCTGATAAGAAGGGAAGAGAAAATAAAGACATTCATTGTTTTTCAAGGTGGACAAGACTTGAATTTTTGAATGAATTTTTGACACGGTGCATTCTCTCTGCTCAGGAAGGCGAATATATTATCTGCTCAGCTTTCATCTGCTATAAATAATCTTCATTTTAAAGCAGCTTTTTAATCTTCAGCTTCAAAACCTGTGTTCTCTTTATTTTCTTGTGTTTGCAAGGATCTTCAGGACTCTTGTTCACAAAGCTTAGTCCACACTGAGGTCATTAATTTGAGCGATTCTTAAGACAAAACTTAATTTCTGCTAAGTAATTCAGGCCATTAGCAAATGCTGTGGCTTCGAGCTGAAAGAACAGTTCAAATTAGGAGCAGCAGGGGGCTTAAGTTTTCTGTAATTATTTGCTTTTACAAGAAATTTACTTCACCCCCCTGTCTGGGGTATAAATGAAGGATGCACAGCATCATCCTTGTGCAACAATTTATTTGAGCCAGGCTTCAGATGTAGATTGGGGGCAGTGTTTTGAGGTGCCAGGAATGGATAATAGTGGTTATTAATATGTCTTGTTATTCAGGGTGGAGTCACAGAATTGTGAAGGTTGTATCTTCTTTGTGTCTTGTGGATGTTGGGGTGAGGAGGGAAAAGAGGATGTTGGCTTGAGGGCATTTTTTTGTTTTATATACATTTCACCCTGAGGGTTGTTTGTTCATTTTTCATGATTTTTCATGATTTTTCATTTTGTATTTCCTGTGGAGGTACAGAGTTTTTGAACAAAGTGACCCCTTGTCTGGGAACATTTCAGTAATTAAAGGCACATGATAGCCTTTAGATAGATATTAAAAAAAAGAAAAACTTCACCTGCTGTCAAATGGAATATCCCAGACCTAAATTCCACGGGGTGATAATGCATTATGGTCAACACAGTTAAGAGAAAAAATAAGAAAAACCCAGCAAAAATTGGTTATTTCAGCTTAGTAGTGGAGAAATACAGAATTTGCAAGAACAGCATCACTTCGGTGTCCTCCTGTGTGCTCCAAGATCTGAAGTGTCAGATCATGAAGGCCACCAAGAGGTTCTTTAGGGGAAATAAGTAAGAATCCACATGATTGCTTGGAAAAGGAGCTGAACAGGCAGCAACATTCCATCTGTTGATGCAAGCGAGAACAGACTTGCTGCAGATATTTACTTCAGAGTGGCACAGCATTAGGAAGATGCAGGAAAACCACAAACAAACCAATCTGTTACATCTGAGGACATGTGAAACCTGGTATAAAATCCCACACTGGTTTGGGTTGGAAGGGACCTCAAAGCTCATCCAGTTCCATCCCCTACCATGGGCAGGGACACCTTCCCTTATCCCCGTGTCAGTAAAAAGAATAAATTTCCTCATCATGGTTGTAGGAGAGCCCTGAGCAACTCTGGCATGGTCAAATTGTTCATCACTGTCAGCTGACAGAGAGAAACCTCTGTGGGGTTCAAGTATTTACAGCAAAATAGGCTGAAGTTGCCTTTTAAAAAAGTTAATGTTCTTTGTGTCGTGTCAGTAAAAAGAATCCAGGATGAAATCAGCGTTCACAAAATGAGTAGGCTTTGCTGTTTGGAAAGAAGTAATCTTTAGCTATAACTTTTTTTTCCCCCCTCTCTTCATTTTGTCTGGAATAAATGCAATACCTAGAGAGCAGTCATGTTATGTCAGGTGTTACTAACAAAAAATAGCTCCTGGCTTTCTGGTGAAATTCTTCTAATTCAGTTCTTTTTTCCGTGAGTTTTTGAATTCTTTTTTTTTTTTTTTTTTTTTCTTCCTTGAAGTAATTTTGATCATGTGCCCGAGTTTTGAAAGATGAAGTTGTTCAACATGGCTGAGAAGCATTTCGTAAGAGCCCTTTGATTGCTGGCCTGCTTGCAGCATGTGAAATTTTTGACAGCAATCTCGATTGATTCTTCCATGTTCAATAATGTGTTCATTCCAATGGTATTTCCTGAGCAGCTGGGCTTGCTTAGCTTTGGAGCTAAAACAGCAAAAGCAAGGAAGTGAATTTTCCAGCCCCCTCTGCACACACCTCCTTTGGCATGTTAGAAAGTTATGTTAATTTCTTTTTTTATCCTGTTAATGAAATAGCATAGAAAATATTGGAATAACAGGGGGAGGGCAGGAGCAGAAGTAGAGGACCAGGAGGAAATGGCACATTTTATAGCCCTGTGCATGGTGAAAGGGCTGGCTTCAGGAATTAACTTCTCCTTTCAGAGCCAGTCTAATCAAAATTCATATAGAGCTGTGTTTCCTGCTGGTCTCTGCGTTAATGAGTGCTTCTGTTTCAGGCAGATCTTCTGAAGTGCTAAAGGAGGAGTTTTCTGCATTAAAACTAATGGTAGGTCTTCAGATAACAGGCAGATTGTCCACTGAAATGCTGCTGAACAGGCATAGGATGTAAAAAGTGGGATGTGAGGTAGTGAAGGGAGAATTTGTGTGCAGTCTTACTGCACTGAGACAAATCTATGTATTAAGTTACTCTTAAGAAATATTTTTCATCAATGGAAAACGCTGTTCTTCAGATTTTAATCTTTTGTTCAAGCAGTACCTTTGTCTATTGATTAGAGGCAGGTTGAACATGTAAAATTTGGAATACAGAAAGAATTCTTCCCTGGGAGGGTGGGCAGGCCCTGGCACAGGGTGCCCAGAGCAGCTGTGGCTGCCCCTGGATCCCTGGAAGTGCCCAAGGCCAGGTTGGACACTGGGGCTTGGAGCTGGGATGGTGGAAGGTGTCCCTGCCCATGGCAGGGATGGAATGAGATGAACTTTGAGGTCCCTTCCAACCCAAACCACTCTGGGATTTTAGGATTCTAAGTCTTCTGAAAGCACTGCAGGGATGGTGTTTAACAGTGTTTCCCAGCTGATCCAAACGAGCGTTTGGATCTCTGCCTCCTGCCACTGTTCAACATTCCTGCAAATCTGGAGGGAAACAGCCAAGCCCCTTCAGCTTCCCGGACTGTTCTCTGATGTTGCACCTCGTTAGTTTGCTTGTACATCCCAACAACTCTCATCCTTCACTGGGAGGATTTCTTAAGGATAATTTCTGGTCTAAATGGAGACTCTCCTTCTCTTCCCTTCTTCTACATGTACAGTGCTACTTCCATTCCCAAGGAGGGTGTGCAGGTGTAGCAGCTGGGCTGACAGAGACTTCAGCAAGCTGTGTAGGAATTGAACCTGTTTGGGTTTGTCTGGTTCATTTTACCACACTGTTTGTGTCCTTTGGTGCCCCTTGGGTTAGTGTGTAGTTTGCAAAGTGCCTACCCAAACCCACTCTCTTCGTGTTTGTTAAAACCTTTTTGGCTTGGAGGATGGCTTGAAAACACAGCTACTCAAGCTGATTTCACATCACATTTTCTTTACTACTGCACTTTGTTTTTAAAGAGAGAAGCTTTTTTAAAAGTTTGGGCAGTTGCTAAAAGCCTTTACAGACGTCATGGTTTGTTCAGCTGCAGAAAGGCACTGAGCAGACTTTTAATGCAAGGCTTGCATAACTCAGGGGGCGCTCATGGAGTGCAGCACCTGGAGGGTCAGAGCTGGGAGCAGGTTCCATCTGCTCTGTCCTCAGCCACAAGGCCACAGTTGTGTAATCCCATTCAGAGCCTGGCATGCAGCTGACCTCGGTGTGTACCCACAAAATGCCCTATATATATATATATAGATGGTGGATGCAGCTGGAGAGACAGAAGTGGTGGTGTAGAACCACAGAGTGGTTTGGATTGGAAGGGACCTTAAAGGCCGTGGGCAGGGACACCTTCCACTATGCCAGGTGGCTCCAGGCCCTGTCCAGCCTGGCCTTGGACACTTCCAGGGATCCAGGGGCAGCCACAGCTTCTCTGGACACCCTGTGCCAGGCCCTGCCCACCCTCACAGGGAACAATTCCTTCCCCAATATCCAGTCTATCCCTGCCCTCCTTCTGTTTAAAGCCATTCCCCCTTGTCCTGTCCACTAGAAGCCCTTGTGAAATGTCTCCCTGCAGCCTTGCTTCCCCTTTAGGTGCTTGAAGGCTGCCATAAGCCTGTGGGGAAAGCAACACTCCATTTCTGAGGTTGTAAAGGGGAGTGTAAAATTGTAACTGCACCCTAAACCTCTGTTCCCTGAGTTAGGTCCAGTTGGAGCCAATGGAATGTCTGTATCCAGAATGGAACACCACAGCTGAGAGTCCTCCTGTCATCTACCTGTAGATGAGCCCAGACTATCCTTCCCATTCCATTCCATTCCTGTTCCTCCACTCATTTTCTAGCCTACAGTTAAAAAAATCCAGAGTCAAATCTGTGATGCATGTTGTGACACCTGACTTTGCAGAGAAATGCTGTGTAGTGGCAGCAATTTAATCAGGTTCCCAGAAGAGTAACACTGCTCAGTTAATAGATGGCTGTGGCAGGAACAGGTGTCATGGCACATCCTCCCTCTTTCTCACACTGATAGATCCAAGTCCATGATTTTAAAATAGTCCTTTTCCATAAACACATAACCCTCTGTATTCATGGCCCTTCAGAGCCTTGCCTGGGCTTTGTGCAGATCATCCTGTGACTTAGTGCTCACCTAGATCCTCATTAATGACAAATTCACCTGATTCCAATATTTGGGAGCTGAAAGTTTAGCCAAAAGTGCTTTCACGAGTTCTCTTTGCCTTGCTGCAGTGCAGTCTCTTTGAGGGTTTAGGTGATTTGAAGTGAAAAACAACCTGCCTGAAAATGAGGAACACTGGGTGCCTGGCAGGCATCTGGAAATCTTCCTGCTTGTGAGGTATTGAAACACCACAAGTAATAAGCAAAAGGTGCAGTCCTGAGTTATAACTGATGCTGCCTGTCAGAATATTTTACTGTGCCCGAGAGGGGATTAAAGGAAATGTATGATAGCCTGAGTTAAAAAGCATTTAGCTTGTAAAAACAAACAAAAAAAACCCCCACAATATCCAAAATGAGGTAAGGATTTCTTGAAATTTGTACTGTTTCTTATTGAGACAAACATGGCTTTATAAGAATGTATTATCTATTAATAAATACCTGTATTTAAAATGAGATTCCGAAGCGGCGCGGTGTGCAAACTTTAGATTGTTAACAGCGCCCTCAGGGAATGCTGGGTGTGTAGGAAGATGAGTTTTCTTGCAGTTTATTCTTGGAATCTTTGCCTGCCAGCAGCTGAGAGGGCAGGCAGGTGACAGGAGCAGCCTTTTGGAGTTGGATCAGCTAATGCTTTTCTGAGCATCCCTCAGATGGCTGAGGTGCCCTGCTGCTGTTTGTCGGTGTCTGGGGTGTTCTGTCTCAGGAGATGAAAAGAACAGCAAGCAGGGCTCCTAGGTGACACTGGCAGCCTGCTTAGGAGCAAATTAAAGTCACAGAATTTGCATTTCTGGAGTTATCCCTGTGAATAACTGCAGAACGTGAACAGATCTGTGTTGGCAGCTTGGATTGAAGTAGAAGCAGAGTCTTGGGATCACCTGTGGGAATGGCTTTAGCATTGGTTGTTCCATCCCCGAGGCCTTGGGGGAATGGCAGAATGATAATCCAAGTTTCTAGAAGTACAAATCAAGTTTTATATCTATAATTCAGCAGTGTCGCTCTCAGGACAACAAGCTTTAGTGTCTCAGCTTGAAGTATTAACATGTAGTTTCTATGATCTATTTTATTTTTCCTATGGTTTACTTTTGCCTGTCCTGCTGCTTCAGCTAGTTTCTATAGCAGCAGAAGGATACAACTCCTCTGTCAGATGATGTGATGTAAAAAAACTTTTACTTAAAATGGGGCAGATGAATCTCACACTGAATTCTCTGGATGCCTCTTTGTTCAGTGAGAAGATAACTGAGGACTACCCTGGTTTATTCAGTAGAAGTCCAGCTTCAGTCAGGTGTGTTGTTTTGTTTTTAAGCTGATGGATGGGCACAATATATTAATTTTAACAGCCCCATCTGCTTGGGGGCAGAAATCAAAAGGATGATCTCAGTCATGCAGAAGAATTCAAGAGGTTTTGTGCTCTTTCCCTTTAAAAAAGGGGGTTTGTTCCGTTAAGTAAATTGCAGGGATCAAACCTGCTAGCCTGGACATCAGAGATTTTATGGAATTTTGAATTTGCTTGAAGATAATTTTTTTAAATAGTACCCCTAGCATGTGTCATGGTTAAAAAAAAGAATCATAACTGATTTAACTTCATTTTTTTCCATTTCACATGAAGTTGAGTGATCCATTCCCTCATCTTTATTGAATGGATATGAGCCAAGGGTATTTCTTTATTCTATTTATAAAATAATGTAGTCTTATGAAGCAAGAGCCTTTTAGACTATGAAGTACATAACAGGCATAATTGATGTGAAAGGAAGTACCATAATCCACACTGAGAAATGCAAATTAAAATGATTGTGACTTTTATTATCCCATGTGGTAGATATTCCTGGCAATAAGGCACGGTCTTTCTGGAGAAGCAGTGACAAACCTTTTACCCCTCTCCTGGTGAGACAAAGACAAATGATTGAGTTGCATTTTTCCTGCACACTCCATCGCCCTCATTCCCTTTCCTGCTCAGCATCCAGTGTTTTTAGGACACGAACGTGGTTTCCTTGTGCTGACAGTAAGATCATTATTGATGCCAAATGCTGACTTCTTGCTGGTAGCCCCTTTGTTGTGAGATATCTCTGTTCTTCATCTGAGTAAAGAATTGCCTACAGTGAACTCAGGCCTGTTTAATGGACAAGTGCAGAGTGACAGGAGAACACAGATCAGTGCCTTAATGCAAACCCCGTGGCTCCAGAGAGCCCCTGAGTTTGGGCTCTGTGTGTTGCTGGTCCCCTGCAGCACAGTGTTGTTCTGGTCCAGATGCCTTCTCTTGTTTGCTGGCTGAACACTGATCCGTGATGACAAGCAGCGGATGGAGCGTGGCCTCTCAGAGACAAAAGTGGAATCACGTCTGAATTACTCTTAAGAGTTGCTCAGGTGACGTAATTTTGCCTTCCACAATCCATTAGCCAAAGGAACCACTGCTTGGAGTAGTGGTGCATCTAGAGTTTAACCTGCAGTCTGCAAAAATGGTAACATTTAGTACTGTTTTTCTTACCAAAAAAAAAAATAAAGACAGTGAAGGCAATGAAGCGTCCAATAAAATCCAAAAGATGGGCATATAAACAAGCAGCATCACAGGAACTGTGTCCCTGGAAGGTTCTGGCAAACCTGCCCAGTCTGTCTCAGCGTGGAAATGTTAATCTGAGATGCTGCCGGTGTATATGAGGCCTTTCATAGAATCCTAGAATTGTTCAGGTTGGAAAAGACCTTTAAGATCATCAAGTCCAACTGTTCTTTCTCCATGTCTGGGCTTTTACATTTGAGTGGTGATTGTGTTGGATCTGCTGGCAGAATGTGGAACACCTGTAAGGAATTAAGAACAAGGAATCAAGGAATTACGATTATAATTATTTTTGCTAAGAGTTCTTAGAGAAAATGCGAGGCCTGTATTGCATCACTTGGAATGACACAAGAAGTGTTTGCTTTATAAAGTCAGTACCAGTAGTTGCTGCTCACAGTGACCTTGCTCTGCAGCTGTTGGAGAGCAGGAATGCTGCTCCTGCCAGCAGGGTCATCTCTGCAGTTGTTGATGGTGAGCAGGCAGGGAGTGCTGTGTGCTGGGAATGTGAAACTCAGCTCCAGAGCATCATCCAGAGTGGGCATCATGAATAGTGTTCTCCCTCTGCACTTATTCTGATCGCACGAGTTTTGCTCAAAGCTTTCTAAAGAAACACTTGTTTTTACTGATTAAAAATAAATTGCTGGGTTCATTGCTGAGAATTGTGAAACCCTAAGTTTGGGTAGAGAGCTTCTCCTACGTGGGAAATGGCAAATGTGGCCTTTTACTGGCTACATGGGATGGAGGATTTCCATTGTTCGACTTTCCAGTGTGACCACGCTGGAGGCACAGCAAGACTTTGTCAAGCAAAATCCTTTGGGGGTGTTTTGTGAGCTTGGCAGAAGGTCATGGAGCGGTTTGCCGTGTTGGAATGAGGTGGGATGAAGGGAGGATGTAAACCCCTTTGTCCCCAGCCCCCCGAGTGAGCCCAGCACCTTTCAGAGNTTGTGATGAGTAGTAGCAGAGCAACCTTTAAGTACCACTTACTGCCCGTAGAAAGAGCTGCCGCAGCATCCCGAACCGGGGATGGATGCCCGCGTTCAACCCCGGTGCGAGCGGAGCACAGCCCCGAGCGGGGCGGGGANCGCACGAGTTTTGCTCAAAGCTTTCTAAAGAAACACTTGTTTTTACTGATTAAAAATAAATTGCTGGGTTCATTGCTGAGAATTGTGAAACCCTAAGTTTGGGTAGAGAGCTTCTCCTACGTGGGAAATGGCAAATGTGGCCTTTTACTGGCTACATGGGATGGAGGATTTCCATTGTTCGACTTTCCAGTGTGACCACGCTGGAGGCACAGCAAGACTTTGTCAAGCAAAATCCTTTGGGGGTGTTTTGTGAGCTTGGCAGAAGGTCATGGAGCGGTTTGCCGTGTTGGAATGAGGTGGGATGAAGGGAGGATGTAAACCCCTTTGTCCCCAGCCCCCCGAGTGAGCCCAGCACCTTTCAGAGCCTGGTATTTATAGTGCCTGTAGGTCCTGCTCTGCTTCCAAGCGCCTGAGGAAGGAAAGGTGAGCGGGAGCCGCTGCCGAGGGCCCTTCAGGACACACGGCGTGGGCTGCGAGCCAAATGACTTGTTTGGGTTGGCTGCCGTGGCTGCTGGCTGCTCTCGTCCCAGGGCCTGAGGGACTTGTCCCGTTCTGGGAGCGGATCTGTGTTAATTGCGGGCCGGGAGGAGCGGCAGGAGCCGGGCTGCGATCGCCGCTTGGCTCGCAGCCCGGCCGGGCTGGGCACCGAGCGATGCTGCCCTGGGCTCGGGGCAGCATCCTCCGGGGTATTAAACACGACATCCCCTGGCGCTGTGAACTCGATCTCTGCTCTGAGATAAGCCGGTGTTAGGTGAGCAATTAAAGCAGATTCCTGTAGTTCGTGCGGCCGGGAGTGAAGGGTGGGATGGCAGGACCACCAGGTGATGGGTTTTACACCAGCAGCACAGGCGGGTGCAAAACAACTCGTCCTATTTACAGAGAGCCTTACAAGAAGTTGCAGGGCGGTAAGTTGTGATGAGTAGTAGCAGAGCAACCTTTAAGTACCACTTACTGCCCGTAGAAAGAGGTGCCGCAGC
>VYXD01012918.1:182838-270149 GCA_013397195.1 Hylia prasina
CTTCAGCGGCATCTTCGCCCGCAGGGACGGCCCAGCCGCTCTCTTCGGCAGCCCCCACGGGCGCTCTCCCCGCAGCAGTTTCTCCAGGTCCAGGGCTTATTTTAGCAGCCTCAGGAGAGCTGCCGTGGACATGCAGTCGAGCTCCGAGAGCATCAACGGGTCCCCCCGTAAAGGTGCCCGTCCTTGTCTCATCTGGGTGGCTCGGCATCGGTGCTGGGGGATGGATGGCGGGGCCAAGGGGCTGTTAGGTGCGAGGAGAGGGAGATGCTGCACTGGGGTACATCAGGGTGGAGAAGCCCTGGCACAGGGTGCCCAGAGAAGCTGTGGCTGCTCCTGGATCCCTGGAAGTGACCAAAGCCAGGGTGGACGGAGCTTGGAGCAACCTGGGATAGTGGAAAGTGTCCTGCCGATGGCAGGGGGTGTAACAAGATAGTGTTTAAGGTCCCTCCCAATCCAAACCATTTCATGATTCTATGGATACAGCGTGCTTGGAAGCACATGGTGGTGCAGCTCTGCAGAGTGTAGGTCAGGCTTATGTGTCCTTCTGAACCAAAAATCCCTGTCTGGAGTGATTTGCTGTGCATTGTAGGACAGCTGAGTGAGGCAAGTGTTGCTTGTTTAATAATGGAATAGAAGCTGAACTGTAGTGCTGCTGTATATGGGTCACTGGGTGGCCCAGTGCTGCACAGCAGTGGGACCTTCTGCTTTTGGAAAGACTTCTGTCATCTGAAAGATGGGCTGTATTGGCTAGAAATAGTCACAGCTGGAGGAGTGAGTGAATACTGGTGTAAATGTCTCATAAATCTTAAACGTCCATTGTAATAAAAGAGCTTGAACTGAGTTAGATTTTTTTTGAAAAACACAGTACAGGCTCAGAAGCCGCACTCTTTGAATTACTTTATTATTTGAGTCATTTTATCTAGCTGTATACAAATTAGCCAGAGCGTTTCTAGTCTAGGTGGAAATCAGGTAGGGAATTCTGCGGCTTTGTGAATCCCTCAGACACAAGAAAACCTTGAACAAGGACCTCCCTGTGAGATGGAGGCACCTTGCTGTGGGATGGCAGGGACGAGCTGACGAGCTGCTTTCTGTGAGCATCTGGAAGGATCCCGGGATTGTTGGCTGGGACGTGTCAAACCAGAAATGCTGGTTGTGGAGCTTCACTGTGAGACGGTGCTTTCTTCTAGCTGTGCTTTCAGATCTCTAATAAGTATCTGTGATGAAACATTTAACCAGCAGTTATGGTCCCCTTTGAGCGCTAAGTGTTTATCAGGTGACAAATGATTTCTGAGTTGCTGCTTTTCTGAAAATACAAATCTCAATTAGGTTAAGCTTTCATAAAGGCCCGGGTACAGCAGAGGATGGTGTGGAGTTGGGCCCAGGTGGTTTATTGGGGAATGCAATAACCAGCTGCCAGCCCCTTCCATATCCAGAACTCCTGCTGCAAGTGGAGTGTGCCCAGAGTTTGAGGCACAAGGAGCACAGCCAAATATTTAGACCTAGTAACTGAGTACTGTAAGGTTTTATTGATGTAGAGGCATTCATGTGGGCTTATAATAATCTTGACGGAAATTGTGGTCTGACCTTGGTTGAAGTTCAAGGTAACCACAACAGAGAATTACTTCATTCAGCTCTTTATGCCTGTCCTGTGCCAACACACTCCAACTCTTGCTCTCTCCTGACTGCACACGGTCGTATACTGGGAGCACAGTCCTCCCAGCCTGAGAGGAGACTTCAGTTAATCAATAACTCTTGGTACACAGCACTAAGATGTTCCAGAGTGCTTCTTCCTGTGCGTGCCGCTACCAAATTTGTGTGGTGCAGTGAAGCCTTGAGGCTTGTTCTTCAGAAAATGTGTCCCTGTGGCCCAGCCATGTGGCTGCAGTGGGCAGCAGTGTGACAGGCTGGTGTTGTGGATTAGCAGCCTGGTGTTGCTCTCTTTCCTTCCTTTTTTCCATAAAATTGCAGCTTGGGAAAAAAGCTCGTGCGCAGCTCCAGTTAGAAAGCTGAACTTGAACTAATTTGTCTTTAGTTTCTCCTACTATATGTTGAGAAAAAGATTTAATTAAATATTACGATTAGCATGCCAAATACCTTTTAATACTTTAAGGCTGGAACAAGCTGCTGTTCAGCCAGAACTTGTCTTTTGCTTCTTTTAGTTGACGTGGAGTTGGTGTGCTCTGGACAGTCCTGTGCACAGATTCTGAAGTAATTGCAGATGTGCAGGTGGAACCTTAATTTCAGTGTGGGTTTTATTCCCTGCAAACGTGAAGAAATTCTTGGCTGTGGGAGTGGGGAGGTCCTGGCACAGGGTGCCCAGAGCAGCTGTGGCTGCCCTGGATCCCTGGAAGTGCCCAAGGCCAGGTTGGATGGAGCTTGGAGCAGCCTGGGACAGTGGAAGGTGTCCTTGCCAATGGCAGGGGGTGGAATGAGATGGGCTTTAAGTTCCCTCCCAACCCAAACCAGGCTGTGATTTTATGATTCTACGCTTGTTTCCCTCATGGCCTTGGTATTCTCTGTATTGGGTGCTGTGCAGGAGTTACTTGATTTTGTACTTGCAACAAAAAGCCTGCCCAGGGTCTTAAGAGAAAGCAGAAGTTTCAAAAACATAGCTTGTTGGCATTTTTAGCTAAAAATATTCACCTGGGTATTGCGATGTCTGCTTGGATATTTCCTGAAAATAAATTGCTTTACTTACCACAGTCAGGTATATCACAGTTTTGAACAAGTTTTTAAGCAGAAGAGTGAAGAATTTTTAAATCTACATGTTTTTGATGTTGCTGAATCTGACTTAGGCTGTGAAGTCAGTAAAGGTTGATTTTTGGCTGGGATCAGTCTATAGATTCTCAGTAGTTATTCATGCTATCACTAACAGCCCTTGAGCATCATCAGGCCTTTTCCTTTTCTACCTGCAAACCACGTTTGCTGTGATACTGTTGCCCTCAAATCCTATGCAAGCAACAATTCCCAGAACTTTTTCAAGGGGAAGCAGGGGATCCGTTTATTTAGAGGAAGAAAGGTTTTCTGTATGCATGACTACTATCCCCAAAGGCAGAAAGAGAAACTTCCATAAACTTCAAGTCAGAGAAGTTATTTTTGCCTTGAGCCATTCAGAAGAAGTCATTAAGGGGAATGTCATTCCTCATCTAAACTTTTTTCTCCTTGTAGTTTTCAGTATTCTTTCCTGATGAGAGGAGCTCTTGCTTTGGAGGAAGAGGAGGAGGATGTCTTGGAGGCTGAGGGGGGTGTGTGGGGGGGAGTAGTGTTAAAATACTTTTCTTTTTCAGTGGTTCTCACTTGTTGCTTTTGTTTTGAGATAAGTTTGTTTGAATAACCTCTCTTTAGGATATTCTAAGCAGATTTGGGTATCAGAATTGTTGACTATCAAAAAGAGTATCATTATAATATGATAAACTGCTCTTTTGAGTTTTTTTTTTCCCCCGAGTTTTTAGAGGAGTTAGTTTTAAGCTCTTATCTCAAATTCTCTGCAGCTTAGAGTCGTGGGAAGCAGGGGAAAGCTGCTGAGTGATCTCTGCTGGAGGCCTCCAGCCTTTCCTTGCAAAGCTTCCCTTGAGATAGTTCTTGTTAGTTCTGTGTCATCTCCTTGCTCCCCTGGTCACTGCTCTGCTGTGCTGCCCAGGGCAGCCCAGCGCGCCTGGTGTGCACCCGTACGGATGAGTGGGCAGAGATCTGAAGCATGTGAAGATTTGAGCAGCAAGATGCAAAATGCACTGGGAGCTGGTCCTGTGTGGCTCCCTGGGTCGTAGCTGCTGGTTGTTGGTGCTGTGCTGGCATAAACATAATCTTTTTCAGCGCCGGAGAGTCCCTGATTTCATGAAGTAAAAGCAGCCCAAGACTCTTTCAGCTGTTTCAGTTCTTGTGAGTGTTGTCTACAGGTTGTTACGAAAATAAAACCCAGCAGATAAATAGATTGCATTTAGGGTCAAGCATTTTCAAGCGTTGTCTAGGAGGGGTTTTTATTATTATTTATTGGGTAGGTCTTGTGTCAAGCAAAATGAATGCCAGCTGCACTGATAGAGCCAGGTGATTAAGAACTGAACTGGTATTAAGGTCACTGGCTGAATTAGAGAATGAGGTGGATTAATGTTTTCACAGTACTGAAGTATGTGCCAGCTGCTAGCAGCTGTGGTCTTTGTCTTTCTCTTAAAATTGAAAAGAAATGTAGAATTCGAATGCCTCTGCTATAAACTTGATGGTTAAATGCCTAACGGCAATAATGGATAACTTTGTTGGGACAGATCACTGAATATTTCTGTGAAGTGATGTGCAGACATCTCCAGTCCCCAAACCGAGCTCTGTAAATTGAATTTGTGTTCTGTTGTTTTGCCAGAGATCTGCCTGTTCCTTGGTTTGCCACTGCAGGTAACGATGTGTTTATCTAATGAAGCTCATGCAGGCGACCAAAGCACAGAGTTGCACAAGGAAAAGCAACATTCAGAACACGATATTCCTTTTCCTTTCCTCCTAATTTCTTGCCTGGAATCTGAGGGGAAGCCAAGTGCCAGGTCCTGCCCTTGAGTGACAACAACCCCTGCAGCACTGCAGGCTGAGGGAGAGTGGCTGGAAAGGATCTGTAAGGAAAGGACTTGGAGGTGCTGGTCAACAGCAGCTGGAAATGGGCCCAGCTGTGCCCAGGAGGGCAAAGGGCCAATGGCCCTGGGGCTGTGGCAGCCATGGTGTGACACAGCCCCAGGACAGGGTGTGACACAGCCCCCGGGCCCTGCTGAGGCTGTGCCCAGCTCTGGGCCCTCCAGCCAGAGGGACATGGAGGGGCTGGAATGGGCAGGGAAGGGGCTGGAGCACCAGGAGAGGCTGAGGGAGCTGGGAAAGGGGCTCAGCCTGGAGAAAAGGAGGCTCAGGGGGGACCTTGTGGCTCTGCACAACTCCCTGCCAGGAGGGGACAGCCAGGGGGGATTTGGGCTCTGCTCCCAGGGAACAGGGACAGGAGCAGAGGGAACGGCCTCAGGCTGGGCCAGGGCAGGCTCAGGGTGAATGGACAGCAAAGGAAATTTCTCCATGGAAAGGGTGCTCAGGCCTTGGCAGGGGCTGCCCAGGGAGGTTTGGAGTCTCCATCCCTGGAGGTGTCCAAGGAAGGCCTGGATGTGGCACTCAGTGCTCTGGGCTGGTGACAAGGTGGGGATCCCTCACAGATTCAACTCCATGGCCTTGGAGGGCTTTTCCAACTTAAAGGATTCTGTGATTTTAAGGAGCATAGGGTTCCTCTGGAACCCTTTGCTCGTCCTGGTGAGTCTACAGTTACTGGTTTACCAGAGGTGGAGTCTGTAGGTGTGGTGGCAGATGAGCTTTTTCCTGGGACCAGGGGAAGGTTTAAGTTGCTCATAGTTGCTGCATGACTTGGCTGCAGTTCTTTACTGGACATAAATGGTCATTTTGCCCTGCAAAATGAAATCACTGGTACCAGATGCTGAACCCTTACTCTCTCTAGTGAAGCAGCCAGAACCTGCCATCACTCCCATTTCACGAAATACAATTTCAAAGCAGTGTTAGTTCATTAGCAGGGCTGCATCCAGGTCTTGGATCCCTAGATCACCACTGAAGAACCACTTGGGTGTATTTGTACAAGCGGGTTTGGCTCTCTGCTGCGGATCAGAGCTAATTTTGATCCTACAGAGCTGATGACCAGCAGCAGTTGAGCACTGATTGCCCAAGTACAACTCTCCAATTACCAAATAATGAGTGTAAAACGACGGCGTGTACTGGGGTTTTCTTTGGCATGGCCGCAACCTGAGGAATTGGTGTTTGGAAAGCAGAGAGCAAATGTTTGAAATGCCTGAATATTCCTTTTCACTTTGGGCTGCATAGGATTTAACAAGAAATCATTAATGCAGACTGTTAATGTGCTGGTGTTACTTTTGATAAGTGGTGTTGGGATTTCCCCATGGCAACTGCAGTAAACACACAGCGAGAGGCACTTTCTGCCAAAAACCACAGAATGGCTTTTTTCATGTGCGAGGAAAAAGAAATGTCACTATTCTGAACCCGTGAAACTATCATCTATTTTGTTCATGAAAAGCATCCAGCATAAAGCCATTATCTTGATGGGAGTTGAAAATGGGGCGTTTGATGATTTTGATGGTTCAGGCTGGTACATAATGACAGTGTGTGACAAATACTTGTATTTTATTGACAAAATAGCACCAAATGTTTCCTTAAAGCAAAGCAGGCGGCAAATGCCAGCGAGAGAATAAGCAAACAGTGTGCTGTAGCTTTCTGCAGTCTTTTTTTGATCATCACAGATGACATTAATGGCTGGCCTTGTTATTTATTGAGGTTTCATTTGGGAGTAAGAAGGGGAAGCAAGGCAGAGAGACCTGCAGTGCAGCTGTTGGGCTGTGGGAGCAGCTGTAAGGGATTTGGAAGAGGCAGGGACTCAGGGCAGCGTGTTTGTCGTGAGGGTCACTTGGTCAATAGGTCTCATTTGCAGGGATGTTTGTGGAGTGGGTTCACTTAAGTCATCATTTAACCTCGTGCTCAGGACTTGTTCTGGTGTTTTGGGTTCCATTGAGGCTGCCCAGATGGAGATGTAAAGGTCATTTGTCTGAAGTGATAACCCAGAGTAAATCTCTCCATGTATTGAGATGTTGCAGCAAGGGCTTTCTGAGGAGCCCTGTAGGATCTGGCTGTAATGTCAGTACAGTCCCTGGGATTTATGAGGTAGGCACGTCTGTATTTCCTGGCTGTAAATGCTCCACGTGGGTGGTTCTCTGTGTCTGTCTCCTTGCTTTGAGAAATGTTCCCTCTCTATTGCCTGATACCTGCTATTTGTACCTTTATTTTCACTAGCCTATAGATAGAGAGAGCTACTGAATTAAAGATTCAGCAATGTCAGTTCTGGTTACATCCAGCAAGTTTGATTTCTAAATGAATTGATTATATGTCTCAACTGCTGAGCTTGGGGAAGTTCATGTCAGCCTTGAAGGTACTTAATAAGAAATAAATTCAAAGTTTCTTGGGAAAATCCCAGTGTTAGTTAAGGGTTCTTCTTCTTCCCAGCTCCCATTTTGTGAATGAAGCCTCCCAGCAGATCATTCCTACTTGGAAGGATTAGATGCTGATGTTTTGCTACTTAGATATGAAGGGGAGCTCAAACACTGTGCTGAGTGCTGCCAGTTCCTGGTGCTTCCAAGTGATTTGTAATCCCTCTTTGTTTGCATGTATTTGTCAGTCAGCTTGTCTGGCTCCTTTGACAGAGAATCTGGATTCCTAAAAATGCTGGTTTAGGATTTGCTGTGTATATGCATATACATGTGTGGGGTTTGAGAAGAGGGTTTTGCATCACTGATGCAAGTTTTTTCCCTCTTATTCCCATGCAAACACTTGCCTAACAGCAGTGCCAATGTATTAAACATAAGGGAAAACTCTTGAAAAAGTGGGTGCTACACCAATCAGTCAGCTGGATTTGATTTGATTTGTAAGGGATGTGTAAGGCATTTATGGAGCTGCCTCTCTCCTTAGTTTCTCTGCTGCTTCTGTGGGAGCAGATGTTATTTGGGTGTTAAAAGCACAATATTTCACCTTAATGAGTTACAGTTTGTTCTCACTGCTAAGTGGCACTTCTTTCCTTAGGCTGAACCCTGAGAAGTCAGTACTGGCCCTTAACCCCTCTAGCATCACCTGCAGAGGTGATGCTCTCCCTCCTGCCAAAACCAAGGGCTCCAAAACCCCAAAGCCTTCTTTGGGATGGGTGTCAGAATGACAGTGCCTGAGACATCTGCTCTTCCAGGGCTCGTGTTGTGTTCATATCCGGGGGAAACTGCCTGGGAAGCTGGGATATTGACCCAACTGCTCCTTATGCAACATCCTAATTCAGAAGCTCCTCTGTTCAGAGATACAGAAATATTTATGTTGGCAAGGCAACAGCTTTCATGTCTTGACCTCTGTGTCCTGCAGGGAAGAACCCGATTTTGTGCTCATGGAGGATACAAGGTTTAACTTTCCTCCAGTTTTAATTACTAAAGCTGTTAAAGTTGGCCGTGCACTGCTCTTCACAGCTTTCAGGCGATTGTGCTCAGGCCTTGGAGAGAAATTAAAATTTTGTCTTCTCTAACCCGATTTGAACTGAAAAATCACCTGTTTTGCCTCATTCTTGGCTGCAGGTTGTTGGTTTCCTGGCTCGAGCTCTGCCTCACAGTGCAGGATGGCAGATCCTCACTGGCTGTCACTGGTCCCCCTCTCACACTGTGCCCCCAGGTCCCCTCCTCATGAGGAGCTCATCCCATCCCATCCCATCCCTGCCCATGGGCAGGGGGCACTTGCAGGGATCCAGGGCCAGCCACAGCTTCTCTGGGGAACCTGTGCCAGGGCCTCCCCACCCTCTGAATAAAGAATTCCTTCCCAATCTAAATCTTTCTTCTTTTACTTTCATACGGTTCCCCCTTGTCCTGTCACTGTCTGACCTTGTAAAAGGCCCCTTTCGGTACTGAAAGTCCACAGTGAGGTCTCCCCAGAGCCTTCTTACATCCTGACTTGTTAAATTTGTCAATGAAGAGTTTGTTTTAATAAAAAGAGGCTAATTTCTGTCCTCAGGAGAAGGTGTTATCTTTGATTTTGTGCTGTTGACCAGGATTTCCTCAGATTTCCAGCATGGTCGTGGGCAGCCTTTCCCTATTCAAGAATTAACTAGAGATATTTTTAATTCCATGCAAAGTTGTGCATGGCAGGGTTGTTTCCCAAGGGTCAGACAAAGAAGAGGGCGACACTAAAGGACTCCCTCTGAAAAAGGATGTTTTAAAAGCAGTGTACAAAAGTCCGTGGGAGTGAAGGGAGTGAAGGAGCTCTTTGAGCTCCTGTTCACAGTGCAGTGTCTCTGTGGGGTCACCTGGGTGTTAGTGAAATGCCTTTGCATGTGAGCGGTTCTGGCCAAAATATGTTATTTTTGTATCTAATTCTAATCTCTCAGAAATATCTTAGCATGTCTTAAGTCTTCAAAATTCCTGGCTATTTCTGAGTTGGCTGGAAAGTCACTGCTTAGGGCAGATGATGGTATTTGTATTCAGCTTTTGGGTGAGGTGGGGATGGGGCCTTCAAGGAGGGGAACTGAAGTTCTCAGAAAAAAAATTCTTTCTTTTCAGTTTAGGTATCTGCAGAGCTTCCCGGGTGACTCAGGGTGAGGTTATTTGAGAATGACAGGCTCTGAAAAGAGCAGGTTGGGATCAGATTAGAGAGATGTGTGGTTGGCTGTGCATAAAGATAGGTAAACAGCTTGATTATTTCTGTATGTGTGCACCAGAGGCATGGAAATGCTGGGAGTCTTTTTGGCTGCGTTGAAAATTTGTGGGAATCCTTCCCTTTTGCCCCTTCTTATCTCTTCGTCTTGTGAACATAAAGGGCGGGGAGTGAAAAGCGAAATCGTGCAGTTGGTTTGCTTTGCGTTTGGACTTAAACATTCCTGAGATTATTGCCACGTTTTACTGCTGCCACCTGCTTTACCTCCTCACTCCCGGGGCTGAGGAGGCTCTGCAGAGCCTCAGGTGTGTCTTCTGAGTGCTGTCTGCCAGTGAATCACCTGCTAATGCAGCTGACCTCCAGCCCTTTGAACTGACTCTATTTTTAACCTAAAGCAGGGAGGAGAATTCATGCTAGAGGCTGATCAGACAGCACCAGCACTGCAGTCAGCTAAAGACTTGTTGCTCTAACTGCCCTCTTCCTTCAGGAAACAGAGCTGATAGTGTGGAAGAACTTGTTCTGAAAAGCACTTTGAGAGATGCCTAAATTAAAACAAACAAATATATATATGTAACAGGTTTTTTATATATATGTGTGTGTGTTTAGTCGTGGAATCTGAGAGTTTTTCAGTTGACTTTTGCCTGTTAAATAGAAACACCATGACTGCTATTTTATGTGAAGGCTGTAAAACTTTGTTTTCTAGTTGGGCATATGGTTTCATTCAGTTTAACTCTGGTTAAGATACCACAGTCCTGGGCAGATGTGCTGTTTCTGTCCCGAGGTGATTGTGCAGCGTTGCCTCGTCCTGCTTCTGTGCATTTCTGCCACAAATGGCCAAGTTACACTTCAGTGGTGAAGCTAAAAATCCAGAGGAGACCTGTCCATGAGCTCTCCCAGTCCGTGTAAGGCCAGTTCATAACCCCAGATGCCCTTCCCAGTCTCACAGCTTACTGACAGAGACAAATAATCTGCCCTTGAAGGACGGTGGGGATTAAAGTGCAGGTCAGTGTTTGTCCTTTGGCTGTAGCACATCTCTCAGCTCCCGTCGTTCTCGTGCTTCTTGATGTTTCCAGAGGCTCCTGGAGCATTCCTGGTCCAGGTCTTCCTGTAGCTGAGCAGGGTGGCAGTGCCACTTCTTATTTTTTCCCAGATTCTCCCACCTGAATCTCAGCCAGAGCAGCACCAGGACTGGTATTATCCTTTGGTTAAGGAGGGGACCTTTCTCTTGGGTGGCTTTTACTGGCAGTGTTCATCTGATCCATTCGGAGCCCATCCAGATTTGGGGTGGTGAAATAGCACCGCATGATTCTGAGGGACCTTTGTGTCCCGTCTGGATCAAGTCTGAGGGTCTGCAAGGAAGCATCCTGGAAGCAGGACTTTCCTGGGATTGCTTCGATAGGGGGAAGAGAAAGGTGCATTTAAAATAAAGGACTCCAGAACAAAGTGGGATTTATTTGCTGTGTTAATCACAGTTTTGTTCTAGGTAACTGTTAAATGGGGGTATATTAACTCATTCCTGTGATCAGATGCCTTTTGCCATGAAAATGGAAGTTCTGATTTCCTTGTGGATTATGGATTGCAGTCCCAGATGTTGTATTTCACACTGTGGCACTGAAACTTGAGTGTGAAATCCCTGCAGGCCCTCAATGTGGGTGTGGGCACCTTGTGGGCTCTCACCTGGGAATCCTTTCATTCAGGTGGCTTGGAATAGAAACGAGGACACCCAGTGAGCACACTGAAGGAAATTGTTCTTGGAGTCCCTCCTGGAAGTGTCTTTGGCAGGAGCACGGGCCATGCCTGTTGAGGTTGGCTGCAGTAACCAGGCAGAGGTGTTAGGGTGAAGCTCCTCTTCTTCATACTTACAGGGTATGTTCCTGTCACAGCTTGCCTTAACCTCTACCCTCGCAAAGTATGTCAGGAATTGACTGATAACAAATCCTTTCCATCCCCAAATAAAGAAGAAATGGAGCGTGATCCGAGCGTGCCCGTTCTGGTTTGTATTTTTAGGGCCCCCAGGTTGAGAATCAGCTGTATCAATGTGATGCTGCCCATAAATAGTACGGATAAATTATGGAGAGAGGTGGTTGTTGTATAAAAGAACTGATGGAAAACCAGTGTGCTGTTGGGGGCTTGGCAGCATTTAGTGGGTGATGGAGCTGGTTATGGTGTAGTAATGAATTATAAAATGTGTGTGGCTCTGTTTCCACAAGCACAGGACTTCCTACAGCTTTCCTTCAGTGTCGTCGGCTGCCAGCTCAGTGTCCTGTCCCCAGATACCCCTGCAGGTGTCTGCTGGTGCCATCTGAGGTGGCTCTTGAGTGTCTCCCTGCCCCTGCTGGCTTTTCCAGCCCTGTGTCTCAGCCTGCTTCCCCAGCCCACTCAGAGCTGCCACTGCTGCCCTTGGGGAATGAAACCAGAGGAATTGAACTGTTCCTTGCCTCCTGCAGGAGGGAGCTGAGTTACTCAGCCAGGCTCGAGTGGGCTCTGCGGATTCGGGACCAAGAATTCCCACTCCCGCTCTTTCTGTGCATTTCACTGTCACAGCAGGATTACATGATTCACACTCTTAAGTAAAAAGCTGGTTTCTTTCTGGAACAGATCTGAGTTACTTTCCTGCAAAATAATCCTAGGAATGTGTCACTGCAGTCATCACAAACACTGCTGGCCTTGACTGTTTACATGTGCTGTCCCCTGTCCCCCAGTGCTGGCAGCACCAGTGGTGCTCAGGGCAGGAGGAGGAAGGGTTTTGTGCAGAAAACTGACCAAAAATCACAGCAAAAACATAAAACATACTTTTTTCCCCTGCTAAGATCAATAAAAATGGATTTCTGTGCATTTTTCCAGTCATTCAGATGAAGAGCTTTGATGAATACTTGACCAACAAGCAGCGGGTGCTGGATGAGAGTTCAAGGAGCCTCAAGTAACCTCCACAAAGGGCTTCCCAAATAAACTAAGGCTAAATTTGGGCTCACACCACTGTAGTTTAGCTTATCTTGTCAGCTCTTGTACTCATTTCAGCCAGTCTCAGAGGAATTTCTTTTTTCTTAATTCCCTTTCTTCAACGAATTCCCTTTTTTCAATGGCATGGCATTTTGGGGGGGGATTGCATATGATATATTTATACGTATAAATACATACATTACACACACATATATAAATACATATATGTAATTTTTATATAATGCATAAGTCCATGTCAAATGAAGTCTGCTTGCAATGCCTTTGTTTCAGGCACATTACCTTGGATATTTAATAATTTTATGGCTGTGGCTGAGCTAGTGAGCTGTGTGATAGGAGTTTGGAGTCAGGCTGTGTCCTTGCTCTCTGGGCTGGGAATTTTTGAGTAATAAAGGCAATTGTGTTTAACTCCAACTCGTGAAATCACTTGAAGTGAATTTTACCACCTTTATTTCTTCATGTTTGTTTAGTGGAATATGCACTCAGCAGGCCAAACCTAGGAAAAAGTGATTGCAGAACCAGTAAAATCAGCTGGGTGTTGAAATAAGCAGTTTTGCAGCATTCTCACTTGTTTCTTTTTCCTTCATTTCAATGTCATGTTTTTTTCCAGTGGATGACTTGTGCTTAAAACCTTGGGGCCTCAAAGTAGTTGTGAGGCTTTTTGTTGTTTTGTTGGCGGTTTTAAGGGCATTTTAATGATTCTGTCACAGATTTTGGCTGCATTTTTGAGGAGCATTTCCTGGACACTGTAATTGGCACACGAAGTGGGAGCCAGTTTGTGTAAATGCAGCTTGAATTACAGCGCTGCTTTTGAAGTCATGAGTCTTTGAGGTTCTGGTCACCTGAATTTTCAGGAAGGAGTGTGGCATTTAATTCCTGCAGCAGATTTTTGAGCTGGAAGCTCTATGGCTGTTTATATTAAAGTGAGATTTAAGTATAGGATTTTCTTGGAAAATACCAATAAAGGCTGGGGGATCAATGCAAAACCCCAAAGGTCAAGTTTTCAGTAGACTCTTGTGCTGTTCGTAGCTTTTGTCCCTGGGCATGTTATAAATCACTTCTGGAAATAATTTGGGAATTACCGAGAAGAACTTGAACAGCCTTGAAATTGCTGTGAGGAGGAAACATCCTGTGCTGAAGCAGCCTTGAAAGCATGGCATCACGTTTCTCCTTTATTGTTGATGCTGTGTTTGGGGGCAGGCAGGGGATTGCTGTGCTTTGGGGTTCCTCAGCTCGGGTTTAGGTATTGCTCTCGTGATAAAGGAGCTGCTTTTAGCTCCAGAGGCTCTCCCTCCCCACCGTTTTTTGGCCTGGGTAGTGAGGTTTATTTACTGGAGTGTTGTGGCGTGTTTAAGGTGGGTATTTGTCCATGATGCCAGTGGATGTCATGTTTTGGGATAAAGGACCGACTTTCTGAGGATCCAATTGACAAATGCTTCATTGGAGCTTCAAAATGCTTAATTCTCACTGCATGTCTGTGTTGGGGGAGGCACAACAGTGTCTGTATCAAAGTATTGGAAACTTACATTGCTGATTCTTTGGTTTAGGCAGAAAATCTCGTAATTTCTCATCTGATTCATCATGGACATTTTATTCCCCAGATATCACTTAGGTCACGTCAGCTTTCTGTTTCTTGCGCTGTGATTTCCAATAGCTCCTTTTTGAAATCCAGCGTATTTCCCTTATGTTTTTAAAAAAAAACAGTAAGGACTGTGGTAACATCTCTATTTAATTTAAAAGATAAATGCCTGGCACTGGGGAGTTCAGCTGTCTGAAAACAGCTTTGGGGGTTTTTTTCCCTCCTGGTAAAAACGCTCCCTTCCTTTGTTGAAAGGGGAAATGAGCGTGGCAGAGAATCCTTCGTGAATTCTTGGGAAGGATGGAGGGACAACCTTTGTGATCCAGGGTATCTGCAGGAGTGGTCACACCTGGGGCCACTCAAATGGCACAGCCAAAGCTTGTGAGCAGGCAGGTCACGGATATTTTAAGGTGCAGTGGTGCAGCACTTGGGAGTGGCCAGAGGTTTTCAGTTCTCGGTGTCAGATGCAATCCTGAGCAAGGGTTTAATTCAGAGGCACAGTTTTCATCCAAAATCCATAGTGGGGTTTTTTTACTGCATTTATCTCAGGCTTTTCCTTCATATGGAGACTGGTCTCTACAGAGATTGCTTCATCCAGTAATTCTTTGAGAGCCCTCTGTGACTCCCTGCCTGCTTTTTTAATGGGGAAAAACTCATGTAGTGCCTCCCTAGATAATTTTGTTCATTCTTCTTGTCTATTACTGTGCCTAAAGCAATTTAACAGGTAATATGTTTGAGATTTTTTTTTTCTGCTGTAGCCTTGGTGTAATTTGCCATGATAGTTGCTTTAGAGGTTTGCAGAAGACAAACATGCCTGGTTGTAAGCACACACCTGGCTTAGCTACTTAGAATAAGGTTGGCCTTGATCTTGGAAGTCTTTTCCATCCTGAATTTTCTGAGATTTGAACAGGGATGCAGACACCACCTGGTGTGTATCCACGGTGCTTGGGATAGAGCAGGGCATGTTGGTGATGCTCAGCTCTAACGAGCAGGGTTAATGAAAATCAGCTCTAATGAGCAGGGTTAATGAAAATCACCTCACAAGAAGCACCTGGGCAGCATTTCCTCTAAAGGAGGCTGCATTTAAAGAGCCTGGAGGCAGCTCTGGAAGTAGGGATGTAAGGGCTTCATGGAAGAGGGCAGATTGATCCCAGGCAAGGTAAGGTTTTTCAGTTTGCATTGTCTGCTGTCTGGCTTTTTCATCAAAACAGCTCTTCTGTAAAAATAGTAGGCTTGTGTGCAGCCTTTAATTTTGTTGTTCAGCCTGGTAAGGTGATTCTGCTTAAAACTGCTGAGAGGCTTTTCTTAGCCTCCTTTAGATCTTCCAGAGGGAAGGGCAGCAGGATGTGAGCCTCCTACTCTTTTAGGTTCCCTGATAAACCATGCTCCTGGTGAAATGGCCAGTCCTAAAACGATGTGTAAATGTTCTGCTCTTGCCTTGGAGGCTGGAACGAGGCAGATAAGGGGAGCAAATTTTCCTGAGATATTCATCTTGTGGTCTGAGTAAGAGGAGAATGAGTTGGACAATAGGGATTATCTGAAATCTGTATTCTGTATCTTTTTCTTTTGAATGTACCAGGATGAGTGGAGCTCAGAGCAGCCTGGTCTGGTGGAAGGTGTCCCTGCCCATGGCAGTAGATTATCTTTTAAGGTCCTTTCCAAACAAACCATTCTATGTTTTTTGATAACTGGAAGGTATTAAAGTGGAAGTATGTTTTTACTTAAGCAAGCAGGAGCTGCTAGAACTGTTCACCCTGCTTTTATTTAATGGTGGATATTCTGTTGCATATCCAGGTGTATGTTGTCAGGTCCCTAACTGTGGTCTCTCCTCCTCTCCCTGAGTTGGTTGTAATTTGCATAACGTGGTGGAGCCCCACCTTTTAAAGGCTGGTTAATATTTGTGTGAGTCAGCAGGGACATAAATGGTCCACTGAAATGCTTCCACAGCTGATAAAGGTGAGGTGTTAATTGGAGCCAGGTGGTGCAGGTGGCATTACCTTTGCCTTATATTGAAATAGTCTGGGGACTTGGATTTCAGGTGTTGGGGGTCACCCAAACCGCTGTTATAAAATGAGTTGGGTTTTCTTGTCTGCCTCTCGTTGGTGTTTGGGATAAAAGCTGTTTTGTTTGTACATGAACATGGAAAAACCTTAGTGTTTTGTGGAATGAAGAGATTTCACTGCTGGGATTGCTTTGCCACCATATACAAAGGTTTGTCCTCGCATTTTCTTGCATATATGGATAATAAGCACATCTGCTTAATCTGAAGATTTCTGTATTAAACCAGCTTCTTTGGATTTCCCTAAACAGAATACTCAGAGCAGGAGGCACCTCACTTTTCCAGCTCTGCTTCCATCAGGTACAATTTGATGCCATTTTTCTCATCCTGGGGTTAGATGTCTTAAGCAGTCAAGAGAAAAAAATCTGGAATGCAGTTGGAACAACCTTACAGCCATCATTTGGGACCAAGTCACAAGTGGCAACTTGTTGGCTTGTTAGAAAAGTTGAACTTGTGCTGGGAAAGGGAGATTTTCATATTGCATGCCTTTGGGAATAATTTCCAAGAGACAGGTGAAGAGGGTAAATTTGGAAATGCTTGTTTTTCTTTTGCTTTCAAACCTATGTCCCTGTTAAGTTCAGGCTTTTATCTTATAAATAGTATTATTTGTTGACACTGTGACCTGCAGTATGGTAAACCCCCATCACTGCTATGAATTAAGTGGAAAGTTCAGTAAAGGCAGTTAAAAATGTGCCAGAATTGGTAAATAAGATACCTGTTGAAATTGCCACATCCCTTGAGGTATTCCAGGCCATGCTGGACGAGGCTTGGAGCAACCTGGACAAGTGCAAGTTGTCTCTGCCCATGGCAAGGGATGAAATGAGATGGTTTTGTAGGTCCCTTCTAACCCAAACCATTTTGGGATTCTGTGGTGGCTGTCAGTATTCACTGGCTATTGGACAGGGAGGGAAAATGTGGATGCTGGAGAAGGAATTCCAGTATTGTTGGGATTTAGTTTATGCAAATGTCTTGTGGTATTTCAAATAAATTTAAGGAGGGGGAAAAACCCTTCCTAGACAGAGCTTTTGATGATGCTGCAGAGGTAGTCAGGCTCTGGTTTCCTTGCACAGCCTCCATAAAAATGTTGGAAGAGCTGTGTGCTAAAAATACATCCTTAACCCTACAGCAGTGGCTTGGGTCAGCCTTCCTGGAGGAACCAATCCCTTTAATTAGTAAGACAGTGAAGTTTATTTTGGGGTTTGCTTTGTTTTCATTCTGGGATGTGAACTCCTATGCACTGCAGCTTAAAAAAATACAGAATGCTGTAGCTCTGCCAGGGTCTGCTCCAGCTGCTGGCAGCAGCTGCAGCCTGCACTGCACTCCTTGTCCCCCTGCCTGCCTTTGCCTGGGAAAAAATAAATCCATTTAAACAGGGAGGAGGAGCCAGGAATTGTTTTGATCTGCCCCAGTAGCTGCCTTGATGTGCTAACCACATGTCTGTGTCCATGTGAGCCTGAGGACAGAGTTCCCCTGGCTTGGTGTGGGGGTAGATTTTTGGGAGCTCCGTGGAAAGGGCAGAGCTGGTCCCTCTGTATTCTGGAAGTGTGTGCATTCAGTGTCACACGTTCTGCTGCTGCTCTTGGGGTGGTTTTTGGAGATTTGGAGACTGTGGCTGTTTGTGTGCTGTTCCTCACTGTACTGCTTCCAAGTGGCTGCGTTTTATTAAGGATTTAAGGCTGCACTTGATTGTGTTAATTATTTTCTTAAGAGCGCGTGCTGGTGGTGTTGCTGGAGCAGAGCCTGACACCCTTCTTGTTGGCTTTGAACTGCATTTTAGATCTTTATGTGGGGTTTTTGTCACTCCTTTTTTTTTTTTTTTTCCTAAACATGAAAAGAATTTTTTTATAATGAATTTCAGCTGCTGATGGGGTCAAGTTTACCTGAGGAAGTGGCACAGAGGTGACAGAATATAAACTGGCCTCCAGCTTTCCTTTCTCAGCTCATATAAAGGAAATAGGAGGTTATAGGATTAGTAAGGGAACAGAATTTGAATGGAGAGTAATCCTCTAAGTGTTTGGGTGCAGGGGTTTAAGCAAGGACTCAGTTTACAGCGTGGCTTTTTAGAGCACGTTATAGGTCAAGATGCAGCAAGAGGGCTTGTGCAAAAATAGCTCATTTTTTTCCAAATTCTCCTTTAATAGGCCTCATTTGCATGTTGTAAAATAGCAAGTGTGAAAAGCATCAGAGCCAGGACTTTAACAGAGGTGTTTGGTCTCTTAGGTGAACAAAATTGGTTTCTGATTACTGAGCTCTGCATGGGCTCCTTGAAAGATATCATTTCTAGTGCAGTGCTTTGAGTTTAAAAGTATGTGCCCGGGGTGATGGGAACCTGCTGAAGCTTGGAAAACACACTCGAGTTTCTTGGCTTCACCCAGGAAACACAAATAAGAGCGTAGCCAGAGGGCAGGATTTTTGCAAAGACCCACAACAGTCTGATTCCTGGATGAGTGGGGTTTTTTTTTAAAAAAAAGTCATATTACCAGTTCTGGCAAAGTAAAGATTCAGCTTTACAAGCCCCAAATGGAGCAGGATTAATGAATGGATATTTCAAATGGTTCTGTGTCGATTTAGATCTTGGGCATTGCAGTAATTCTTTGGGTGATGTGGGTGCTGGATGGAGGGTGAGGTGGGAGGGGAGGAGAAGCCAAAGGGGAATGCTAGGGAATGGACCTTGGCATTGCCACAGGTTTTCCTTACTTCTGGCTTCCTCCAAACCTGCAGCTTTATCTGCAGGGGAGAGCTGAAAGAGGCTTTGTGTTGCAGCCACCCAGTCTAAAGTTCACATGAGCAATGTTTTGGGTTTCTGGAACAAATACTTTGTACTTGCACAGGTCCCATATTTCCCAAAATGCATGGTGGCAGCAGGTGCTTTTTAAATAGGAAGCTGTGGAAGGAAACTCTTTCCTGATGGAACATTTGGTCACATATTATCTTTTCTAACTTATTAACTGATTTTAAGCAGTTTTCAGGCAAAAAGTGCTGGCAGACCTGAGCCTTCCCCTCCTTGCTTGGCTTTCTGTTGGCTTCAGGATGCATCCCTGGCTCAGCTGTGCAGTGCTGAGTCCCAGGTTTTTAGTGCTGGTTTAATCTTTTGGTGGCTTTACAGCCTTTTGGGCAGCAAGGTAATGAAATGGAGCAAGTGGGTATTAGCCTTGTTGCAGGAAGATAAAAACTAATTGGGCAGCTGAAGCACCTGAGGCAGGTCTGCACTGCTCTGGAGTTCCCAGGGGAAGGGAGACAGGACAGGGCACCTGTCTGTACTGGGAAGCTTTGTGGGACCATCTTTTTGACTCATGAGGTCAGGGAGATGCTCTCCATGCACAGAGACTGTGTGTTCCCCACCCCACTTTCCTGCTTTGGGTCCTTTTCTCGTAGTGGATCTCTGCACAACTGAAAGAAAATGGGCCCCTTTAGGCTGTTTCCTTGCTGCTGTAACCAAGGCTTTTCCACTGCTTCCAGCTCAGCATTAATTCCCTTTGAGACCGTGCTTTGGATTACATTAACTTTTTTTTTTTTGACATTTGACAAAAGCTTTGTTTAAACAAGTTAGATGTGCATCAGGCTAATAAATATAAACCTCGTCAGATTATTCCTGCTGGGCTGTTCTCTGGAGAACAGTGTCTCATTTGTGTATTTTCCACTAATCATCTCCAAATCTTGCATGGGTGATATCAAGTTAAGGAAAGTGGATTTAGGATTACATATGGTACAGTCAGGGAAAAAGAGGCTCTGTTTTGACAACCAGCATAGCAATCTGGGAGACATGACTCCAGTTCTAAAAAATGTTTTCAGAAATGCGTTGCATAAACAAGTCATCATTTCCCTGGTGGAGAGGGGGAATGTTTTTCTAGATGTACTTCTGTACAAACCTTCTGGACCCATTTTCCGTAGCCTCAGTGAAAAGCACTGGAAAAGGTCAGTCTGAATTGTCGGATGATGTCAGAGCACAGACTTGGGTTGACAAGTGAGGAAGTTGGGCCATGAGCTGATTTGTAAGCGACTCAACTTGTGCCCTGCAGGTTTTGGCACGTGGGTGCTGTGACTGCACCAGGTTATCCAGGGCAGCAGAAGAACAAGGAATCCTCCATGGTACCATCACTCCTTTGCAGGCTCCTCGAGAGTGGAGAGGGCATTTTGGGCATGGGGAGGGTGTGAGTTCAGCTGAGTTATAGGATCACACCCGTTGAACCCCGTTGACTTCATCCTGGCTGCCTGGGTGTGATGAGGGGTAGAGTTTGCCTCTGTCTGCATTAATCACACTCTGTGCAACCAGTGAGCTGGAATTGTGAGGTCTGTAGGTGGATGGATAAATGAGGTACTGGGGAAGGGCAGACTTGGCTTTTATGGGGAAAATCACAGCTCACATTTACTCGAGTTCTGTAGGGGAGGACAAAAAAAATCTGTTCATTTTGACTGCTTCGCTAAAGACTTGAGCTGAGCTGCCATCAGATAAGAGGAAGGGTCCTCTTGTGCAGAAAACTTTATTAAAAGTAGGAAATCTTGTCTAGGGATAAATAATTGATTTTCATGCTGAAAAGATCCAGCAGCAAATCCGGGAGGAATCTGCTGCAGCCTCTTCAGGTTAAGATACTGATGAATGCCCAGGGAAAGGGAAAACCAGGAGCTGGTTGTGCAGAGGTGCAGAAGAACCTGGTGGTGGTTAGAGATGAAAGTCCTGGTGGCTTGAACTTGATGAGGGTCTGTGAAGAGTGGTGTGGGCACAGTAAGAGTGGTGAGTTTAGTCCAGGCAAGAGCAGCACCCCTGAGGAGTGGGGCAGCCAAGAGGGATCAGCATGAGAGAGGAGGGGCAGGTAAAGATGGAGTCACTCTTGTTCATCCCTTCCTACTTAAGGATTAAGAAGCACGTTGTGAAACTGGTAAGAGGCAGATTAAAACCCAGCCCAATAGTTTTCCCTTTTGTTATAATCCCAAAAACAATTGAGCTGCGAGTCCCTGTAGGACCTTGGCAGTGTCCTTAGCAGAGATGCACAGCTGTGAGTAGAACACCCCAATGGTTGTGTTTATGGGAAGAGGCTGCCTCTGTCTGAACCTCTTGTTCACAGAATCCCAGGATGGTTTGGGCTGGAAGGGACCTTCAAGCTCATCCCACCCCCTGCCATGGGCAGGGACACCTTCCCCTGTCCCAGCCTGCTCCAAGCCCTGTCCAGCCTGGCCTTGGACACTGCCAGGGATCCAGGGGCAGCCACAGCTGCTCTGGGCACCCTGTGCCAGGGCCTGCCCACCTTCACAGGGAATGATTTCTTCCCAATATCCCATCCACCCCTGCCCTCTGGCAGTGAGAAGCCATTCCCCCTTGTCCTGTCACTCCAGGCCCCTGTCAGTTTTTAGTCTGGATTTGGTGTCTGCCACTCTCAAGTGTTTGTACTTCTGTCACCATTCTGTTGTGCATGACTTGATATTCCTTTTCTCTCCTTCTTCCTATGCCTTCTTTGCCCCCAGGGCTGCTGTGGTGTTGCTTGTTTACTGCCATCTGCTTCATGTTCTGCTGCTTAAAATTTGGGGATGCTCAGGTGTTGCCTCAGGACGGGCTCCTCTGTGGAATCCCAGTGCTGGGAATTCTGCAGCCTGGCTTCACATGTGCTTGGGTTTTATTTATTGTTGCTTCTGGAGCTGTGCCAGGGCAGGGTCAGGCTGGAGATCAGGAAAGGTTCTTCCCCCAGAGGGTGGTGGGCACTGCCCAGGCTCCCCTGGGAATGGGCACAGCTCTCCTCCAGAGCTCCAGGAGGGTTTGGATAAGGCTCCCAGGGATGCCCAGGGTGTGGGACTGTTGGGGTGCCTGTGTGGGGCCAGGGGTTGGACTGGGTGATTCTCGTGGGTCCCTTCCAGCTCAGGATATTCCATGATTCCCTCTTCTTCTCTACCAAGTAGTCCCCAAGTTCCCCTTGCTAATTTTTTTCTGATTATTTCAGTTACAGCCATTCTTACCTATCTGAAAAGCTAAAAGTCTTTTCAGCCTGCCCAGCAAAACCATTTTTTAAAATTAAATCTCTATTGTAACTTTCTTGTTGCCAGATAAATCTGTTTCCATACTCCTTCAAAATGCTCTTTTCCCCCCACTTCATCTTTTTAAATTTATCCTTTGACAATGATTCTTCTTGTGCCAACTGCAGAAGCTGTCCCTTTTCATCTTTGATGCTTCTCAGGGTGGTTCCTCATTAATATTCATATTTGAATAAGAAAGGCTAATTCCCTGTTTGTGTCTGTAGTCAGGAAAGGCAGCCCAGGCTGTGGTTTTGAAGAGTCTCATTTTGGCTACTGTGGGCATCCTGGGAGGTGGGTTTTCCCTCCTGCCTGTCCTTGAGTGTGACTTGAACATCTGGAAACCTTATTGCCAGATTTTCACTGAGTTCTGTGTGGTATCACCTTCCCTTGAGGCAGGAGATGGGAGAAAACACAGCTCACCCCTGGTACTGCCCTGCTTTTGGGCAAACCCAACAAAATAAGGCATTGACCAAACATTCCATCTCCAGTGCCTTCTTTTTCTTCCTGGATTCCACTGCTGCTGTGGGTCTGTGTTTAGCTGATTTTTTCTTTTTTTTTTGTGGGGGTTTGGCCCTTAGGAAATGTTGTTTATTGCCTGAAAAAAAAGATATTACTCCGCTGCACTGCAGAGATGATAATTTCCATTCCCAGTTTTATTGGAGCAGGGAGCAGTTGTACTACAGGGATGCTTTCATTTTCTCTTTGTCTGCTTTTTATATTCCTTTCAACCTCTTGGTGGGGTTGTCATTGCCTGCTGGAAAAGGGGCTGGCCCAGACTTCCAGTGCCACATTTCGCTGAGGGATGTGTTAGGAAATGTGCATTTGATTGGAATTGAGTTGTATTCCTGACAGTCCTCACTCCAAACATCCCTTGTTGATCCCTTGCTCTGTGCTTCTCCCACGGCAGAGCTGTCCCAGGAGAGAACTGTGGTTTTCATCTGTGGGATTTTAATTTCTCTTACACTATGGGTTGGAACCCAACCCACTGGGAAAATACAGAGAATGGGAAGTTTTCCTTGTGAAGCATGTAATTTATTTTTCCTTATAAAAAGCCTACAGCCAAAATATTTGCTCTGTTTGGTTTTAGGATTTTGTTTTGCGGGGTGGGCAGGGTTAGGACGAGTAGTCAGGGTCGGAGCTACATTATATTTAAGGGCAAAACAAATAATTTGGTGGGGTTAGATGTAAAACTTTGCGCATGAGGTTGGGTTTGGGAATGTATTGTCCATCATTCCTTTTGTAGGAAGCATGGAGTTATCCCTAAGGAGGTAACATCCCTGCATCCACCTGAGAGCTGTGTAGAGTGGCTGTAGATGTGAGAGAGGGGGAATACTAACAGCAGCAAATTGCTGAAATGTTTTGATTTCAACAAACTGAAAATTGAAGACAAAACCCAAATGCCGTGGCGAGAGCCGAGTGCTCTCCAGTTCCCAAGCTCAGAATTGTGTTTTGGGGAAGGCTGATTTGCTGGCTGGGGGAGCTTGTGCAGCTCTTTGCATCCCTGGTCCTCCTTTTGTTTCCATGGCAGCACAAAGGATAACGCTGCTGCAGCTGCCAGATGCTGCAGGAAGAGAGATTACGGCTTTGACCTAAATATCTCTTTAATACAGTTCTCAGTTACAGGGAAAGGTTTTTTCAGATGTTGGAGATTGAGGAGACTCTGCTGAGCCTGGGCTCGGAATCCTGATGCCTTAACTGCTCTAAGCTCAGCCTCGTTTTCCTGTTTATAATTAGGAATTGGGAATGGCCAGTGATAAATCTGTCCAATATCAAACGTTCATGCTGGAGCTGGAGGAGCTCGTGGGGTTTTATCCGTCCTGACAGCGCTGGCAGGGGATGGGAGGAGTCTCAAACTGACTCGTGAAATCCCTCTGGTTTTAGGGCTGTAATTGCCCTGGCAGTTTTGGTTACTTCTTCTGCAGCGTGTGTATTAATGCTGTTAGTGAAGTGTAAATACAGCATTGTGCAGGGCTGGGATGTGATTCCCAGAGCCTGGCTGGAGTTCCCACCCACAGGAGGGGCAGGGAGCTGCAATGCTGCTTTTTGCCTAAACTGCCTGAGAATTATAAATTACATCTGCAGTTCAGGAAGGAAAAAAGGGACTGTTAGGAGCTGGGTGGTTGTAGCAGTAATTCCTAACTGGCATACAGTGGAAAGCCATAGAATCCGTGATTCTATCACCCAGAGTAGGCATGAAATAAAACCTTAAATCATCCTGATACTGTTGCAGGTGGGTTTCTAAAGGTTTTATTTGTTGCTGCTTTGTAGTTACTGTTCGGTGTAATGAAACAGAATGAATAAGCAGAGAGGACCCTTATAAAAAAATATTGTGAAAACCCAAACGCACCAGATATAAAAATTTGTAGAATTCCAGGGTGATTTGTGTTGGAAGGGACCTTAAAGCCTGACCAGTTCCACCCCCTGCCATGGGCAGCGACACCTCCCATTAGACCAGGTTGCTCAGAACCCCATAAAATATATAAAAAGAGCCTTTTGAAACGTGACACGATCTTGCAAATAATGCAAAGCTTAGAAATCAAAGCTTAAGCTTTTATGCAAAACTTGGAAATCAACATGTCAGGATGGTTTTCTGCTATTTTCTGTTGGAACTGACTCAGTGCTTTGACCTAAAGTGCTGAGGGCTGGGTTGGAGTGGATATGCTGTGAGATTGCCCCTCCTAAAAAATGCATGTTTTAGGAGGATCACAAGTCTCAACCCAAAAGCTGCACGTTTCTCTCTTTGCTAAGAAAATCAGCACACGAGCTTTGGGAAATGCATCCTGAAAATGCTGCTTTGATGCAGCTCCAGGAGAGAGATGTGTGGCCTTATCTGCATCCTTGTGGGCAAGTGGGAGCTTGTAGGAATATTTTCTGTACCTGTTCACTCTCAGGTTTTTATTTCAAAGCAGAAGAAACTCTAAATATTGCTCGTAATGCAGAAATTATTGAAGGGGAGAGCGGTGTGTGATGTGGCTGTCGGTACTTTTAACTTCATTTCTGTGGTTTTGAGGGCTCCTGTTTTAGCAAAAAGGATCTTTAGGTGAGAGTTTCCAGAGAAAACCCTTGGCTTTCCTGTATTTTATTTATTTACAGCTTTTCCTCATTTAGAAGGACAGCCGAGTAGCATTGGGATTGCCTGAGGGAAGTTCCTGCTATGGAGCTTTCCAAGAATCGTGAAAGATTTAAGTCCTTTCATGTCATCCTGCAGAGATATCTGCCTGCCCTTCCCTCACCACTCCTTTTGGTCAGGTTGCCATTGAGTTTCCATCTGGATCAGAGGAAGAGACAACTCTGAGCTTCCAGTTTTTGCTAGTGAAGGGTGAGAGATATGGGTGAAAAAAAAGGGCAAAACAAGGTTGGATCAAGGGCTGCTGATGGGCAGGCTGCTGTGCTGGCACTGTCCAGTGCTGTGTTAATATTGGGGCTGCCCAGGCTCCCTAAAATAAGACACAGACAAACTGCACTGGCTGGTGGGGATTTTTTCCTCAGGATGGACCCAAAGGATGGAGAGTGTGGTGTAAATCTAATTGGCCCCAGTTAGAACCATTTTCTCAGAGGTACCATTAGCTGCCTTGCTGCTGTTGCCCATGGCAGTAAATGGAGTTAATTTAAGAGAGGGTCTCCAGTGTAAAAAAACTCAAGGATGGGATGAGCCAGACTGCTGGGCTCTGAACAGCCAGGCCCTTGCTGTGGTTATTGCTGGAATGGCTGAGAAACATTTCTGGTTTTCATGACTTCCCTCTTCTGAATCATGTATGCTGGGATTGGCCTTGGCCCTGTGTTCTCTCCTTGACATTATTTTGCTAATATTTATCTAGATTTTGTGGTCATTCCTGGATTTGAAGAAGTAGATTTTTCTTTTGGACAATTCTAAGCAGGGCCTTTAAATACGTAGTGGTTGAACAGTGAGACCTTGGAATCAGCTGCTGTGCCATGGAGTGCAGGAACCTCAAACCCCAGGATTTCACCTCAGCAGGTGTTGTGCCATCCCTGGAAGTGTCCAGGGCCAGTTTGGACAGGGCTTGGAGCCCTGGGATAGTGGAGGGTGTCCCTGCCCATGGTGGGATGGATGAGCTTTAAGGTTGCTCCCAACCCCAGCCGTTCTGGGACTCGTGTGGTGGAACTGAAGTCTACATCTCATTTGTAATGCTGGCCTTAAGGAGGCTCCTCTGGGTGAGGCTGAGTCACTGAACTGAGCTTTTACAACAGCCAAGGATCCTCTTGGCATTCGTGCTTTAGTGTAGTGGGAGAAATAAAAACAGAAGAATTGAGAGGGGGGAAAAACCACGAAGACTTCTGTGGTGGCAGAGTAAACTTTGCGAAGGAAATGCAGCTTAAACCATCTTGGTGCACTTTTAAAACAACACGAGTGACACCATGAATATTTGAAGCTTTTGATCAGTGATGCAGAAATGAAAGAAGCAGCACATGCAACTGCGATTAATTATTGACAGAAGTAATTCCTTGCATGTGTGGAGCCTGTAGTGGGACGTGAAGGTTGAGTTCACTGGAATTCCAGAGCTGGGCAGTAATGCAAACAAGACCCCAGTTGATCAACTTCATACATATGGTTCTATTTATTATGCAAATCTCTTCCAATATGTTTAAATCAGCATGTGGTGGTGGGGGGTTGCAGCTTCAGCAGAGGATTTTTGTGGGCTGTACAGTTTAGGCTCTGCATGCTCCAGTTTGATGGATCCAGTGTTTCCTGCTGTAGTTTTAAGTTAGTTTTCTTTATTTAGGAAAATAATCCCCAAACCTGTTTGTGATGTTCTATCTGTGAGTATCTGACCTTTTCACCTTAACTTCTGTGGATCTTGGAATAACTCAATCTTTCCTGAGGCATTCCTGGAAACTGAACTGGGTAGAGGGTGCTTCCATGTCCATCCCAGTGATGGAACACAAATCTCACACTGCTGAAGAGACCAGGTGCTGTTTCATGCCATGTTCTGTGTTTAGCTCTGGTAATTCCTTGTAAACATGCCATTGTAAAGGAATCTCGTAGATCTCCTAAGAGAAATGAGTTGGGTTTATTTTTTTAAAGGGCACTGGAAGACCTTACGTAAATTAATTGCAAATTGAGGATAATAGAAGTAAGAGAACTTAGTTTAAAGTAGTTGGGTTGAGGTCAAGGTGTGTGGTGGGTTTTTTTTTAAGGCATATTTAACAATAAACTGGAATTTCAAGTCTTCTCAGTATTTTGGACACTCAAAACCTGTGTGGTGGCAGGAACCAAGGGCTTGGCAAAAAGGGGGAAGGTAGCTTTGTCAAGAAGTCTAGCACATTGCCAAGTGGATTTTATTTCTTATATTGCTAGTCAGGATTTAAATGCCTCTGTTGCCCATACTGAGGGTACTTGAGACCTGATAGAGTTTTGGAAGGTCCTGGGGTGGGGTTTTGGTGCATTTTGATGAAGGAAGGACTGAGTAGGAGGAATAAATCCACGTCCTCAGGCTGGGTCATCCTGTCTGCAGCTGCCCACCTTCTGCTTTGTCTTTTGGCCTCTCTGCTCTTTGGAATTTTAGCTTTCATTGCCTCCCTGATTTGTCCTTTTGGAAAGCACAGGTCTTCCAAAAGAATATTTTAAGGTTTTTATTATAGAGAAAAGGATTTGTGATGTTCTTGTTACCCTTGTGAGGCTGCCCTTTGGCTTGGCAGATTTTTTTTTTGCCGTTCTCCAAGTCAGCAGCAGTGATTTGCTCACTCATCTTTTTTTAATCTTCCATGGTGATAAAATCCAGTGGTTCAATTTTATGGGAGCTTGTTGACATTAATAGGGAGCTCTCCCAGTTTGTTCCACACACCTAAACCTCCACGAGTCAGGGATAATACCTGCCTGAGACTGATGGTTTTCCTTGACTCCTGAGAGTCTGGAGGTGAGCTGAAACCTCTTCATCTCATTCAGCCTTGGCTGCTCCTTCTCAAATCCACAGCAGCTCAAAGCAAACCAAGAGAGTTGATAGTTTCCTGTTAGGGCTGTGAAATTTTTCCCAGTAGCCCATCTAAAGCTCCCCATTGCATCACTCCCTGTCTAGGAAAACATTCCCTCCCACAGGAACGTAGGAGAACGTCCTAGACCAAGCTGTGGTCCCTTTGGAATGCCTTAATCATGAGCAGGTCCTGCATGCAAGTGTTCCCAAATGGAAATTGCTGCTTGTTTTCTCTCCCATCTCAAGTTACTGTCACCTGGGTGTGGTACAGAAAGGTCCTCCTGGGGGTTTTGATCCAGTGGGACTTCATGGAACGGGAGCTGCATAATAACCACAGTGTCTTCTCTTGCACCTGGAATGCCAAAGGTTAACCCAAGTCTTCAGAGCATTTCATTCTGAGCCTTTGGTTTTCCTTCTCCTGCCCGTGAGTGTATGGGAAGCAGCTCATACCTGTGCCAAAATACTGATCATTTTCCATGTGTTTTCACATAGATCCACACAGGATTTATTCAGGGCTGAAATACAAAGGGATGTGTTACATAAAACCGGAGAAGGTTTCCTAATTCCCGACTAATAGGTCCTTCTGGGATACTGAGGCAAAAGCCATGTATTTGAGAGACACTGGAAAACACAAGTTTGCTGTGTGATTGTTTTTAGGTGGGTGCTGGGAAAGCTTGGATGGTTTCTGAAGTTATCGAGGGTCACATCTGGAGTAGGAAATTGCCTCCAATTTCTTTCACTCTCCAGATCAAAAAATCAAATGGAACAGCCTTCTCCTGCTGATGGGTGTATTGGAAGAGAAGCAGTGGCTTGCTTAAAAACAACATGGTCAGGTGTGACCTTGCAGCTGTTATTTCCTGTGGCATCAGGGATGGATGGGCACACGGGGAATCTCGGTGCTGCTGCATTTCTGTGGAGTTGGAGCTGATGTGCTCAGTAGGAGCATCCTGTGCTGCACAGGCATTCAGCTGGTTTGCATGGTTCTGCAGGGGTTAAATCATGATCCACGCTGGATTTGTAACAGAAACATGACTGTCTCTTTGCTTACAGCTGACCAGACCTTTATGGAAGGAATAAAATTGTGAAAGCTTTGAAATACAGACAAATAGAGCCTTATTTCTGTTCTTTGGTGTGGAATTGTCAATGTCCTGGAGCAAGGTGCAGCCCAAAGAACTTAATTTCTGTTGGGGGCAGTGATAAACTTGCCTTTTTTTTCAAGAAATCAACCCCTGCCCCAAGTAGTTCTTAATTAATTTTGTATAAATGGCTCTGTGGTTTATTTCTGCCTAGATTATGCTGTTGAAAAAAACAACATGTTTGAGGAATAAGAGGAATAAAGAGAGATTTTCCCCTGCCTGAGCGGGGATGTTCCCACTGACTCTGGTTGCTGCAGTTGCTGATATTAAGTGTGATGTGCAGTAGAAAAATAACATATTTTAGAAGCAGCAGATTTTCTTATTTACCTGGGCGGAGAAGTTACTGCAGATGGTGGCAGCTGCAGTCAGTGACACATAATGTGATAAATCCAAGGCTTTTCCTACAGGGAAGGAATGTGTTGTTGTGGAAATGGTTTAACCAGGTACACACTGGAAGAGCCTTTGCACAGCTCCAGGGGCCTGGAGTTAGTTTGAGCTTGCTGATGATGTGGGAGCACTTGCTGCTGAGAGCAGATCCCTGCAGAATGGGAATTTCTGGAATTTTTTTATATCATTTCCCCAAACCCCTGTTTTTTGTCATGTTGGGCTGTCAGCCACCCAGGAGTCAGGCGTGGCCTTTGGTCTCGCATTCCCAAAGCCTTGGCATGAAATTGTGTGCAGCAGAGCATTAAATGTCATTATCCTGATGTTGGGTATGTTTTCCTCTTCCACAGATGCCTTTGTGAACAGCCAGGAATGGACACTGAGCCGATCTGTACCGGAGCTGAAAGTGGTGAGTTCATGTTTGCTCCCGTCTTGGAAAACGTCCTGGACGTGTCACACACAAGTGGGGATCTTCCATGCTGCATTCGGGCTGCTGTTGGGAAAAAATGTAGAAAGCAGTTTTAATAAGGAAAGAATTTTTCCTCTACGTCTCTCTTACAGACTCCCAGGAGGGTTTAGGTTGGGAAGGACCTCAAAGCCCATCTCATTCCACCCCCTCCCATGGGCAGGGACACTTTCCACTTCCCAGGTTGCTCCAAGCCCCTTCCAACCTGACCCTGAACACTTCCAGGGTTGAGGCTTATGTTTATGAAGATGATGTATGTTCAATATTTATTTTAATCGTGCTTCAAAGACCTCTCAGTATTTTATTGCTGTTTGAATTTGTTCTGCTCCAAGGAGCAGCTTCCAGGGTGGGTCTTCTCAGAAGGGGAGAGTCTTATGAGAGCAGTGGAAGTTAGCAGCTGACATGACTCATTTTATCTCCCCATAATAAGTTTCCTTGATTTCTGAAGGGACCAAATGTCTATTCTTCCTCTCTTTAAAGAATTGAAACCTTTCCCAAATGTTTGTTGATCATAGTGTTTTATAGAGGTGAGAGCATCTGCAAGGCCACACTTGAGAGGATAAATGCACTTAGAGAGAGGCATTTTACTGGGAGCAGCATCCTCACAGCTACAGTTCCGTGCTTGTTTTGATTTTAGCAGTGCTCAAGGTGAGTGCAGGAAAAATCTGGCAGTCAGTGCATGTAATTCCCTTATACAGGAAAGGTCGCCAGGTTTTGTTAAACAGATTAGTGTCATTTTGAAGACCCCAGATTCCTCACACGATGAAAAAGCCAGGAATTCAGGACTGGAAGGTGTTGATTGGATAGGAGTCCAACACTGTTAGCTGGCTTATCCTGGGTTTCCTTGCACATCCCTTCCCCTTCTCTGAGCCCTGCCAATTCACCAAGAAAACTGAGAATTGCAAGACCAGAGCTGCAGGTGTACTCCATGTTGTAATTCAGAACTCAAACGATTATCAAGCACCAGGTGATGGTCTCAGGGTACATTTTTCTCTCGTGGTAGCCTGGCTGCATCATGTGAGTGCTTACCTTGGGTGTCTGGCCCCTGTGTTGTCTGAAGCAGGGTGGGAAAACAGATTTCAGCTGCGTGGCTGCTGCAGGGAATTGATTTGCAGCGGTCAGCGTGCCACGGGATGACTGTCCAAGGGTAAAAGCAGAACCTGTGCTGTTACAAAAATAATTATTTGATTATAGGGCTGCAAATGGTGGAAGCCAGCAGCACCAGCTGTGCGTGTGAACTTGTGCTCCAAGAGGAAGGGGGTAGATCAGGAAGCCCAGCTGAAATCTGCTCTGCCTTTCCTGCACATCTGCCCTTGGGGAGGGGCCATGAGTGACCTCAGTGTCATTCCCTTGCTTCAGCCTCATCCTGGGTGCTCCTTGTGGCTGAGGAGCATCAGGGGCCATGTTAAAGGGAGAAGAGGCTGGGGGGGTCCTTAAATTGAGGTGGTTGGTTGATAATTATTTGTGATTTATTTCTAGAGTGGCTGTTGTTGTACCCTTTGGGCTCTGCAGAATTTTAGAGGAAGCAGAAACTGGCTCTGGGAGAGCAGAGAAAAGCCCCCAGGGCTGCAGTAAAGGAAGGAGGTATTTTTCAGCACGCTTTTGAGGAAAGAACACCAGTGCTGGCCTCTTTTTTAGCAACACGAGGCATGGTGTAGTCCATGTAGTTTCTTTCCAGTGCTCAGAAGGATATTCAAGGCCACCTTGAAGGGGCTTTGGAGCAATCTGGGATAGTGGAAGGTGTCCCTGCCCATGGCAGGTGGTGTCCCTTCCAACCAGACCAGTCTGGGATTCCATAATTGATCCCTGCTGATCCATTATTTGCGTTTTACTTACGGATTTTGATGCTTTTATTGTGGTCGAGAGCATGTACCTTTGGTGTTTCTGGGTCCTACTTATTCAAATATTAAGTAAGGATGTGCTAGGCAGAATAAACATGAGGTATTTCTGGGTAAAATCACCAAATTTCTTGCAAAAAATATGCAGACTACAGTCAGGCTCCCCTCTTGGACAGCTTAAAAATGCCAAGTGCCATCAGTACAGTTTATGATTTCTTCCAACAGGCTTTAGGAGGAGTGGGCAAAGTGGCTTGGGTTTGTTTTACAGCATGTCTGGCACATGGAAATAAATGATTCAGTGTTGTACGAGTCATAACTGAAAAGAGCAGTGAGTTGTAGCTGAATTTTCTCCTCCCTGAACTGGGTTAGGGTGGTATTTTTGTTCCCTAACATGCCTGTCATAACTTGGTGCATTTCAGACATATCCATAAATAAATGGAGATAACTCAGATTGTTTGTATATAAAACAGGGGAGAGAGGAATATGACTGCTGCAAAAACAGGCTGGCATTTTTGTCATACTGTGAGGGATCAGCCTTAAAGCAAATATTAATGCTGAGAAAGAAACTGTATCAGAAGTCAGATTGTTTTGTTTTGTTTTTGCAGTGTAGGATTTATTGCTCCTTTGTAGGAATGTGTCAGAGAACCTGAAGTGGTATCAAATGATGTAACCTGGTATGACCTTTGGGATAGTTTAAAAAAATTAAAATATAATATTGTGCTCTTGAATCACTTGATGTCTTTCAAATATTGGGGGTCTCTGGATGGAATAAGACATTCCAGCCATGGGATGTTGCCTCTGACTGGACCCCCAAGTTGATGTTTTTCTGTTGTTCCTGGCAGCTACAGTTTTGGCACGACTGTAGTAGAAAACAACATTAATTTCCATCCACACAAGGCTGATCACTTGTAAGTGATTTTTTCACTGGAAAACTTTGTCTTGGCCAAATGTGTAGACCCTTAAAAATACAGTTCAGCTTTCACACACTAAATCAACTATTTTTCAGTGGTGGTCAGTCCTGAACAGGGGGGATTTTGTGCATTGTTGTAGGCAAAGAAAAGTGGGAAGGAACTTCTCATTGGGAAGCTTTGTATGGGAGGGGAGATGGTGTCAATTTGGTGAGGAGAAGAGGTGCCAAGGCCAGGCTGTTTACTGACAGGCTTCCCTCAGGTCTCAGTGGCTTTGTGGTGTGAGTGGGAGTAGACAAATGTTCTGCAGTTCATGGGCATATAATGGAGGGAAAAGTCACTAATTTGAGAGGTTGCTTCATGTTCTGGGGGTGAGGGACACATGTTAGAGACTTAATTTTCTTCCTGTGACTCATCCCAGGATCCCTCCCTCCCCCGCTGCCCTCGCTGTGGGATCAGCCCGAGGCAGGGGGGAATTTGATGTGTTTGGGGTGCCAGCACACGTGGTTGGGTCCTGTCAAGCCATTTTTGATGAGGAGGGGGGTTTCTTGCCAATTAGGATGAAGAAGATGGGGTAGGGAATGTGCAGTGACGTGCAGCCCGTTGCCGCTGCCTCGGCCCATTTGGCAGTCCGGGGCAGATCAGCAGAGTTCATCTCCTCTCCAGGGACCTTCTGTTCTGAACCTCTGGTGAGGGTCAAGTAAACAGGAGAGAACAGAGCAGGCTGGGCTCGTTTCAAAGGGGGAAAGAAGTTTCCATTGCCTCCCTCCCCCAAGACCGGGAGCGTGACGTCCTCAGCTCTGTGCACCCCTTTAAAGCCACAGACTCCAAACGCCCTCAAGGCTTTTGGCATTTGAGCACCTCCAGGAAGAAAACTCCTCTGGGGTTGGGCTGGAATACTTCCCTGTGAGGGTGGGGAGGCCCTGGCACGGGTTGCCCCATCCCTGGAAGTGTCCAAGGCCAGGTTGGACGGGGCTTGGAGCTCCCTGGGATGGTGGAAGGTGGTGGAACAAGATGATCTCTAAGGGCCTTCCTTTCCTTCCCAAGCCACTCTGCCATTTGTTTTATCTCTTGGAACATTTTGCACTATGTCTGTTGCTTGGGCTGTTATTTCCACGTGAAAACTTTGCTTGAATTTGCCTCTTTTTACGGGGACTAACTGCAGTTGAGTTCTTTGTTCCTTATTTTCACCTCTAATTCCAGGGGATCGTGGGTAACCTGGCAAGTGGGAAGTCTGCGCTGGTGCACCGGTACCTGACGGGCACCTATGTCCAGGAGGAGTCACCTGAAGGTACGTGCATGCACAAATCCCACTCTTATCCTTCCTCCCACCAACTGCATCCTTATTCATTTTTGATCACACAGAAATGAATTAGCAAAAAAAAAATCCCATGTGCTGCTTCAAGATTCATGGAGATTTTTGCTTTAACGTTCTCCGGCCTGAGCTAAGTATGTGTGATGAGTATAATTGTGGATTTTCCATAATTGCTGAGCATCCTTTAAGCACTTTGGCCCCCAGTTTGTGTCCATATGGGAATTAGTCCTGATTGAGAGGAGTTGAGCGCTCTCATTAGTGCTTGCTGCTTTAACATGGGCTGTTGAAAGCCACACAAACTGTCTGTAGTGGTGGATTTCTGTACAATCAGGATGTTGAGAGAATAAAAAATCTTCACCGGCCTAAATTTAAAGGTGTAACTTGCTTATTTTTTAATATATTAAATATTTGGTCTTTTTTTAATGTTCTTATGGCATAGAAAGTTAATTTGTATGCTGTCGTGTTTAACATTAATCCAAATTTATAGCTTGAAATCAAAAATATCACGGTACCTTATCAAGGTTTATCTTATAGTAAATTATTTTTCTTTATCTGTTCTCCTTATGAACTTTTAAATCCAACTCTGAGACACTGAATTTCTGGTTCCTTCTTTTCCTTACTGGCTGTTCCCTTCTTTGCAGATATGGATGCAGGTAACTATACATTGTCTTCATGGCAGCTCTTGTTTTGAAGGGACAGATGGTGGTTTCTGTACTAGAGCGTTTTTTTCCCCCCTTGTTTTGTGTATCATTTTGAGTTGTTTCCTTTTGATTTCAAGTCTTTAGTGCATCTCACTGTTGTTGTCTCTTGCTGTAGTTGTCTCTTGAGCAGTAGTTTGTAGTTTTATGCATCTCTGATAACGTTTGTTTCTAATTAACTCTTGCCACAGGAAGCTGGTTTAGCTTGGTAGTTGACATTTTAACAGCCTGGAATTGTAGTTAAAGTGGGAGGAGAGGGGAAGGGAGGGATGGACAAGGCTTTTCCTGTGGAGTTGCACTGACACTGAGGTCTTGCAGTTTGTAAGTTTGCCCTAAATGTTTTTTTGCTGGTTTGTAGCTAGAACTGACAATAATAATTGATGGTAGCAATTGAGCCTCAGCACAGAAGTATGTGTGGATCATGCTTCTGGATGCTGGTTGTGAGAAATGCTGAGAGAGGGTGTAGTGTCACTGAGTAGAGCAAATCTTCAGCCAAAATCACTGTCTTGACAGATCTCTTCCCTCACTTCATGAACACGGGATATTTGTTGGTTTTTTTTCCCTTGGAAGATCCAAATCAACTGACTGTTGACAGGGCTAACCCTCCTCTCCCCCTAAAGGATGCATATTTTAAGTTATATTCCTTGGGAGTGTTGCCATCTATCCTCTTTGTTGTGAAGGATTTTTATTTACAGTGCTCGAGTGACGTTGTGACTGTTTTTCCTGAAAGGATTAGATGACAAAGGCAGTGTCAAATCATTTCTCTGCACATAAGTGTGGCTGACAAGCCTCACTAATGACCCTGTTGCATTTCATTAACGGGAGGAAAACTGGAATAATTAAGAGCTCTGATTTGTCTTGTGAGGGATAAGGTCAAGGTTTCCAATCAAGTCAGCATTAAAGGAAACTCAACCCCTATAAATTACCCTCAGTAAACATCTGTAGTGGTGATTTGGTCGTGTTTTAGTTCTTTGTCAGAGAATCACAGAAGCACAGAGTGGTTTGGGTTAGAAGGGCCTTTAAAGCTCACCCTGTTCCATCCCCTGCCACGGGCAGGGACACTTGCCACTATCCCAGGTTGTTCTGTGCCCTGTCCAACCTGGTGTTGAGCACTTTTAGGTCCTTCAAACAAGCCCCTAGAAAAGGAAGTGTAATCCTTCATGTTGGAGTCCCTTGTGGATCCTCCCTTCTCCCTTTTCTCAGGGCCTGTAAATGTGCCAGGCTGTTAAATTGGGTACAGAAGAGGATGTATATCGGATGTTAAGCTGTCAGCTGCTTGATCAGTTAGGAAAACCCCAAGTTTACTGGCTTGGAATGGCTTCTTAACAGCAAAATTTATCAGGCATCATAAAATCAGTGCCTAATGGGTGAAGTGATGGATATTTGTTTCATGTGGAAGTGGTGATTAGGGCCAGGGACTGCTATTCCTGCTCGCCTTTGCCTGCTAAATTGCTACAATTACCATGAAACCTGCCCTGCATCAGACAAGTGCCACATCTCCTGTAGGCCTTGAAGGCTTCAGCATTCCAGTAAATGAATTTGAACGGTGTAAAGATGGTTTCAAGTTTCCTTCAGCTCTCTAAGTGAGAGATTTCTCTTGCTGCCCGCCACCACCTCCCCACCATGAGCAGGAATCCTACACTTCACAGTGGAGTTTTCTCTCACTGCCTGCCCCAGTTTTTATTTCTGTTCAGAACTTCTCAGTCTCTCATGTGTTTGCAACTTGCAAACCTTCGTTTTCTCAAAGAGAAAGTTTTTATTAGGAAGCAAAATGGCCTTGAGACTCTTCCTTTGCATATTTAACGTGCACTCAGCTGTGCTGCTGAGTGACACATTGGAAATCAGATGTAAGAAAAGCAGCAATGTGTTACCCTGTTGTAAGTGGGGAATTTCAGTAGTCTGGGACTTTCAGCTTTTTTTCTGTGATGATACAAGAGGGAAATGGTGGGGAAATAAGGAATTTAGGGGTTTGTGATCTTCTAAGGACCTTCCAAATGATTGGATGAAAAACTACTGCTACTGGGTGCTTTACCTGCTGAAGCAACAAGTAAAGTGTGAGAAATGTTGTGGCTTTATTTCCCCCCATCTAAAATTTAATTCTGACTGTAGGAGCAAAATGAAATGTGTGGTGTGTGTGGAATTTGAGACTGGATTCTTTGCAGACCAAGGTGAACTTAAGTTTACAGGAGTAGTGAGTGTCTGGAGGATTCTGTTACTTGTTTGGATTTTATTTCCAAAAAGCCACAGAGGTGTGAAACATGACTTAAAGGCTTTTCCACATCTCTGGCATGTCTGTGAATATATCAAGTCCTGTCATGATTATTTCAGTATTTTGTTTTCCAGTGAGTCTAATAAAACAAAAAAAAAACTCCAGAAAAATTGAGGTCCAGGGTATCTCACCTGGGATGACAAAAAGGGAGTTTTTTTTTCTTTAAGAGCTATATATTCATTTCATGTGGAGTAATTATTTATAGTCTTCTAAAAAGCATAAAAGCCATCCACCATCCCCACTTGAGGCAGCAAGTAGCTATTGTTTCATCTCTCTTTGTGCAGGAACTTACAATAAAAATGAATTTTTACCCCAGTAAAAGGTACACAATAAAGCCTTTAATATGTTTTTCATAAAGCTGTGATCATTTCCTCTCTTTCCAAATTTGACCTAAAAATATTTTGATATTTTTGCAGCCTTCACCACATAACTTTTTGCAGCACCACAGTGAGCAGTTTATCATTTGAATGGCAGGGATGGTCAGGTTTAATATTAAAACACTAAATGAAGTGCCACCCTCAGCCTTCCCTTTGAAGCATGTCATGAAAACAGCATGAAAATAAGTTGTCAGCCTGTAACAAGAACATGCAGTGATGACCTTCAAGCCTTTTTCAACCTTAAGGATTTTGATTCTGTGTAGAAATTACATCTTGAGGGATGGGTGTCCATGTTTTTCAGTTTGTCTTGTGTGACTATTTCTGTCTGATGCTTCCTCAGCAAAGGGTAATTATGCAAGGAGGATTGAGGAAGAGTGCTTTAAAATTTCAGCTGCTTTTGTTCACATCCTCTTAAGAGATTTTCTCCTGGTCACAGACCCTTACACAATATGTATGCAGAATGTTCAGGCATAATCTATGGACTGGGGTGACCTTCCAGGTGTCTTCATTCAGGTCTGATCCTGGGCTGAATCCAAGAATGTGGACCTGGTTCAAGCAAAGGGATAAAAAAAGATTCCCCATCCCTGGAGGTGTTGAAGGCCATGCTTGGAGCAGCCTGGGCTAATGGCAGGGGATGGAATGGGATGGGCTTTAAAGGTTCTTCCAATCCAAACCACTCTGGGATCCTTCTTTGCTTGCATCTGGTTGTGCTGAGAGATTTGACAGTGGGCTGGGGTCACAGTTTGTGTTTTGGGTTGAACAGAACATGGGAGCTGCAGCAGGACTGGACAGTTTTTCCCCTGTGCAGCACTGAGATTCTTGTCCCCTTCTCCACATGAGCTGCCTGCTGTGAACAGTTAGGTTCCTGAGGCTGCCAGGAAATTCAGAGAAGCCACTTGCTATTTTTAGTTAATATTGTTCAAATACGTAGGAAGGCCATATTTACTAAACACCCAAATTTGATCTTTGATGACTTAAAAGGAGGATGTATCCCAGACTAATCTGTGTGCTCTGTTCTTGGCTGAAATGTAAATGAGGAGCAGAGCAATGTGTGCTGTGAGGATGTACTTGGGTGCTTTCCTTGGAAACATTCCTGCCTCTTTGTTCAGGATTTTTTGACATCCCAGAAAATCACCATCATACACGCAAATATTTACACAGGGAGGTTTTGCAAGAATCCCAACATGGGTTTTAAAAAGCCACATTAACCTTAAAGTCTCACTTTGTGGTTCTTGGGCTGCAAAACCCGAGGAAGCTGAAACTTTCTGTGTTGGTTTCAAATCCTTGGTGCAGTTTTCACAAGCCCCCTCAGCACTTTGGGGGCAGAGGAAGGTTTTTTTGGCCTGTAAACCCACAGGCAGACACTGTCTCCTGTTCAGAACACAGTGATGACTCGGGACATGTGTTTGAAAATTACCTCTTTTCAAGTTCTTTGTCTGCCTTTTTGCCGTAATAGTACTGACTGATTATTTTTATTTGGCATTTCACGCTGACACCCAGATATAAAACAACACTTGTCTCTTTTTTGATCCTTTTAAAGCGCTGCTGCAGTGGGTTCTCTGGGGCTTTTGGAACCTTTCAGGCTCAGCATAAAAAGAGGGTGTTTATGTATTCTGCCCCCTCCCCTCTGGAACCCTTCCCTCTCCTCGCCCTCCTGGGACTCCCTGTGAGGGTTAGAGAGTCCTTTGAAAATCTCTCTGTTCCAGCTGTCGGGTTGGGGACTGTTTAAAGTGTCACACAAATAAGGAGCTTTGTTAATTAAAGGAAAAACTCAAGTATGTGCTCTTTAGGAGGTGCTGAGGAAGCAGATTGACAGAAAGGGCTTCCTTTTTTTAGGTTGTGTGCCTCGTGGGTCTTTAGGGTGTTCTCTTCAACACCTCGCACCTTGAATGCCCAGAGATTTTTGGGAAATGATGTCTGTAGCATTTGTGTCCCCCTCCTAACGGGATCATCTGAAGGTTGTGTCTCAGGGAAAAACTGTAAAGCAAATTTATAAATACTGTTACAACTTTTTAGGCTCTTAACAGGAATAAAAGTGACTTCTCCCAAGTAGCGAGTGATGCTACAAGAGGAAATGGCCTCAAGTTGTGCCCATGGGAGGTTTAGGTTGGATATTAAGGATAAGTTTTTCACCAAAAGGCTCATCAGGCATTGGAACAGGCAGTTCAGGGCAGTGGTGGAATCAGTCACTGTCCCTGGAAGTGTTCAGAAAACATGTGGATGTGGCACTTGGGGACAGGGTTAGTGGTGGCCCTGGCAGTGCTGGGCTGGGGGTCACACTTGGTGATGTAGGAGATGTAGGAGGGCTTTTCCAGCCTGAACACTCCTGGGATTCCATGGTTTGCAGTCTCCAGTGCTCCCTGCTTGCTGCTGCTGTTGTTTTTGAAGCCAGCTTGGAGTGGCTCCTGCTGAACCTGCCTTTTGCTTTATATGCTATGTCTGGATGTCCTGCCCACTGTTTCACTCTTGATCTCAAAGCCAGATTTTAATACTTTGCTTTGAATGTGTTCCTAGTTCAGGCTGTATTTGATTTCACATTGTGACCTTTTTTTATTCCCTTTCCACTGAATCTGTTGTTGTTTTGGGAAGTTGTATTGGAAAGCATTTTACTCAGAGTATTTTGATTTCTTAGCAGAGCCCTTGCTTTGCTCCAGCAGCAGGCTGTCACCAGGGGTTTGGACCCATTTTAGGGAGGGCAGATTATGGTGTAAGCACTGCTAAGGCCAGTTCTGCCTTCAGGGTTGCTATTTGTGATATAAACCTGTAATGAAAGGACAGATATTAGAGAAGCTGGCTAGGTATAAAAAGCCAAAGGGGTGTTTGAAAAGGCAAGAGGGGTAAGAAAAGGCCTGAGATGTGTGCATCAGTGCTTACAGGAGGTAATTTTTGCACTTACCTTTGTGAGCTGTTTAGGGTTTGTTAGTGCACGTTAAGATTTTGCAGTTATGTTGGAAGCTTGCAAAGTCAAGCAGAAATTCTGAGCAGATGAATTTCATGTTAGACTGAAAGCTGGGATGGGTTTGTCTGGAAGTTGAAATGCCTGAGAAGCCAACCTAGAGGGAGCTGCAGCAAAAACAATAAAAAAAAGATGATATTTTAAATCATGGGGGCTGACTTTCTAAGGAACTTTGTTTGGAAAGTGGTGTTTTGGGCTGTAAACGTTTAAAACTGGAAAAGACTGATGGTGGAAAAAGGTAGGAGTGTGCTAAAGTGGTGTCACATCCTGCCTGGAGGAGCTGACTTGCTGGGTTTGGGGTTTTTTTGTCTCCAGCTGCTTTGATAAAAATAAGCTTTTAAAATTAGACTTGTGTATATACAATTGATGGGTGTGAGGTGTAAGGAGCTCTCTGCACCTGCTGGCAGTAAAATAAACCAAGAAAAGGAAAAAAAAAAAGATGAAAAATGAGCTATTAGTAGAAATGGGAGCAGTGATTGAATTGTAGGTCCTTGTCAGCCTGTGGCTGCAGAAGGCTCCTGATATTGGGGAGGTTGGGTGAGTGTGGGGGCTCTGGGTGAGTGTCAGAAGAGCGGGTTCCCCACAGGTTCCTGGGGGCTGTGTTTCCTCCCCTTTAATCTGTCAGAAATGCTTCAGAACTAGGAGAATGTACAACATGTTCAGCTTTTACTTGCTCGGTGCCACACAATTTTTGTGTATTGACGTGCAGTGAGTGTCTGATGAAGATGTGTTCCTGCTTCATGTTGGACTCAGGGGTGTCTGAACCCAAGGTTTGTCCCTGGAATTGGAGTGTAGAGCTTTGTATGTCTGCTCCCACTTGATATGCTTGCCTGTTTACCTGGGACCATCATAATGGATAACTGGAAAGATGGGAGAAGTATTTCCCTTGCCCTAAAATGGGATCAGCAGTTTATTTCTTAGTAAGAACTCACACCTCTTCCCCCTTCCTAGTCTGTTCTCCGAAGTAACCAGGGTTCACATGCTTGTTTTTCTGACTGGGTATTTTCTAGGCAGATTTTTGTCCTTATCTGCCATGGGAAGCCCTTTCCAGATCAACACAGGCTGAGGGTGGCGAGGTGACACGGGCTAGGACAAGCTGTTCCCTACTCTGCAGGAATTCCCAGCTGCTTTTCTCTCTTGTGCCAGAGGTTTTTGACATCCTGCTCCATCTTTCCACAGCTGGCTTGTCCCTGTTTTTGATGCTGCTTTTATTTTTCCCCTCTATTGCTTGAACTCATTACGGTCATGGTGAAGTACAATCCAATTTTCTACCATAATTGCAGTCCCTCCTGCTTCATTATCTAGAAACTAAATAGCCTGTTACTTCCATCCTCTAGGTTATTAATAAACTGGGTGCAGGAGAGTTGAAACTACTGTAGAAACTTGGATTAGTATCGTGCTGCTTCTTTCAGATGAGTTATTTGATGGGGACAGAGTGTGCTTTACCTCTCTGTCTGCACTCACGTTACAGTGATTTTTTTTTTAAGACTGGCCCTTTCTAATTGGCTTAGCCCAGTCTGCACTGGCTGTCAGGAGCTTTGCAGTGAAAGTGGAACATGCACTGCTCTGCTCCTGGGTCCTGTCTTTAGGTAATGAGGGAATCTGACTTGCTCAGAGGCTGGCTCTGGTTTGTTCCCATTTATCTTGGTGGTTAATCAATCACCTTCCTCTCCTTCTGCTTGAGATAAAACATTGGATGTAGCTCAGCCTGTTCACCATGGAATCCCTTCACGGTTTGGCTTGGGAGGAACCTTAAAACTCATCTCATTGCACCCTGTGCCATGGGCAGGGACACCTTCCACTGTCCCAGGCTGCTCCAAGCCCCATCCAGCCTGGCCTTGGACACTTCCAGGGATCCAGGGGCAGCCACAGCTGCTCTGGGCACCCTGTGCCAGGGCCTCAGCACCCTCACAGTTTCTTCCTACTATCCCATCCAACCCTGGAGATTCTATGCAGCTTGAGGTAATTTTTATATATTTTTGAAGTGTAAGCTTTTTTCCTGACCACTTAAAATTCCACTGATGTCCCTTCAAATCACTGCCAGGTTTTGGGAACCCATTACATCTGGCCTTCTGGAGAGACACTGCAAATACATCAGTGGATGCATCTCAGAATTAGGGTGTTAAATGTCATTGCAGCTGCTACTAAAATTCCAGCAGTGAGCTCTCTTTCCATGAAGCTGCAAGATCATATATTGGTGCTTCCTTGCCAGTTTGTAGGTAAAGATCAGATTATATGATGCACTACTGCATTTATATGTGGTGCCTGTGGGGGTACCTTGCTTTAATTGGGTATGGCTTGATACTTCAGGAGACCTCTCCACTTATTTCCTGAACTATATCCTAAACCAATTGAGAGCAGCAGATGGTGGGGGTTGGAAAGCTCAGTCTAGGCTGCTTTTGTTGGCTTTTAGGGTTTGTTTTACTCAGATAGTCTGTTGGGAAGGGGGTCCAGGGCTCCTTTTGCAGCTTCAGCCTCATGTGGCAGTGATGGTTCCTTGCTCTTTGATCCTCAACCCAGCTCAGCCCCTCACGGTTTCTGAATCATTGTTTAGCACAGTGGTTGTATTCAGGAAACACCCAAAATCATAGAATCATGGAATATCCTGAGCTGGAAGGGTCATTGCTCCAACATAGACACCCCAACAATCCCACCCTGTGCATCCTGAGAGCATTGTCCAAACACTCCTGGAGCTTTGGCAGGACTGGGGCCATGCCCATTCCCTGGAGAGCCTGGGCAGTGCCCCACCACCCTCTGGGGGAAGAACCTTTTCCTTTTTTCCTTTTTATTTTTTTTTTGTGTGTGTGTGGAAATGCTGCGAAAAGCATTTTAAAATGAGTTTATTTAAATAAAAAATGTGAGTAGGGAACCAGAAGACCACTATTTGGCCATCTGTTTGAACGGAGAATTTTTGACCGTGTTTCCCTGAAGAGGTGCCAGGTTCTTGGCACTATTTTCTGTCTTCTGAAGGGGAAAAAAAAAGGGGGAGAGAACGTGCATGTGTGATACAACTGGCTGCTGTTGTCAAAATGCACATGTCACTGGGAATATAAAATACAGGCTTGTAGAGCTGCCTCAGTGCTACCTTCTGTCTTGCCCTGCCACAGTAGACGTTCAGCTGCTGCCTGCGCTTGTCGTGTGGCCAGCCCCCCAAATTTATCCTTCTCATATGGCTAAATAACTTCATCCCCGTGGCAATTTGCTTGAATAAAGAGCCTGGTGAGCACAGTGGAGCCTGGGGATACAGCAGGAAAATCAGCGGCTGCTCCGGTGAGCAATTATGCAGTGGAACAGCTCTTGGCGAGGGGAGGGGGTGGCCAGGCTGTCAGAGCCTGGATTAAAGCCTTCATCCCTGGAATTCCCCATGTAATATCCAGCTTTTGTAACAGAGAGCACCTCTGATTACAAATGTGTGCAGTGTTTAAAATTAATACCATTTTTTGCTGGTTAATTTCTCCGTTGCTGCTGATTCTGCTCGCTCAGCTGTGGAGCGTCGTGCATGAAAATGAGATCAGGAAGCTGTTGTTGATTTCCCCCCCTGTTTTGATCTTTGCTGGATCTTCAGCCAGGGTTGTAAATTGCTGATGCACAGCATTTATTTAGCTTTATGTAGATCAAAGCTGTGTGTTTATGTGGGGCATTTTACAGCAGGAGTGTGGCCAGATGCACCTGAGAGAGGTGGGGTGGTTTGTGGACTGCTTCACGAGTCCCACCCTGTGCTGGGTGGGTTTGGGCACAGGAGCAATATTTGTCACCTCCAAAAATTCCGTGCACATCTGGAAATGAGCCTGTGTGAATGGCTACTGTTGTAGCCCTGGAAAACTGGGAATAACTGCCTCGAAGTGCCTGTGGTGCCCCATCCTTCAGCTGCCACTCGTCCCCTCCCCATGGCCTCTCCTGGCAGGTACATCTGGGAGAAATGAGAAACTCCCTCATTAAAAAGCTGCGTGTGTCATAATCCTGATGGGACCAGAGCAAAGCCAGCCACCTCCCCTGGGAGTGGTGCTGTGGGTTTGGAGCTCGTTCTTTATATTAAGAAGGTAATTTCTTTGTTCTCAGTGCCGTTGGTTTGGACAGTAATTCCTGGCTCCATCACATAGGCAGATATTTAGGAAAAGAGAGGGTATTTTTTAGCCCTGGGAGAGGGTTTGGCTTCCTCATGGGTTGCTGTACTCCAATATTTGAACTGGCTGATCTCTCTAATTTCTCTTTTCCTGTGGTGCTTTACAAACTCCAAGATCTGGTTTTTTTTTTAAAATAACGAACATGGTGCTGTCCAAGCTGAACTGTCCCAAAACTGCTGCCCTTGCCCAAACTGCTCATGGGTCTCATCAAGGCTCATCAAATCAAAGGCAGAAGCAGTTTGTTTGCCTTAATCCTACAGACTGCAGGGTACAGCCTTGCTCTGTGCATTCTTCACTGTTCATGCTTTTGTTTGTGTAAATTCTTGATGTTGAGGTAGGTTTTCTTAATCTCTGTCCTGTGCAGCACCTAATTTTGTGGTGTGCTCATGATAAGGGCTCCTTAATGGTGTAGAAACACAAGTTACTAGGGATGAATCCTGCTGTGAGCTGAGATTTGCATAAAATAATTCCTGCTCGAGGGGTGAGCGTGAGTTTGCTGTTCCATTTCTGAGCCTTCAGATGCGTTTTGAAATATTTACTACAATTTGGAAACGCAGGGCGTTCTTTGAAACAGTTTGGTTGGAGGGGTGTTAAATTCAAATTATTTGTCATGAAATCCTTAAATCCAAACAAAAAATCAAGGGCTGTGAGGATGTGCTTATTCCAGCTAATGAGCACATCCTGCTTTTAAGGGTGAAGAAGCCACTTGAGCAGATTTGAGCTGACTCTGCCTGTTGGCTGCAGCAGGGTGACAGCCCTCGGTGAAGTGGGACAGCACGTCAGGATCTGAATTTAATACTATAAATAATGCAGTATTTAAATCTAGGAAATAACAATGATTGCACTGAGCTCCATGCCCAGTGTTTTTGGGGAAGGCAAGGAGCAGGTCCCCAAGGTGGTCATTTAGTGTGGATTCACGTGGGAAAAGAGCTGCTGGCTAACTTGTACTGTATTTATTAAATTTATTACCCTTTTCCAAGCTGCTCTCAACAGTCAGATAATGAAGGGTAAATCTCTTAGGGCTGACGTTTGTGAGCTGGGCATGTACACTCAAATATTTTTTTTTTATTATTTTTCAGTTCTCTGCTTAAGCTTTTTATTCCACCCTGTCTGTGCCTTCTTTGTACCTCTGGACACTGTTTGAAGGTACAGAGAGACTGGCAGGGCATCCTATTGACCATGGGAATAATGAGTTGGCTCCTAAATGTGTTCAGTGTGTGGTATTTTATAATTAGCTGGGGGAACTTTCAGTGTTCCAAAAAAAAAAAAGGAAATAGGAAATGGCAATTAGGCAAAGCTTTCCCTCTCTGACCAGGCATATACTGCATTTCCATTGTTACTTACAGCTTTAAAACCCTTCTCTGGAGGGCTCTATATTAAGTAATTCATCTTAGTTAACACTTCATTGGGAAGCACGTGCAATTAATCGACAACGTATGGAAATAATGGCCTGATTAATAGAAATCCAGTTCCTGAGTGCTGAGACTGGTTTCCTTTCAAAGTTTTACACTTGTTTGGGATTGTTCTTTTCAGGGTCAGTAATGATATGTATTTATCTGCCACTTGATCTGCGAAGGCACGATTGAAAATCCAGTTTGGGAGTGAGATAATGAAAATCCATACATAGCTCCTCTGCTCCTTCTGTGCCATTAAACAACCAGAAATGTGAGAGTCTTGATTGTTGCATGTTTAATACTGCTAATAGGATAAGCTTATAAAGAAAAGATTAAAAAAACCCCAAACAAAAAACCCTCAGCCCAAACCCACAAAACCGCCTGTTCTCACATCTTTTTTTTTAAAACACAAAATGAGTTTAAACACGCTTGAATGTTGCACAGAGCTGAGCTGTGGAGTAATCTGTGAAAGCTGCTGTTGTGGTTGGGCTGGGGGGGGCAGTGGTGTGTCTAAGGCAGTGTGGGGTTCCCCTAAGGCAGCAATTTTTGTGCAGATTGTTGTGTTTGAGGATCGACATTAGCCTGACTTATTTGCTTAGGGAGCTTGTTTGGAGAGCAGGTCGGAGCTGCTGGCTCTCAGCACGTGTTTCAGTGCACTGGTTTTGGAAGAATGGCAAGTTCTGAAGCTGGGCAATAGGGTTCAGATTGGATCTAATTCCAGTTTAAAAAACAGGGGTGAAGAGTGAAGTTTAGGGTGCGTTAAGGGATGTGTTTTATTTCAGTGTGGGAAGCTTAGCTGTCAGTGTGGGTGATGCTAAGCTGGAGGCCTCGGGGGCTTTGAGGCTTAGGTGGGGAGATAAGAGTGGGTTTGCTCCAGGAGGGGAGCCCAAATGCCTCCCCAGTGCTTAGGCCAAGTCTTGGCTTAGCCTCTGTCACACCAGACGCCCTAAATGGGATTTGTCATTTTTGAGAGAGCCAGCAGAGTGCCTAAAATAGGCTTTTAGCCCCAAAAGAAGCAATCCCAGCCCTGCCCTGGGGTGGTGGCTGAGTCTCTGTGAGCCAGGGGACAGGAGGTGACAGAGCAGCTGCTCCAGCTGCTGGGCTTGGAGCCTCCTTGGTGGTCACAGGCACTCCTTGTTCTGCATTCTCTGGAAAATAGAGGATCAGGAATAGGATGTGGTTGGAGGCTGCAACTCCACTCTCTTTATCCAGGTGTCCAGAGCAGGTCTGGGGTTCATCCTGAGTCAGCAGCACAGGGTTCTCTGTTAGTTCAGCACACCTCTCCAGACGTAGCACCATTGTAGCTTTTTTGTCTAACATGTGTCTGGTACCTTCCCCTAACTGTGGTGTGTAAGTGTAGAATTCTCATTCCTGTAACATCCCATGTGTGCTCTGAGAACTGGCTTCCCTTGAGGAAATGCTGATTGGCACAAGAAACTGATTTTGGTGACGAGACACGTTTTTGTGTGCAACTTGGCCCTTCTTAGAGACACTTCTCTCACAATTATTTAAATCAGATGATGCAGATGGGTTTTACCTGTGTGTGTCAACCCAAGGACACCTAATGTGGGTTGTAAGGCAATTGCTGGCTTTTTCTCACATTATCCTTATTCTTTATATATATATATATATATATAAAAAAAAAATAAGGCAAGTACATGCCTTAACTTCAAGTAATTCCCATGTGTGTGCATATAAACTTCAGTTCCATTCCAGTCGTTGGTTAATTTGCTAAAGACCTTTTCTTTCCCCAAGCGAAGCCTTTTTCTGTTCTGTGTTTTGTCCCTTTGCTGTCTGTAACGTGCTGCTTTGTGTGGCAGGTGGGAGATTCAAGAAGGAGATAGTGGTTGATGGACAAAGCTACCTGCTGCTGATCAGAGATGAAGGGGGCCCTCCGGAGGCACAGGTGAGCCCAAAGCTTCCCCTGTTTTTCCAAACTTCCTTGGAAAGAACTGGCTCTGCTTTGTTCTGTCCTGGGTGCTTCTCATTCTCCTGCTGGGAGAATTCCAGCATCACCCTCAGGTGAAAAAGATGTTGTCCAGCAAATGGTTGGGATTGCAGCTACAATGGATGGATGAGTGTGCATAGCAAATATTTGGGATTCTGACTGAGACCGTGCACGTAAGGGTGCACAGTTCATTTATACTGAATTCCCAAGCATTGTGCTTCCCCTGGTGACACAGAATTTCACAGAATCACAGAATGGTTTTGGTGGGAAGGAACCCTAAAGCTCAGCTCACTGCCATGCGCAGGGACACCTTCTGCTATTGCAAATTCCTCCAAGCCCCAGTGTCCAGCCTGGCCTTGGGTACTGCCAGGGATCCAGGGGCAGCCACAGCTTCTCTGGGCACCCTGTGCCAGGGCCTGCCCACCCTCACTGGGAACAATTCCTTCACACTCGTCTATTTAACCCTGCCTTGTGGCAGTGGGAAGCCATTCCCTGTGTCTTGTCCTGCTCCATCCCTTGTCCCAAGTCCCTCTCCATCCCTCTGGAAGGGGCTCTGGGGTCTCCCTGAAGCCTTTTCTTCTCCAGTTCGAACACCCCCAGCTCCCTCAGCCTGCCCAAGCCATTGACCATGGAGAAGACACTTGAGCATTTGTGTGCTTGACCCTTAATCTATTTTGAGTAAGACCTTGCTCACGTGCTGCTTAAATCACCTCAGACCCAGCCACTCTTTCTGCAGGCAGCATCCTTGTCTTGGGCATCCTCCTGCTTCTCCTCCACCTCTTCCTCACCTGGGCACTGGCAGGATTTCTTGAGTGTTGGCTGCTGCTGGCCTTGCTTTGCTCTTCCGGGAGGGATCAGCTTCCAAACAAGCAGCAATTTAGCATCAGTGACTGCACTGTGGCCAAACAGCTGAGGGGGAGCGGTGCCAGCAGCAGCAGCTTGGGTTTCAATGCACCACTACAGCTCCAGGAGGGGTGAGAGCGTGGGGGAAGGTGCCAGGACAAAGGGGAAGAGAAAGGATGTGGAGGAAATGGAGGCTGAGAGAGACATCCTGGAAGGAAGTCACAGGACAAAATAAAACGTTGGCACATCTGCAGCCGTGTCAGCAGGAGCAACAAGGAAAGCTCTGTCTGGGGCTGGGAGGGATTTGGCTGAAGCAACCCCTGGTTTCCAGCCTCTGATGCTTAGAGAACATTCACTCATCTGAAAATGTAAATAGTGGAGGTGTGAAGGTACATGCAGCAATCTGAGGTGGCTTTGTGCCTGAGGAACTGGGTTTGCAGCGCTCCCAGGAGCTGGCTGCAGACTGATGGACAGCATGGGGTGTGCTCCTGGCACCTGCCAGGTAAATTTGGGGCTTTGGTTGCTGTTGTCCAGTGGAAGGTGTCCCTGTCCATGGCAGGGGGTTGGAATGAGATGAGCTTTAAGGTCCCTTCCAACCCAAACCATTCTGGGATTCCGTGGTGGCTGAGATTTGCTCTCCATCCTCATGATTTGCTGAAGAGAGGTGTCAGTGCTGTCTCACCTTTCAGCACGAGGGTTTCCTGTAAATTCCCTTTGGAGTTTTTGGATGTAATTTCAAGTTACATGTCAATTAAAAATCTTTAATCTGTTCATTAGTTCCTGCAATGAAAAGTGTGCTTGTGGGTTCATGAATAACAGGGATTGAATTCCAACTGCAATAAGTAAGGAGCTGACACGTGAGATTACTGGCACTGGGTCATGGGTATTCCCCAGGTTACTGTCCCATTCTTTTTGACAGAATTGGAGAAAAAGCAAACTTCCCTGAAGACTCTTCTTGTGGGTCTATGATCTCTCCTTTCTTTGCCTAAGATAAAATGGTTCAAAGATGAAAACGATTCAATTTCCTACTGTAAAACCAAATTACCCCAGTGGCTGACTGTTCTAGGGTGACGTTGTGATGCTTTTATCCCCAGTCCTCCCAAATTTGCCCTAAACCAGGACACTGACCTACAATGAGCTGCTGCATGCAACTTTTTAAATTAAAACCTTTTTTTATAATTTGTTTTTGGGCTTGCCTTGAACTAACAGCTCTGCTCACTCACAGTAATAATTTTGAGAATGGATTTTTATACCATCAACTGATTTATTCTTGTTTCAAGCCATTCCCTGCACAGTACTCCAGATGAGACATCCAGGGTTTCCAAAAAACTCCTTTGTTTTTTTCTGTGCCACAAGTCTGATATCCACAAAGATTAAGCTGCATTTCAATATGAAAAGAGAAGCAAGGAATTGCTGGAAATGTTTTGTGTCTGCAGGAGCTGCTCTGTGTAAATCTGTGGAGTGTTTATAAAATAATCTTTATTAGAAGGCTGCTGTACACGCTGCTCAAACATTCAGAGGGTTTAGAGAGACTGTTGGCTTCCAAATGGATGCCTTAAGGATATTGCAGTTGTTGGGAAGAGTCCTTGGCATGATGCTGCTGAGTCCAGTCAACAAAAACCATTTTATAATGAGACCCAAGGCCACATCTCCCAAATAATGGTGCTGTCTGCAGATCTTATGGTTGGAACAGTTCAAGTTTAAGTGTAGTGGTTGACCTTATTCTGGCAGTGACTCCTCTATGGGTTAACCAGTCCTGTCCTTCCCCTCTGGAAGATTGTCCTCCTGACTGTCTCGAAAACCTCAAAACAATTTTTTGTCTATTTTTACACCATAACAGCTCAGGCAGTGTTTGCTTTCAATACAATCATCATGAATATGTAGAGCATTTCCCCAGTGAACCTCTCTGTTCAGTGTGTCCCCTGGCACGTTGTAGTAATAATGTAACAAAGAGCATGAAAATCTCCTGGCTGAAACTTGTTTCCATGGCTCTAAATTTGGGTAGGAATGGAGTCACTTAGGGAAAAATAAAGGCAGCGAGGTAAGCTGGAGTTTTTTCTTGATGTCCTGTTTACATTCACCGTTAAATTAAATGTCTTTAAGCAATCTTAATTCACTTGTGAGCTAAAAGCTTCTCATTTGCATGGTCACTGAGGAGCACCTTGGCTTGGCCTGTGCCACCTGCATGTCTCTCAGCAGGTTCCTGATGCCAAGCAAGAGCAGTTTGCTCTTCCACTGAAAGCAGGAGGAGGCACTTGGTGCTGTTGGCTCAGCCGAGAGTGTCTGTGTGGTGAAGAACTGGAAGTCTCAAATTAATGCTTTTGGACGTGGCTTAATGTCCTGGCATTACCAGCAACATCAGCATGTGTGCATGCAGATCTCAGCATGGGGGCTCAGTCAGCACTGCAGATGAGTGCTGCTCATTTCAAATGCACAGATGCAGCAATCTCAGCCTGCTTTGTGTTCTGGGAATCAAACCCAGCATGCACTGACAGTAGTTGGGCTGGTGGTTACACACCCCAGTGAAGAAGAGATGCTTTTGTGGGGAAATCCCTTGTGTATCCCAGATCCCTGTGGCTTGCAGGGTGATGAGATTGATCATTTTAGCAGCTTATTCCCCTGCTGAGGCCTTGGTTGGTTGTGAGTTTTTCTGGTGGGTATTTCTTTTGCAGGAAGGTAAGAATGTTTCTCTCTTGGTTTTCCTTCCTTCCCCCTCCTGGCTGCTCTTCTCACAGTTGGCCTTCTCCATTTCTCTCCTGCAGTTTGCCATGTGGGTGGATGCTGTTATCTTTGTGTTCAGCTTGGAGGATGAAGTCAGCTTCCAGACTGTTTACCACTACTACAGCCGCATGGCCAACTATCGAAACACTAGTGAAATCCCCATGGTCCTGGTGGGCACCCAGGGTAAGTGCAGCCCTGATTTCCAGGTGGGGTTTTGAGTCCAGATTGACTCTTCCAAGAGGGCAAAGCCATGTCCTGGCCTTCCCCCTTTGCTACAGGGCTGTGGCATTGCAAGGATGGCGTTTGAGGTGAGAAGAAAACATCCTGGCAGCTCTCTTGGAGAGGGGAGTGTAGGACTTCAGCAGTGAAGAAAGGGGAAGTTTAGGTCAGACATGTACAAGAAATTCTTCACTGTGAGGGTGGGGAGGCCCTGGCACAGGGTGCCCAGAGAAGCTGTGGCTGCCCCTGCATCCCTGGAAGTGTCCAAGGCCAGGGTGGACGTGGCTTGGAGCAGCCTGGTTCAGTGGCAGTGTCCCTGCCCATGGCAGGGAGTGCACCACAATGAGCTTTAAGGTCCCTTCCAACTCAGACCATTCCAGGATTCTGTGACTTGTAAGGCAATTTTAAATAATACTTCCAGTGCGTGCTGGCCAGGGTGGTTTTCTTGCTCAGCTGGGAGATGCCCTCCTTGAATTTGGGCAGGTAAATCACTTGTGCCGGGAAGTTCTGCAGCCAGACCAGTTTCCTGGTGCTTGGCAGTCTGGAAGGATTCAACACCCTGGCATTGCTGAGGGGCAAAAGGATGAGTGGTGGAAAACCTCCAGCAGCATGGTAGGAAGCAGAAGCAAACCCTGGCCTCAGGCTGTGCCTCTGGGAGACCTCTGTAAATCAAGTAGAATTGCAGCTTTTTGCCACCTGAGCCAACCTCTCTCCCCACTTTTTCCTTCTGAAATAGCAGCTGTCCTGAAGGGAAATATGGCAAGGGAAATGTACACAAAATATTTTTCAGTTTCTTTGGCATTTGAGTGGTCTTTTGAGTATTCTCTGCCTTGTTGTGGCACCGTTTCCCTGTAATATTTCACCAGTTTCCCATACTGTGGTTGGTTTGCTGCATTGGTAGAGTTGAGGCTGTTCTGTTCCGTATCATACAGAACCATGGAATCATCAAAGTTAGGAAAAAACCTTTAAAATCATCAAATCCAACTGTTCTTTCAGCACTGCCAATGCCAGCAACTAAACCATGTCCCCAGGTGCCACATCCACCTGACTTTTATGTCCTTCCAGGGATGGTGACTCCCTGGGCAGCTGTGCCAGGGCTGGACAGCCCCTTGGGCACAATTTGAGGGCATTTCTCCTCATCCTGTCCCTTGTTCCTTGGGTACAGAGCCCACTTGGCTGCACCTTCCTGTCAGGGAGTTGTGCAGTGCCAGAAGGTCTCCCCTGAGCCTCCTTTTCTCCAGGCTGAGCCCTTGCCAGCTGCTCCTCACTCCTTTTACGTTCCTTCCCACTGGAACATCTCCTTCCCAGAGTTCCACCAGGTTGGTGTTCTGTGTTAGAGGCAGAACACAGGTGCTGTGAGTTGTTCTTGGTTCAGTTTTGGGCATCCTCATTTTTAGTGTGTCCCAGCAGTGTGGAAGCTTTTTGCTGCTTTTTCAGCCACGTGGTGAGGGAGCAGTTGGCCTTGCCCTGCCTCCTGCCGAGGGGTGACAGCGCAGAGGGGATGTGTGGGCAGCAGGGAAGGAGGAATCACAACCTAGCTGGAGGGAGGAAACAGATGATAAGAAGGAAAAGGGGAAGTAGGAGCAGAAAAAGTCTTAGGACAGCAGAAACTCCACCAAAAAAGCAGAAAGGAGCTGCTTTGAAGGGCCACGTTTTGGGCTTGAAGCTGGAGTTGAAAAGATGAAGGGGAAACATTTCTCCAACTTTTTTTTTTTTGGGTGCCCTTTTGACACTGGGGTATGGTTTAGGGTATGGTTTTCCATCTCCTTCCTGTTACTTCCAGAAAAAGAAAAGTTCATTTTCTGTTGCAGCACTGATGCAAAGGGGATTTTTTTAAAAGATGAAAATAATGCTAATTCTAGGAATAATCATCAGGAAAAAGCACAGCTTTTTGTCTGTGTTTGACAGTGAAATAAAATAGATGAAACACATAAATACACTTGTTAAAATACATATTTGAATTATACCTTTCATATCATGGAATCCCAGAATGGCTTGGGATGGAGAGCACCTTAAAGGACATCTAATTCCAACTCCATGCCATGGGCAGAGACACCTTCCACCCGCCCTGGTTGCTCCAAGCCCCCTCCAACCTGGACTTTCTTGGTTTTGTGAGGGATTCTTGAAATAAGATGTGAAATGAAATCTTCCTCCAAATATTAACACTGGCCCAGTGCTTCCAGATGTTCTCCTGTGGCTTCCAAAGCCAGCTCAGTGCCCTGACCTGAGCCACCTTGGAACAAGGAGGCAAACCTGGGGAAGCTGTGCTGTTCTGGAGCTGAACCCTGGCACGTCCTTTCTGGCCAAATGTTATCAGCGCCCTCTGCTGATAAAAACCAGGCTCCTACTTTTCCTAATTTCTGCTTTATTTTTTGTTAATTGGCTCTAATGAGGAGGTAATGACAGCATCAGTCCTGCCCAGGGCAGAGCTTCAAATGCAGTGTTCCAAGAGGCACTGATTCCATGTTTAGGTATAGGTGATGCTTTTTTCCCAAAAAACCGAAATTGTTTCGCTGCTGTGGGCGGTTGCAGATTTTATGGAAGACTTTCTGGGCAGCTGTAAATGCTGAATGTAGTGCCTGCTGTAGAATCCCAGAATGGTTTGGGATTGAAAGGAACTTTGGAAATCATCCAGTGCCACTCCCCTGTTGCCATGGGCAGGGACACCTTCCACTATCCCACACTGCTCCAAGTCCTATCCAACCTGGCCTTGGATGCTGGCAGGGATGGGGAGGAAGAGTAACATGGTACTCCTGGGAAAAAAATAAGTTCCTTTTCAAGATCTGTTAATAAGATCATCACTTCAAATAGTATCACCTTTGTATACAGAGTTCATCACTGTGATGGAGTAGCAAGGAAGAAGCTTCTCCTTTGTCTGTTCTGGTGTAAGGTTTTTTTCAGCTCCTCTGGATAAGCTCTGGAAACTGAAATTTCTGATTTTCAGCTTTCATGAAAAGAAGCTCTTGGAGAGAATTGTCAAGTATGATTGTTTAGAAAAATACAGTTTTTATCAGCTTTGCAGTATGTTCCCACAACATCTCTGGGTGCCTTTACAGCAGACTTTGAGAAAGTGATTTACAATTAAGTTCTATTTCTTGAAAATACATCATGTTTAATATTTCACGCTCTATAGTCACTGATATTTACAGAGGCCTAGAAACCATTTGGCATGTTTGTACTGATCACCCACTTGTTTCCTTAAATACATTTTACATCAGAGCTCCTGTTCTTTCATCTGATGGTGTATTTTTTTTTTTTTTTTTTGGCAACAACTGAGCTCAATATTTGTATTTAAGGAAAGGAAAAAGCAATTTGGATGTTTTCCCCCTGGCTTTTAGAATCAAGTGTACTGGTGATTTGAATAAGGAAACGTAAATCAGAGTGATGTGCACCTTGTTTCATGGTTTGTATCTAAACCCACTACTTGGGTATTGGTCAGTATGAGAGGAGCTGGCCTGAAGTCGCACCAGGGGAGGTTCAGGTTGGATATTAGGGAAAATTTTCTTGCTGAAAGGGTTGTCAAGCATTGGAACCAACCCTGGAAGTGCTCTAAAACCATGTGGATGTGGTGCTTGTGGATATGGGCTAGTGGTGACCATAGGCTGACATTGCACCCAGTAATCTCAGAGCCCTTTACCCATTTCCACAACCCTCCCGTGACTGTGAATCCCAGGCTGGTGCTTCCAAGTGACCTTTACTGGTTGTTTTCCCCCTGTCACTATGCAGATGCTATCAGCTCCACCAACCCCCGTGTCATTGATGATGCCAGAGCCAGGAAGTTGTCCAATGACCTCAAGAGATGCACTTACTACGAGACCTGTGCGACCTACGGGCTCAACGTGGAGAGAGTCTTCCATGACGGTACAGCCGCCTTTTTTTTCATCCAGCACATCACTCCATCCATAGCTGTCCTTTCTAAGCAACAGCCCATCTGGGGGAGCTCAGATGTTTTCCTGCTCAGTTAAAGGAAATGCTGATTTTTAGGCATTGGGAATGTGTTTTCTAAGGTGGCTCCTTAACTTGAACGCATCGCATGTGCGCTGATGGGTTCACCACCAGCACCTTCAGTCTTAAGCATCTTAAGCTCTTTTTAGTCCTGATTTAATTTTCAGTTTTCTTTGGCGCTTGCTTTATTTTAGCAAAGTTTTCTTTGGTTTGGTTTTAGCGCTTGTGGAGAGGCTGAGGGGGCTGTTTGTGCAGAGTAGCGGAAAATGCTACGTTAGAGTAGTGTAGAGTTCATGGGGTGTTAAAAATTGAGAGGGACATTGGATATTGGGAAGAAATTGTTCACTGTGAGGGTGGGCAGGCCTCACAGGTGGGCAGAGAAGCTGTGTCTGCCCCTGGATCCCTGGCAGTGTCCCAGGCCAGGTTGGACGTTAGGGCTTGGAGCAGCCTGGGATAGTGGCAGGTGTCCCTGCCCATGGCAGGGGTGGGACAGGGTAAACTTTAAGCTCCTTTCCAGCCCAAACCATTCTGGGATTCTCTTTGAGACTCTTGTGTAGGGGTTTTGATCCTTGTGGGTCCCTCCCACATCAGGGTATTCTATGATTCCATCCATGATCCTGAAGTTGTATGAGATGGGATCCGTGCCCCCTCTAGTGGAATTTCAACCAAGTGTCCTGGGGCTTGTCTGGCTTCTCTTCTCACCAGGCTCCTCTCGTGGCTGAATGTGTCAGCCCCTCATCACAGCAGTTTTGTGTGTCTAAAAACCTTCTTAGTTAAGTTTTAATGCGTCTCAGAGCTCCTTAGTTCTGGGCTTTTTTGTTGCCAGCTTCTCGTTGCAAAGTCCTGCTCTGCCTTTGCTTATGTGAGGCAGAATAGACATAAAAAGGAATAAAAAGGCAATATATCCTAACATTTACATTGGAGAAAAAATAAAATAGTTGTAATTTTGACCTGGGGAAAAAAAGAGACAAAATATTACTTGCTTTAGTTGGAAAATACTGACGTGCCCCCATTTTTACCTGTGCTGTTGGTCAGATTTTGGAGAAGAGCATTTGAAGCTGCATCATCTTGCTTTGCTCTCTGTTTTCTCTTGAACTAGTTGCAAAAATTACTGTTTTGACTGCCTAGATTTTCTATATTGATTAGGAGTCTCAATGAACCATTAGGGGGTTTTGTTAGCACATTTATTTTTGAATGTTAGCTATAGTTAGATAGTTAATTATATATTCCAAATCCTGGTGTTTGTGGCTCTGTCTACAGCCTCCTTCATGGGTTTTTTTTTTTCCCTTTCTCAGAGATTTTGAGAGAAGTCTCTTGGCACAAAGCTAGTGTGATAAACTTGTAAGCTTTTGGAGGCTCATTTGTCTCTCTTTGGTCATAAGAAAGAATTGATAGGGATCATGTGTTTTAAGAAATACCAGGGTGTTGTTTTACCCCCATGGCAGCCAAGCAAGTCTTTAATATTGGCCAGCTAATAGGATTAGAAATGCTTCTGTGTGAATGATTTACACTTGCCAGACACGTCTGGGACTGAATCCAATTCCTGATAATTTTTGCTGTTTATTTCAGCAGGAAACAAAGCAACTTCTTAACCCCATTAAATGAGGGGGTGTGAATGAGCAGTGCAAGCTGTTAATAGGGAGCACTTGATTAAATATCCCTTGGTTTGTGCTGCTCTGGGGTGTTCAGGTTCAGCATAGCTTTAATGATTTTTAGTGCCTTCTTCAGAGGGTTCACATTAGTTGAGCAACCTGGGATACTGGAAGGTGTTCCCTCTGCTGTGGCAGGGAACAAGATGAGCTTTAAAGTCCCTTCAAATCTAAACCATTCTGGGATTCTCTGATAGTAAAAAAAAACACCAAAATAAACATTCCACCTGAGGATGTTCCAACCCACAGACTTTTCTTCTGCACACAATTAGTGGGTTTTGACACCAGTTCCTGGATTGGGCTGCTTTGTTTGCAAGCTTTTTTAAAAAACCTGTTTTCTTGTTTCTTTGTTGTGCCTTGCTGTGATGTAGAGCTGCCTTTTGGAGGAAGAAATTGGAAGTGGCACTGAAGACCCTTTTACTCCTTCATTGCACACACTTCAGAAATTAAATTTCTAATTTGTCCCTTGCAAGCAGCTACTGAACTTAGTGGTCATCTGTTATGATTCTTCTGTGATAACTCATTTCCCGTTTTCTCCACAGCTGAGTGGTAAAATAATTTAACTTGAATGATTATTGTTATTATGAAAATGCTACTTTACTCTCGAGTTAAATCCCAATACCTCATTTCCAGCACTTCATTACAGATGATAAGCTCACTATTGATTGTAACAGATGGAATCACAGAATCGCTTTGGTTGGAAAAGACCCTTAAGATCATCAAGTCCATTGGTCCATATTTTGTAAGAGGAATGCTGAGTAAAGGGAAAGCCAAAATTCTCCTTCGCCTTTTGCTGTTTTAGAGGCTGTTTTTTAACCTTCAATCGTGTCCCACTGAGGTTTAATCTCACGTAGTGTTGGGAGTTAAACCCCTGAATTTTGGGCTGAAATAAAAAAAGAGAGTGTTTCAAGGGATTAGCTTAGTAATGTGCCCTATGATGGAGGATAATAAATCCTTCCTTATTTTTTGGTATTTTGAATATTTGAACAAGGGAATTGCATTTTAAAAATTAGATAAAGGCTAATAAGATCCATTTTACTTCATGTTCCCAATTAAGAATTAGAGACATTTTTCCCCCTGCTTATCAGAACGGATTCGATCAATGACATTGGAAATGATTACATTAATACTTCTTGTCAGCACAGTATTGTAATGACTGTGCACTGCCCCAGGATGCCTTTTTAATGGTTTTAGCCTTCTTGAATTAGCTTGATGTACCATTAATGCATGAGAATTGCTTTTATTTCTGTTCACGGTGTATTCATAACTACACATTTTGCCCTGCTGTACATTTGGATTTTCCCTGACCCATTTAACTGTGGGCCATGCCAGTCTCTGACGCCACAAAGGAGAAAATGTTCAAATATTTAGAGGAGAAAATTTTACTATCGCAGGGCATGAAATAGAAAGGTTTGAATCTAACTTGGGTTCAGAGCTGAATCTGTCTCTTCAGCTTTGCATTTCAACCAAGGGGGTTTTACCTCATCTAGATGACTGTAACACCTGGATTTTGATCTAAAACGGCCAAAATAACAATAAACCTGTGAGTATTGAGGCAGGAGTTGCAGATATGTGATGGCAGAGGCCACTGCTGCCTCACAGTTTGCACTTTGCTCTGGTGCTGTGCTGTTGCCAGTATTTTTGGATGCTTTGTTTGCAAGTTAACTAGTCCTTTATTAAGGAATGTGTCTGCTCTCTGTAAAAAAAACTACCAGAAGTATTTTATTTCTAGATCCAAATAGTATTTCCCATGTGATGTTGAATGAAGGTGGCTAAAATGAGAACTTCAAAGCACCTCTGTTAAGGAATGGGAGATGACAAATTAATCCTGGCGCAGCCAGATTGAGGGGAAGGGCTGTCACTTGCCATCAGCATTATCAAGTCAGCTTTTATAGATGTGTTTTCATTAGGAAATGTTAATCAGCGTCATGGGAAGTAAATAAAAGGGAAGTAAATCGGTCCCATCCTGGCAGTTGTTTTGGGAAGATCTGACCCTTCAGTCTGGCACTGGGTGTGGTGTGGGATCCTCTGCTTGGGGGGCTGGGCTGGTGGGGGCCCCGGTGCAGGGCAGAATGAGGCAGCAGTTCCTTTGGCTCCGGGAATTCCTTGGAATTCCTGGGAATTCCTTGGATTTCGGCTGAGCTTTCGGGAATGCGGCATCTGTGGTGACGAGGTTCTCTGAGCCCTCAGGCCGGTCACACATGGCCTGGATCAGCCTGCTGACTCTTTGGCAGGCCCCCATGCTTCAAAACTGCTGGGAAATCAATATTTTGCTGGTTACATGTTTGTATTTTCCTGGTTTGTTTGGTTTGGGGTTTTTTTTAATGAGAAATTGACATGAGGGGGTCAATTTCTTTTCCTAGATATTATGGCTTAGCCTGGAGAAACAAGCCCTCAAGCCGCGTTCATTTTAAGCCCCCGTTCACTTGAAGTCGTTTCAGTTTTAAGTTCATTTTAAGACGTTGATTTTAACGTAAAATTCACGGTTTGATCCTGATCCATGTTCAGTTTCCCCGGGAATAACGGAGCGCGGCAGGAGCGGCCGCCGGGGGGCGCCGGAGCCGCGGCGTGAGGGGCCCGTGATGGCGGCGGCCCCGCGCTGCCCCTCGGGGCTTTGTGTCACCGCGCCGGGGCATTCAAACGCTCCGGCTGCCAAAGTCGGCCGGAAGGAAAAAGATATAAACACACAAATCTGGTCACCCCTGTCTTGTGAAGTGTTTCTGTTTGTGTTTTATCCCGAACTTACTTCAGCTTTGCCTTGGCTCATGCTTTGCCCTTACACTTACTTTATCCTTCCTGCCCGCCTGTTACTCTTGTGGGCCGTTAATAAATGAGAAGGTTTAGTTTGGGAACAAGCACTTCACTCCACCATTTTTATTATTCTTTTTAATATATATATATGGGGTTTTTTTATTTTGGTGGCTGTTTTTGTTTGCCACGGACATTTCTTCTGGTTTCCATGCAATCTCTCAGCCCCATTCCCATAGATGACAGCTTCTGGTGTCATAAATCAGACTGCACGTTTTTGTAGGAAGGCCCAGTGTTAACCAGCAGGAGGAAATTAACTGGTATCCAGAATTTATATAACACAGGCTTGAAATGAGCTGTGTGAATTGAGCAGTGCTGGGTGAAACAGGTGTGAAGAAGCCTTCATCCCTGGGAGCAGTTGGCATCAGTAGGATAGGGCTGCAAAATAGATTGAAATCCTTGGATTTATGTTTTCTGACTGATTACCAAATTCCACTCTTCACACATTACCGTTCAAGATTTTTGTTTTCTGTTGTCCCTGAGGACTTATGAGATCTGTGTGCAGTTCCTCTCATGCTTGGTGCTGTCCAGTGTCATTGCCGTTCTGTTTGGTGGGCACAGACTTCACCTTTTTGCCAATTTTTTGTGAAATTTGCGGCAACTCTGCAGGCTTTGGGCAATTTGAGGCTGGTGCTGCTCTATCAGGTTTGGTGGGCACAGACTTCACCTTTTTGCCAATTTTTTGTGAAATTTGCGGCAACTCTGCAGGCTTTGGGCAATTTGAGGCTGGTGCTGCTCTATCAGGTTTTTCAACAGTGCACCTGGATCCACAAGTGTGTGAAGGAAAGAAAAGAGATCTTCCAGTGACTTGTCTGCATCTATTTTCTCATGCTTGGAATCAAATAATGGGACGAAGAGCTGTAGTCCAGGGTGTGGGATTTAAGAAGTGCTGTAATGAGCACAGATTAATTGAATCATGTCATGCCAGTAAAAGTTCTAGGGAGGTTTTGATTTTAGCTCTGGTGTGTCATTCAGTAGGTGACTTGTAAAAAACCATAATCTCTTGCAGAACTTTTCGTGTAACTTTTAATTTCATTGCGATTATTTTATGGCCCTTCCTTTAAGTCTTAATATGAAGTGTATACAGTAAGGTAGGTTACTTAAAACCTTGAGCAGAGCTGCTGATTTTATGCAGTAGGTGACAGCTGTTAATTTTTTTTGAGAGTACAATAAATGCAAGACCTACTTCAGCATAGACAAATTCTTCATTAAATGGCAACAAGAACGTTGATAAATCTTAGCAAAATGCAAAAGAGTACAGGTGTTCAGTACTAACGATTCAGAATTACTCCAGTAAAGTCATATTCTGTAGTGCAAACTCTAATTGAAATTCTGGGGCAGGAAACAATGTGGTTGGGGGTAAATTACCTTTTTTTTTTTTATTTTACAGTAGACATGAGAGTAAGAGGCAGAATCAGTCTGTTTGGCAGACTCATGTGTGTTGAGCTTGGGAGACGAAGTGTTATAAACACATTTGTGGAGTGTCTGGCAAGCAAGTAGGAGTTGTTTTCCCTTAAAAACAGAAATAGAAATGAAAAATTCTGGAATAAGGAGGAAGTTTAAAAATTCCTTTACTCTTCTAGTCTCTGCTGTTCTCAGTAAAGACACCAGGAAACACGGAATAGAAATAAGCCATAAGTGAGTGTTGTCATGCTGCAGTTCCTGGCGGGGCTGGTGGCAGAAGCTGAAAAGAGTCGTGACAATTTCTGGGATTCTTTTTGAGCCAAGTGACCTGAACAGCAAACCGATGGCACAGCATGGCTGCTAGCAGGGCTCAGTCACAGGCTGTGTCCAGAGGGGAGGGTTTAAAACCAAATAAAATTAAATACTGCTTGGTGAGACCTGCTAGAGCGAGGGCTCTTTAGCAGCTGCAAAATGATGCTGCAGAGGAGCTGACCACAAGGTTAGGTGAGGGCTGGGAAGGGCTTTAGCAGAGCGTGACCTCTACTAAGTGCCAGTTTATATTTGCTTTATGACAGCCAGAACCTTTTTCGTCCTCGTGTCTGCTTTATTTCCAAGTGTTCTGTGTAAACTGTGCCTCGAATGCTGCATTTTGGGGGATGCTCTGCCTTGCCCGGCGTATCTTTGTCTCTCTTCCTACTGCTATGCTCTGTTACAGTTCTCTGATTATGGTTTGATCATTTAATCTGACTTCTTCTCAAATTTCCTTGACAAATCTTAAAGCCCATTCACCTCGTCTGCTGCTTTATGCCGTGTTCTGTACAGCTTCTCCAGCAAGCCTTCACATACACTGGGCAACATGAAATGTCTAAAGCTTGATTTATTTATTTTATTTTTTTAGTTATCCTCAATGCGTCTTCCCTTGGCCATTGGTTTTAACTGTACTTGGTGGATTTCTCTTTAAATTTGCTTGCAAAAAAAAAAGGGTTTGCTGGCTTAATATTGATGAATGGGAGATTGAGAGCTAACCCACGCGATGTGTTGGCTGAAGACAGAAAGGGAAAATGCCCTTTCTGTAACTTCATTCTGTTCTGGGTGTGTTTGGGAACATTTATTAAAGAGAAGATCCCGCCTTGCCCCCTTATAATGGAAGAGATGCTTTTGTCTGAGCTATCAAACGTTTAAAACTGGTGTAATAAACATAATCCTTTTGTAACCCGCTCTGTTGTATAACAAACACATTTCCAACATCAAAGTTGATTATTAGCATAGCTGGTTCCTCAAAAGCCATTTCTGAAACGCATTGCAAATCGTTGCCTTTCAGCTAATCCGTATGCATATGCAAATCCCATTGAGCTGTTTGCTCGGCCTGGATTAGCATCATGAATTCAGCCTTTAAAAGCCTCTCTGGATTCGTGGGGGTGGTGTGTGGAATAAGGCACAGTGGTGGCATTCCCTCGGAATTCCTGCGCCAGTGCTGCTGCCAAGTCTGAGATGCGTTTTTTCTTCCTCCTTCTCTATGAAGTAGAGAATCTTTAATTGTGCATAACCAATTTTGAAATTGAGGTTAGGTCTGCTGAGGTGATGTTTCACAAGGCAACTCGTGCCCCCACCAAAGCTGGAACTTCTGCCCCTTCCCTCTTAAAAACAAAAAAAGCGTTTGCACTGATCGTGTTGCGTGATTTTCACCAAATGTCAGCACAAAGTGAAATTTATCTGTAAACTCCTTTCATTGCAGTCCTGAACACTGACACCGTTGTTATATCTGCATCAGACTCTTCCTTGCTGGAAGTTGTGTGTGAGCCAGCAACTGCAAGGTCAGGTCCTGCCTGCTGCAGGATCTGGTCAATGTTTTGTGGAAAGGAGAGAATCCAGCACAACGTTGTATTGTGCAATTTAAGAGATGAATCTGGAGAACAGAGAGCTACTTTTTTAACGGCCTCTCTTTGTAGATTTTGGTCATTTCTTTAGCTTGGTCTTTCCAGGGGTGCCAGTCTGGGATCCACGTGGACTTGTTTCAGCAATGCACGCTGCATTTTGCTTAGAAAGTAAGCTAAAATCAGGAGGGAAAATTAGCTGGCAGATGGATGGGACTGCATGGGCTGCCTCAGTAATGAAAATTATCCCAAATATTAAATGTGAACACAGGAGCTCAATGCTTTTTACTAAAGGATTAGGACAACTGGGGGACTCTTATGCTTCTAGGTGTGGCACTTGGGGATGTGGTCAGTGGTGGCCTTGGCAGGGCTGGGGGGCTTTTCCAGCCTAAATGATCCTGTGATTCCCAGTGGGTCCCCCGACAGTCTCCATGTGTGACTTCACATCATTATCTGGTGGTAATTGGTGACAGTTGGCTGCTGTTTGTTTTCTTTGGTTTTTCTCTTTTTTTCAGGCTGCTTACAGCCCTGGACTGAAAGTTTCCTGCAAGTTTCAAAACTTCAAGTTAAATTCGTCACGGATGACAAATATGTTCCAAAAAATGTCTTCTAGTAGAGTTAGAATTTATTCAAAATCTAGAGAGACTAGACATGGATAGAAGACATTTTTTGGAACGTATTTGTCATTTGTGACAAGTGCATTCCCTCAGCAACCTCTGTGGAGTGCTGGCTTATCACTGTTAGTTCAAGAATTATTATAAAGCTGGTACATGACTAAAAATTATTATTTTTTTTAATAACTGTGTGAATGTGTGTTCCTTTTAGTTTCACCACAAGATCCCGCTGTGTCAGGTAACTTCTGCACTGTCTCACCTTTGAAATGGCTGAAGGTGGCTTTCAGAGCCCCAGAACCAATTTTAAATTAAGGCAGAAGTTTGTTTTTCTTCAAGCTCTATCTGCACTTAATGAAGGAACATTATTGACAGATGCTGAAGAAATATTTTTTTCCATAGAAAATTGGATTTGGGGCATAAAACTTGTTAATGTTAATAAAGACAGGTCATTACTGGTTTCGAGTCAGATATGCAAACTCCAGGAGATGGAGTGCTGCTGGTGGCACTTCTGCTGCTGCTACTTTTGTGTGAAAAAAGCCCTGGTGAGGAGTAAATCAGCTGGAGTTGAGTGCACGTACAATTGCCTCACTCCCATCATTTATGCCCCTCCTGATGCCTGATGCACTCGCTTGTGTCTTAGGCCTGGTAATTTACAGTCTCCCAGAAAGGTATGTTTAGATTTAAGCTGTGCAATAGTGTAACTAATGAGAAATAGAGGGGAATTTATAGCACTTGGTGATTGATTGGCCCAAGTACCTTGACATTAATTGAAATCTGAGGACTCCCAGCTGTCTTTCAGTTAAAAAAAATTTAAAAGGGAAAAAAAAATAAGTGTTTTTGGACACGTGAAACTATTGCTTTGTAGCTTTTCGGAAGTACTTTTTGTGTCTATGGAGAAGCATGGTTGGGATGAAAAGGTGGGATTCCCTAATCACCTGCAGGCACTGGTTGATGTGCACCCGTGGCAGGATCACTCAGCTTCTGCTTTTACAATCCCACTGTGACTTCAGTTGTTTTTCCCTGGGATTTTGGCCCCGGTTCTGTCTGGAGACTTGACTGTAGAGTCAGCACTTGGTGCTGCTCTCCCCTGTTTAGCAGAGGCACTCAGGCCTCTGTTGTGTGACAAATTACCTGGATAAATACTCGGTGTTAATCTAACGCTGTTTAACCGGTCATTCCCAGGGAGAGCACACAGCTTTCTCCCCTGCTGTCATCCTCTAAGTGCACCATTCTTGCTGGAGCTTAGTCTTGTGAAACTGTCTACATTTTCCCATTAAGCGCTTTAAAAGTAATAAAACTAAAGCCATTAGCCTTCACTCGTCAGGTCTGTATCAAGAGAAATATTCTTGGGTGCCATAAATCTGATCAAGTGTTCGACATTTATATCATTCGACTTCATTCTCTGGAAATGGACCTTTGAAGGTAAATTGCATTAAGTAGGGCAGTTTAAATTTTTAATACAATCTTATTGTAACTGTTAGCAAATGATTAAAGTGCAGAGGGGGGGATTATGTGTTTTGGGAGATTTATGTGAAATGCTCTATGATGCTTCTGCTCTGGCAGGGACCTGCTTTTGTGACAGCTGGATGTGCATAAACCCACAAACCCAGAGGATTTTTTGTCTTCCGTGGTGGAGCTGACAACTTCCTGTCTGCTCCTGGATTTCTGGAGGGTGTTTTGGCAGCAGGATTTATTCCACCTGTGCTGAAGCAGTGATGTTGGTCACACAAAGCTTAACTCTCTTTTCAACAGGCCTCTGTGTGTGCCTGAGAGGTGGATTTTGGTGGCTCAGTGGGCAACGAGCTCATGAGCTGAGGTGGTTTATTTAATGTTGTTTTGGTCCCTGGTGGTTTGTTTTGAGGGAGATTTTTCTTTATGAGAACAATCTCCAGCTTGAGTTGGATGAACTGCCTAGAGAAGTTGTACTTTAGAAGCAGTGATGTGTTAATGCACCTTTTTTTTTGGTGTTGCTGTAGTAAACCTGATTGCTCTTCTCTGAGGAGAATACTCACATCTTGAGGAATAGTATCTGTGAGTATTTAATGTGAAAACAGTGATATTTGTTCAAAGTATTAGGTGACTATAACTTTTTTCTTAGGTATCCCAGCAATTATGGCCCTTGTTTTGGAACCAGCTGTGCCCTGTCTGGATGTAGCTGTGTGATCTCACGGTGTGGTTGCACCTCTGACTTCAGACTTTGAGTTGTTAGGTAACAATTTCGTCATTTTGGCAGCTGAAAAAAGAAAATCATTGATTATTCTGGGTTTCTTTGTGAGCTTTTTCTTTAAGGTGAGTTAACAGAACTGTCTGGATGAGGCACGAGGTTAGGCTGAATTTGATTTAGTAAATGTGATTAGTTTCTTTCTTTCTGGAGGGTTGGTTGCATTTGAGATGCACTAACATAACCAGCAGCTTTCTATCACTTTGTGTCCTTTTCTGTGCTCTGTCAGTGAGCTCACTGGACGTGCATGAATCTTCAGAAAGCAGAAATGTTCTCAATGAAAGCAGTCCTTTGGTAGTGTGTGCCCCAAAATGGGCTTTCCATTAAGCTGCTTCAAAATGAATGTTATTAGTTACTCACTAAGGTGGCAAAATCCTGAAGCATCATTTAGTTTTCTGTTACTTAAATCTGTGTTTTGAGGCAATTAAAAAGCGGATCTGTGTTTTGACATAGAATTAAATACATACAATGATGTTATCCTTAAGAATGTTATTCTTAAAGGGTAATTGATAACTCAGCTGCTTCCTTTATGAACATTTTACAACACATATCACTTGGACAACATTCTCTTTGCATCTTTTCAGTTTGACTTTTTTTTCTTGTTTCAACATTTTTGAACCTTTTGCTTTAAAATCCTAGCACCGTGTGGGATATAACATGATTTATGACTTGGTTCTTCCCTCATGGAAAGGTCAGCAGAGTTCCATGAGGTACTGGTGAGGTCAATCCATGTACAGAAGAATTTTTGACCTGTTTGTCTGGCACAACATTTCCCTTAAATCCTCGAGTCATGTGCTTCTACTTGCAGCACAGTTCAAACAGTGGAGAAAACACAGGTTTATTTTTTAAATTGCTTCAGATGCTAGATTGTTTCAAGTGGATTTATTGGGATATTTGCTCACCTAGTCTTGGCAGGCAGTGATTTGCATGGAAGTTGCAAATAAATGATGTGCAGTGTTAATTAGAGTTACCTGTGGAGGAAAAAAAAATATATATATATGTTGGCATTGATTAAAGATATTTAATACCGAGCCTGATTTACAGCTGTATTTTCATATCTTGTAAGACAAGGTTTAAGAAGCAAAGATTTGTTAACCCAGCACTTCATCCTGTAAAACTTCCTAGTGCTTCTGGTGCCTTGCACTACAGATTTATATCTTTTTGGTCAATTTGACTTAGCTTTTTTGGTTGTTAAAGTTTCTCCCAGGAAGCTCCACCACAGGCTGGCAGAGCATGGAGGGGGTTTGTGCTCAATGCAGAGCAGGAGCTCCTCTCCCCTGCTGTGACTTTTCAGTGGAACTGCTTCTTCAGGGCAAAGGAACTTCAGACATTTCTGGCTGCACATGGCCAGGAATTAGCTGGATAAATTGCCACTTCCAAACTCCATTAGAGCTGTCCAGCACTCATTTCTCTATTACACCTGACAAGTGAGATGCCAAGCTCTCCTTTTAAACAGAGAAATATAGAGGTTGTTTAGCCTACAAAATGGATTGAATTTAAAATAACAGGCACAATGGCCTTAATAGTGGCTACTTACAGTAATGTTTCCCATTTGGAAGCGTTTGTGGTTAGGGCTTGTTCTGGTAGTTATTACTGCCTCTTCTGCAATAGGTAATTGTGGAATAAATTTACTTTTATTGAACCCTTACTTATCCTGTAAACATGGCATATTAAGCTAAAAGGCAGCTGCTGTAAAAATGTAAGCTGCTATATATATTATCTTCTTCCACTTGTGTGTTTTAAGGTAAAAGCAAATACTTGCTCACACAAAACTCCCAATTTTGCATTGTTCTTTTTCCCCCAAGTAGTCAAAACAGGTATTTATTTAAACAAGTGTTTATCCCTGCTGATGTTTTTCACTCAGCCATCAGCATTCCAGCTTCAACTGCAAACCATTTTCTGTCTGTCCGTCAGAGGAGGAAAATTTCCTGCATTCCCATCTTTTGCACAAGTGGCAGGTTTTAACTGAACCTGCTGTTTACTCCTTCTTGGATGTGCAGAGGAGATGAATGGTCTTACACAGGTTTTTATGAGAAACCAGTTTTGATTTAAATTAGTGGTGATTGGAGAAGAGTGTTTGCATCTCCTGGAATGTGCAGCACCCCTGTACTGTGATCACTGAGAAGAGAAATGGCACCAGATGTTATGGATCTTGTATGCCTGGAGTCTTCCCTTTTCATATTCCAAGCTTTCCTAGGTTGAAGCAAAAAGCACAGGAATAACCCTGCCTTTGGGAATGAAAAGTGATCACACCGTTGGTGCCTTTGGGTGTTTTCCAGGATCCACCTCAGGAGCAGGGACAGGTCGGGTCTCAGCCTAGATGAGGTTTCCCTCAGCTCATCTCTTGGGCTCTGCAGAATGTTCTCAGTTTTCCGAGATGTGGAGCTGGATCAGACTCTCACCTTGTGCCTTGAACTTCTCCTAGGGAGTATTTTCAAGGAGCTGACGTGTGAACAGCCCTTTGAACCAGGGCAAGACGACTCCGTCAGTGCAGCTCCTCTGGCACCAGTGTTCCTGATGGGTGTGAGCTCCCAAACGGAGCCCCAAGAGGAGTCTGTTCCTTATGGAGGCACAGCTCTGCTCCTCCCACGAGGGAATTGAGTCTTCTGCTCCTCAGCCCCGAGAGCAGAACGGGAGGGCTTTACTTGGGGCAAATGAGCGCCTGCTGGCTTTTTTCCCCATCGGAAAACGCGGTGGTTTGCACGGGGATCTGCAGAGATGGAGCGTGCAAACAGCCGTGTGCAGCTCCAAGCCCTCCTGCTCAGGGCTCCCTGAAAACCGTGTGGGCAGGGAGAAGGGAGCAGGAGGTGCTGAGGAATGATGAGTGGGTTTTGACTAACAAAACAGAGCGTTTGAGATGAAAGTGTCGGGGGGTTGGAAGGTTAATTTTGTTGTGGTGCGCTAGGTCAGGCATGGAAGAAGTGGCATTCAAGCCAAGAGCTTTCCCTCCCAGCTCGGAGCGGGGATTTCACATGCTTTTAATTATCAATGCCTTCGAGCAGAATACAACTCCCAGTCATTCTGGCTCGTGGAATTAAATTTAAATGTATAAAAAATAAGCATCAGTCCCGTCCTCCCCCCAAGACCAAATATTTGCTAAATATCAGTTCCCCTTGCTAACAACTCTAAGTATCCATGGCATATCCCTGTTTATTAGCAGAAGAGTTCTTGACTTTGCACATAAATTTTGTTTAGCTTTTCATACTACTGATATAGTGCAATAAAATCTGTCCCAAAATTGCTAGCTTGAGTACATACAAGTACATACAATTCAACTGATTTTTAAAAATAGTTGAAATGCCCTCGATTCCCTGGATTATTTTTGATAGCTGTTACAGGTTAAGTTGGTATTCATCTGTTTTAGAAATATTTTTTAGAGAGTATTAAATTCAAATATTGTGTTCAGAGGCAGCTTTGGAATGAGACAGAACCTGAAGGCTTGGTACAAAGATATTTCTGCTTTCTTGAGTTTTTTATTCACTTTATAGATCATTGTTGTTCTGATGGAGTGAGGAGCTAAGAAATTTGAGGTGAAGAATGGTCTGTTTTGACCCCACCTGTGTCCGGTTTGGGTCCCCAGCATAACCATGTGGAGTTGCTGGAGTAAGTCCAGAGGAGGCCTCGAGATGTTCTGAGGGCTGGAGCCAGGCTGGGAGAGCTGGGGATGTTCACCTGGAGAGGAGAAGCTCCAGGGAGAGCTCAGAGCCTCTTCCAGAGCCTAAAGGGGCTCCAGGAGAGCTGGAGAGGGACTGGGGACAAGGGATGGAGGGACAGGACACAGGGAATGGCTTCCCACTGCCAGAGGGCAGGGACAGATGGGATATTGGGCAGGAATTGTTCCCTGGGAGGGTGGGCAGGGCTGGCACAGGTTGCCCACAGCAGCTGTGGCTGCCCCTGGATCCCTGGCAGTGTCCAAGGCCAGGTTGGACACTGGGGCTTGGAGCAGCCTGGTGCTTTGCTGGTGTTCAGGTCATGTGTTTGAGTCACCCAGTTCAGGCTGTCTTGAGTTTCTTTCCCTGTTCCTTCCCCTTCCTTGCCCAGACTGTGCTGTGTGTGTCCATGTGATGCTGCCAACCCTCCTGTGCTCACACTGAAGGGAAGAGGTAAATATTTTCCTTGGCTAATGATCTCTCCCATGTGAGAGCAGGAGCTTTTGCAGATGAGGTAGTTTTCATTCATGTGTGGTTTTTGCTCAGTTTTGGTCTTAATTTAGGTCTTTACCTCATACAATGAAGACAAATCCATGTGCATATATTAAAATCTGACCTTTGGTTTGCTCTCTTCACTCGCTAATGCATTTTAAAATATTTTAATGTATGACTTCCCAGGCTCCAGATCAATAACCCAATGGGTCTGAAATGACGGAGTGCTACGATATTCCCCTTTAATTTAAACATGATTAGCTGATGAAGGTTATGATCAATATGCTAGGGGAAGATAAATTAATTGATATCATCCTTTCAGGATGATAAGAGGCCTATTGGAGGTGGGATGTAACTAATGAAGCTGCTTCTTCATATATATGAGCCATTCTTTGTACAATGTATTCTCACTAAATCATGGTTATGCCATCATTCATTTACATGAAAAACATAAGCCACAAACCAATTTGTTATTAAAATTGCATTAATTTGGGAAGAAACTATGCTTACACTGCCCCTGCCTGTGCTATAGTATAGCGAGAGAAAATAATCTTGAATTTACATAATTATCTTTTTGTGTTTTCTGAACGAGACAAACTGGGTTCTGTTGGCTTAATTCTGATGAGTTTCTGCGGGACTTTTTAAGGAGGTGCCAGTAAATGTCACTGGTTTTGGTGGAGGTGTAGCAAATGACTGAAGACTCCTTGGTACAAGTTTCATGAAGTGCTTCCCTTCACGAAGGAAAGCAAATGCAAGGAAACTAAATTTAGTTAGTGGCATTTTTGATTAGCCACTACACAAGTACCTGTTTTTAAAGACTGGAATTTTGATTTGTTTTTAATTTGTGACTCCAAATGTAGCAAGAAATTTTGTTTTTATGTATTTATGACATAAAAGGAGCTCTTTCCAAAGGCTTTAGCTGAATTAGCAGCATGAACTCAAGTTCCAGTGTGTGATGGGACGAATTTCTGAAATAGTTCTACTTGTTTATATTGAAAACTTGTAGGAGAGGTTTGGAAGTTGCTGCATTTCACATCAGTTCTGTTTGATCTTTTTTATTATGGGTCTGCCAAGCCGTGTATAGAGATGTTAATGGCTCTGATCCCTGTATCCATTTGATAAATGCTGCTTTTCCTTCCATGCTGAAGAAAAGGTCTTTGTAAATTGAAAAACAAATTAGGCATTTTTCCAGCTGTGTTGTGCTGCTAAGGAATAAAAGCTAAAATTAGAAATCATGATACAGTTTCTTTCCATAAAGAATTTCACTATTTCACTGGGATGTGTGGTGCCACCAATCCAAGTATTTATGCGATGTCAGGGACCCTTTATCAGTTCTAATATTTCAGTTATCTTTGGTTTGGGCTCCAAAGTGGATTGCCCTGGAGCAATGGCTGGTTAAAAAGGGAAAACCATCTTATTCCTTGGCAACAGAGACCAGGTGTCTTCCTTCTGCCAGGAGCATATCCCAAAGAAGGGAAAAGGTTTGCTACCATGACCTTTGTTAGTGTGGTACTATAAGCACAGAGGGGACTTGGTAAAGAATTCCTGGTATTGCTTTTTGTAATTTTTTCCCGGAGTCCTCTGGTGCTCACCTGGTGGAATGAGACTTCTGGAGTCACATCCTCCTCATGGAGAAGCCAGCTGGAGTCTCCATGGAGCATCATGGAAAGCCAGCACCCTCTGCCCTCCCTGCGACACACTCAATTTTTGGAGCAGGCTGTTTGTGTTGCTCATGGTGTGTTTTCCTGCCCTGCCCTGCTTTCCACCCGTGCTCTGCCTTACCTGCCTGGATGTTTTGTTTCCCTTCAGTTGCCCAGAAGATCGTTTCCACCAAGAAGAAACAGCAGCTCTCAATCGGACCCTGCAAATCTCTACCCAACTCTCCGAGCCACTCCTCCGTGTGTTCTGCCCAGGTTTCTGCCGTACATATCAGCCAGGTACAGATCAAATAACTGCTTGGAAAAGGAACTGATAAGCTGCTTTTCACCTCTGGTGTATTTCATGCCATTTCTGGTGCTCTCTTTGCTGCTCGAGAGGTAGTTGCAATTTTTTTAATGCTGTCAGTGATCTGTAGTTTGAAGTGATACTTGAATGTTTTTTTTAAGATGGGCTTGAGTTCAAGAAACAAAGTAGCAAAGCAGAATAATTTGGCTTAAAGCCTGCTAGGATTGATAAGCCTGCTTTGATCATTTCATTGATAGCCAGCAGCCTGCAGGTGGGAGTAAGCCAATCATTGCAGTTGCAGGATTTGCTGTGCTGTGGTTTAACGTCCCCTTGCTGTATTTTTGGTGGTTACTCTCACTCAGCTGTGCTGAGCTGATTTATCCCAGTGGTTATAGACTGCTGGAATTTCACACCTGATGGTATTATGAGAAACATATGGCTAATACCGAAATTTTCTCACTTGCACAGCTTTTGCCCACGTGTGTTGCAGCCTACCCTGTGTTTCCCTGGCAATGCCCTTCCTCAGTGTCTTTGTTTCCTAGTGTCAACTGATAATCTGTGGACATGTCCCCAGTTGGGATGGATATAAACTGAATGATGCCAGATACCCACAGCCATTCTGGTGTGGTTTGCAGTCTAAACTCAATAATATGCAGGTTATTTTGCAGTCTTGAGCCACCCATGCGAGGATTTGTTTTGACTATGGACCTTTATCCCACACAGTGCCTGCTTTTTGGCAGAAAGGAGCAACTTCTCCCACTGAGTTATAACCCTAAAGATGCAGGTGCCAGTTTAGTCTTAAAACTTCTCTGCTGTGAGTTAACTCTGCTTCGAGCTGAGTCCTGATACTGCCTCAGACTGTGACTGTGGTTTTTGTTGATGAGCCCAAAGAGAATGCTGGAGTCCAGACCCCCCTTTCTAAAGCAGGTGCTGAGTGGGGTGCACTGCTCTTCAGAAGAACCCTGGCACCTTCTGGTGATGTACAAGTTCTCACATGGGAGAGGTTCTCCCCTTTCTGGGTTTCCTCAGCTGCTCTGTCTCTGACCAGTTCATGGCCACAGGCCCTCGGAACCCTCCCACTCTGAGGGCATTTGTTGTTAATGAAGCTTTTTTTGATGAAGGACATCAAATATCTGGGAGCTCACCCGTTTCCTACCTGAGTCTAGTTTGAAGGTCAACAGCAAACACCAAATTCTAGACCCAGTACCATCACCTATGCAGCAAACTTCTTGCCAGCAATAAGAACTGTTTGGGAAAATCGAGGCAAGGTAGCTTTTGTGATAAGGCTCCCTAGATTCTGTTTCAATAAAAGTGAAATAATGTTCTTTACTGCCTTTGCCAGTTGTCATAAATTACCTAAAGGGGCAATTGCATCACCAGTCAAATATGTCTCTCTTCTGAGACTGATGTCATGCCTAAAAGTAGAGGCCAGAAATCTGTTTCATGTCGTGTCTCCTTTGTGCTACACTTAAAGGCAGAGTGACCTTGTTTAAGGGAAGGAAGCTGAATCCTTATCCCAGACTTAAAAGAACTTTGCAACTGCAATTCCAAGTTTAAGATGATTTGGGGCAAGATTTGCCATCTCTGATCTTGGCTGGAAGACTGGCTGGTGTCTTGCCCTTTGGAACATCTCTCTTGGCGTAATGATGTTTCTCTGAAGATTTCCTCCATGAATCAAACCCGTTATCGGTGCAGTGCCCTGCCACTTGCATTCTCCACAGGAGCAAAGGCCTTCAGAGGCAGTGGTTACACACAGTGCTTCAGATACAGTCAGATACTGTTCCATCTCTGGTTGGATCATCCTGGGGATTGAACTCCTGCAAACTCTCCAGATGACACTGCAGTCAAAAGCTTAGGATGTAGAGAAAGGAAAAAAAAGAACTGTTGAGAGTCACCTTAACCAGGCTAGTCCTTAGCATCCCTTGGAGGGAATTCTAAGGCTCAGCACCATCCAGGGCTTCTGTGGTTTCAGTCTGCCAGGTTGGACAGGGCTTGGAGCAGTCTGGTCTGGTGGAACATGTCCCTGCCCATGGCAGGGTGCTGGAATGAGATCAGCCTTAATGTCCCTTCCAATCCAAACCATTCTGGGAATCTGTGAAAGACTTGTCTGTGTGTTTGGGTGCTTCTTTATCTGAATGTCCAGGAGTCTGAGGTGGTGAATGTTTCAGCAAGATCCCCTTCCAGAAAATGCTCTCAGGAATGTCTAGTTATGTATTTCCAGAGGCCTGTTCCACACAGTAAGATGCTTCCTATTCCAGAAACAAAATCTACTTGTCTTTGTAGTAGATGCTGCTTAGTTTTCTTTCTTAGTTTTTAACGTGTATGTCAGTCAAGGGGAAGGTTTTCCTTGAAAACCCTTGATACCCAGAGCCAACAACCCTTGCAAGTACTTCAGGTACCTCTGTTGGCTTGGCATTTCAGGCTCAGAATGCATGGAAAGAATTTTATTCTCAAATTCAAGGGTTGTCATTCATGGCCATGATGGACAGAACTGCTGTATACTCTGTCAGCAAGAGGGATGATGCAACACTGCTTACATTCTGTCTGCTGCATTCAGGTATTCCAGTCACAGCTCACTGTCTGGCTTTTTGGAACACTGGAAGAGGTAGACTGAGTTGTTTAGAGGGGAAGAAGTGTTGTACAGGGGATTGGAGGCCTCTTACTGGCCACAGGGCATCTTGGAATAGGTCTTTAATTTACTTTTTACAGAGAGAGACCAGTCACTTCTGTCTCTCTGTGCTCTGCATGTCTATCCCACTTTTCATTCCCCCATTCCCCTATCCCTTGACAATCTTCCTAGGCATGACATGATATACTTGTTCACCTCTCTAAGTCTAATTTCAAAGAAGAATGAGTTCCCCTTTTCCTCACAAAACCCCACAGAGGCATTCCTTTCCCCTAAATTCATCCCAGTGCCCGAGGAGCAGCTTTTCCTTTACATCTGACATATCAGGAAGGCAATTTTAAGTTACTAACTTAGAAGACTAGTGCCAATATAAAAACAGTTCCAAAGGGCTGTTTCCTCTGCCCAGCCCCTGGAAGTAGAGATCATCTGGTTCCCAAACCCAAGAGGCTGCTCAGCTTGGCCCCACCTTTGGTCCTCAGTGCCTGTGTGTGGGGGCTGGATAACCTGCTGAGGAGTTACCTGCCTGGGCCTGGGTTTGGGTTTGCCCTGTTGTAAAAACAGCTGGAAAATCCTTCGTACAACAGCTGTCCTTGCTGTTTGTGTGAAAGACTCCAGGCCCCACTCCAGACAAATTGATGGGCAGATTCCAGCATTCCAGCCAGAAATCCCCAGCAGTGTGAGCTTACTTGTGAACTGCAGTTTTAAAGGTAAAGATGGAAAGATTGTTTTACCAGTGACTGTAATTCCTTGAAATCTGCAGTCTGTATATGTTTTCACACTGGCTGGCTTTCCTGGAATTCAGCTGTTACGTTCTGCTCTGAGAGGAGATTGAAAATGGCACCATGTTTCCATGTCTGCCTGGTCTCCATGCATTCCTCTATGACAGAGGGACCTTACACACCCTTTTGTGAAGAAATTTTCCCTGATAGCCAATCTAAATCTCCTTTGGTGCAACTTGAGGCCGTTCCCTCTCCTGTCCCTGTTCCCTGGGAGCAGAGCCTGACCCCCCTGGCTGTCTCCTCCTGTCAGGGAGTTGTGGAGAGCCAACAAATCCCCCTGAGCCTCCTTTTCTCCAGGCTGAGCCCCTTTCCCAGTTCCTTCATCCTCTCCTGGGGCTCCAGCCCCTTCCCAGCTCTGTTTCCTTCCCTGGACACGCTCCAGCCCCTCAGTGTCCATCCATGTGGGCTGCAGTGCCAAGAGTTGTGTTTCCTGGTCAGCAGTGTCATTCTCCAAGGAGATTTGCATTATTCTTGGGAACATGATTGCCCAAAAATGTAAATTAAACAGCTGAAAGCAAAGTGCAGTCAGCGTGGTCATCCATTATTTCATTGTATGTAAGACCTGATTATTGATAAGCTTTTTGGAAATTTTCTGGAATGTCAAAACTAAGACTAAAAGAGGAATGATAATGTATTTAATGCCACATATATCACAATCCTTTTGTATTTACAGGGTTGTTCTAAGTAACCTAGTATTTATCTGGAACAAGCATTTTAGATACCTCCTTGTGAGGGTACTGAGGCCCTGGCACAGGGTGCCCAGAGAAGCTGTGGCTGCACCTGGATCCATGGAAGTGTCCAAGGCCAGGTTGGACACTGGGGCTTGGAGCAGCCTGGGACAGTGGGAGGTGTCCCTGCCCATGGCAAGGAGTTGGAATTAGATGATCCTTGGGGACCCTTCCAACACAAACCATTATATGGTTTCCAAGTGTTTTCCATTGTTCCAGCCAGTGGCTTATTCTGAAATCACCCTCAGAGTTTTATTTACGAAGTTGGAAATCCACTGGGCTTGGTGTATGAGAAGAGAAATGTTGCCTGCAGGACTTCCTTTATAGAAACTCACTGTGTGTCTTTGGGGAGTTGAATATCCAACAGGTTTGTGTTTTCCTTTAGGAGGTACTCACTCCCAGAAAATAAATCACTTAGAAATCCAGGAGACAGCTGCAAAAAGTGTCAAATGATGCTATAAAATGATGAAGGATTTTAAAGGTAAAATTTTAGGGAATCCTTCGTGTTCTCCATCTGGGAAGTAGGCTCTTAGGGCATATATCTGTTAATTTCAGTTAAATAAAAAAGGTTTCCTTGCCACCCCTCTCATCTCCAGCACATTCTGTGGTTTGGGAACAAGCTGCTACAGAGACAGGAAAAGCAAATGTGAGGTAATTGAGGCCACTTCTTCCCAGGTTGTCCTGCTCATCTGTCCAGTGTTGCCATTCTCCATCAGGACACTAAAATTGATCATTTCAATTACATTATTTCATTCCCTTTGTTTTGTACACATCTCCCAGTTCTGCTGCTACTTCCTCTGGCATTTGAGAATGTTGTAGGAATTCTCTTTCCAGCCTCACTGTGCTTTCAGTGCCTTCACCTCTGCTCCCTGCTTTGGAAAAGCTGCAAGAGTCAGAAGAGAACTTGGAGAACATGAAGAGACTTCAGCTGGGTGTAAGGGTTTGTCCCCTACTTTTTCATCCTGACTGGTTGCAGCTTGAGATCCTGATCCCTCGGGAGCATGAGGGAAGTCCCATCAGGCATCTTTCTCCTCAGGAATTCTGGAAATACCCTCTTACCACTTTGCTTCACTTCCTCTAGGAAACTTGACTGCTTTAAAGATGGACTTTCCCCCTTCTCTGAGCATCCCAGCAGTTTCTTTCCCCACCAAAAGCTACATGTGAGTTGTTTCCCAGCTCCTTCATCCATTGCTGTTCTTCTGATGAGATTTCCATTCCCAGCAGGCAGATTTTTCCCTGTTGTCCTGCCCTAGTCTGTCATTAGCACATAGAGCATCTCCTCCTTCAGTGGTGTTTTTAGTATTTGTTTATGTCATGTGCAAAAAGTTCTTTTGAAGAAAAAATAAGACTTTCTTTTCTTAATCACCTTTTGGTCCTTTCCATTCTATCTGGTTTCCTCATGCTCCTGCTTTTAGGTATTTGTTATCTCTGTTCATTTATTGTTTTATAGGCTGAATGCTTTCTTTCTTACAGGACTAGGATGTCACATCACAGTTTTGGCTGCTTTGAATAAATTGGAATATCTTACTTAAAAGTTTTGTATCTTTGCACCAGTGGCTTCAGCAAATCCTGTGCAGGACCAGGAGTTGGACTCAATTATCCTTGTGGGTCCCTTGCAGCTCAGGAGATTCTGTGGTGCTTGGAATATTTTGGGATTTATCAAACCCCTTGACAGCCATTTTACAACCCTGAATTATTTTCATTTTCTTCATCAGCTCTCAGTGTCTCCAGACTAGGTTTAACTCCAGCTATGTTGCTCCATGGCACTGGCTATTTTCTCTTGGGTTAGAATTTAGTTTAGTAGAAATCAAGATTTGGAAGGTTTTCCCCAATGTTTTGCTTACTTGTACACTAGAAAACAAATGCAACTGTTGAAACTCAGTTAAGTCATACTGTGTAGAATGGAAACGTGCATGCTGTATAAACAGAGCTCTAAGGCAAAATAAAGGCAGGGGAGATGCTTAAAGGCTTGGAATAGAAATGTGTGCAAAAGTGGCAGTAGGGCCAGTTGCCCTGCTGAGCCCCTGAGCCCTGGCTGCACTTCTGTGCAAATTCGGAGTAAATCAGGAGTAAATAAGATGCAGCTCTGGATTGTCGTTTCTTGAAAGCAGCATACCACTGTTTAAAACTCCCTTTAATCCTTGCAGACCAGTAATGGAGGAGGGAGTTTAAGTGATTATTCCTCCTCTGTCCCATCAACTCCAAGCACCAGCCAGAAGGAGCTGCGGATTGATGTTCCTCCCACTGCCAACACGCCAACTCCTGTCCGTAAACAGTCCAAGCGCCGATCCAACCTCTTCACGGTGAGTGAGCCAGGGGCCCTGCTGCTGTGCTGTGTGTGCTGCTGTGCAGACAGCCTGAGCCTCAGCCCCCACACCTGGGCTGCTCTGGCCACGCAGGAGGGGTGACATGCACCTGTGGGCTGCAAAAACAGCTGGGAGTTATCATTGGGTGGTTCTGTCTGAGACCTAAACAGGAGTACTTTTCCTGTGAAGACAGGCTGAGGGACTTGAGGTTGTTCAGCCTGACGAAGAGAAGGCTCCAGGGAGACCTTAGAGCCCTTTTCTGTGCCTAAAGGGGCTCCAGGAGAGCTGGAGAGGGACATGGGACTAGGGCCTGGAGTGATCAGACTTCCACTGATGACAGGGCAGGGTTAGATGGGATATTGGGAGGGAATTCCTCACTGTGAGGGTGCTGTGGCCCTGGCACGGGTGCCCAGAGCAGCTGTGGCTGCCCCTGGATCCCTGGAAGTGTCCCAGGTGAGATTTAACAGGGCTTGGAGCAATCTGGGATAGGGGAAGGTGTCCCTGCCCATGGCAGGGGTGGGACTGGGTGGTCTTTAAGCTCCTTCCCAAACTAAAATATTCCATAACTACCCCATGCTATTTCTGTTATTATACAGAATCAGATTACTTGTTTCTTCTCCAGAGTTAAAAAAGATGATGGAGACTAAAGTAACTTTTTTTCTTTCCAAACCACCCGTTTTTTTGCTTCATTGAGAGGCCAAAAAACCCAAAATCAAACAAAAAAATCAAATAGAAAGCTTCCTGGTGCAATGTGACAGGTCTTTGTTATGCAGAAGTACTTTGGGAGATGCTAGTGAAGCCCTGAGTGAAGGTTTCCTTGGTTTAAGGCCTTTTGGTGAAAGCTCTGGGATCACGTTGCAGGTATCATTGTGGTTTGTAAGCAGTTTTTTGACAGTTGACACACATCATAGCAAACTCAGAATCCCTCTGGGCTCCCGTGTAACTCCCCAGGGGGTTGTAGCTACATGTTAGTTGTGTTTGGGAACCCACAACTTCCCTGTCAACATGGAGAATTTATGTGTTTTATTCCAAAGTGATGTCATGCTGACTTCCCACATACAAACCCACTAAAACCTTTTCCTCATACTCTGAGGGAAATCTGAGCTCTCCACCTTCAGCAAGTGGAAAGTTTTGTCAACGTTTTGGAGCTCTGAGTGACAGGACAGAGCCCCAGGGATCCCGTGTCCATCCCAACAGAGGTATTTTGATTTAAACCCAGATCTCCCACTCCCATGAAGGAGAGGAAATCATGCATTTGTGTTTGGCTCTCTAAATATGTGGGTGGAAAACAATAAAATGAGCGGCCTGGGAACAAGTGTCTCAGCTTTGACGCCGATATTTCGTAACAGTCTTCCCGTGATGGGAATAATCTGGAGTTCGCTGGGAGAATTCCAGAGTTCTCAATCCCACTAGATGTCAGTGTCAGCCCAGAAACCACCAGCAGTCAGAGCTCTGGAAGCAGAGCTGGGATGCTGCTGCATCCCTGAAAACATCACCAGCCATCCATGCCTGGGCTGAAGGGTGCATGAGGTGCTGTCGGGGCTCGGGAGGTGGTGTTACATTTGGGAATTGGGGACGTTTCAGTTTGGAGCAGCTGTGAACTTGAGAAAGGAAGGAGAGAAAAACAGACCCATCCACAGTCACAGGAAAGGTTTGAGAAGAGTGTTAAGTCAGCTGTAAACAGACTAAAGCTCTGGTTTGTGATAGTGAGAACCATATTTACTCATATGAGAGGGTGTCTTAATGTCTGATAACTGGGAAAAATAATAATAATTTGCCTTTGCAGAATTAGTTGTGTCTTTTAAGGTGGGTGTAGTAAGATTGTTTAATGAGTTGCCCTGTAATCTGTGTCCTGAGGTACTTAACGCCCACTCTGCTGTAATCCAGTTTTTGTGCCAAGTTATAACCTGGAATTATTTAATTGAATAAATAGATAACCAGTATTCTCCGTGCAGTTATGAACAGAGTGTGTAATTAAAATATTTTACTGTTTAGCTCTGGGTTTCTTGCTGTGCTTCTCTTCCCACTTACTTATGCCTTTATCTCTTACAGAGTCAGGTATATTTCTGTTTAATCATTGCACGTTGCCCCTTGTTATCTAGCACAGGTAATCTGTTTAGTGATCTTCAGATGTTCTGTTTTTGGAAGAGGACTGGGCTAAGTAGAAAATATTTGATTCTTCTTAATTACAGTTTCTAAGTTGGAATAAGGTTGCGTATTTTAAACATGTTCAGTGCATTAAATGCAGCATCTCATTTTTTTGACATTGAGTATTAATGTTTGTTACAAAGCTGTTGTTGCAGCAGCTGATTTTCCTCTTAAGTGATAAGACAGATGAAATATTAGAGGAGGTGATATCCTTTTTTTTTGGACAGTGTGATAACAGGGACCACCAAATAATCTTGTACAGGGCAGGTGTGGATTTACAGTGCATTTATGAGGTTCACTGAGCAAGAAGCTGATTCTAACCATGTCTGATCCCACACTGGGTGAGAGAATTTCTGGCATAGAAAGGTGCACCACCTTTCCCCCATTCAGTGTTCCCTGTCTTATACATTTACAGAATTCCAAGAGAGTTTTTCAGACTTAAAATGAGTTCTCTGTCTCAGTACCTACTGTTAGAGATGAGTATTTTCCTTTTGGGGTGCTCTGCACTGCTGCTCTGGGTCTGGTTGTGCCCAAACTCAGATGTCACATCTTGGGTCAAGTTTCACGTGGATTAAGTCTGTGAATGACTTCCAGTGCAAAAGGGAAATCACTCCAATGATATTTGTGCAGGTGCTTTGATTTTTTCAGACTTTTTCTGGTTTGCTGGTACCAAGTTTTAAATAGAACCATTTGTTGTGTAGGTGTGCCATCAGAACATGTCCTAGGAAGTGTTGCTCCAGCATGGTTTGGAGTGGATTTTTTTTCACTAGGATATAAGACATACTGTGTGTGTCATAGGTACAAAAGCATAAAAGATCAGATCTCTGTTTCACTGCACAATTTATCTTTAGAAATAGTGAGGCGTGCGAAGAATCTTCCCTGGAAAATATTAGGGATTCTGTGGTTACAAGCAGCTAGAAGGGAATTTGCCTAACACAAATCCCTACATTTTTGTACTTTTGGCATTTACCAGTGTTTTGCACGTCGATATTTCCCTTTCACTGCACCTTGTGATTTCCAGCTGCAGGAACTTTTAGGGAATGGTGATGATTCAAAACCAGAAATGAAAAACAGCGTGTAAATATTCAGCCTGCATTTCAGAGGCAGGGTCCTTTCTCGGGGAAAAAAAAAAAAATCAGATAAAAAAGAAACATTCAAGTTGACAACTCCCCTCCCAAGGATTTGGGCACCTTCACTGAGTTTCTTTACAATGTCACTTACGGGCGCTTTGCGCCATTGAAGCTTTGTTTTGCCTCGTATTCTTGGGAAGTGGCACTTTCAGAGGCAGAAATCTGTCTTGAAGGACGAGGAACAATAGTTATCCTGCACGCTGGATTTCATCCCTCCCACTTGTTTTGCTTGCTTTCATTTGTTCTTTGTTTAATTCCCCGGCACGTCATTCCATTGCCCCGAACCATAGTAACTGGTGATAGGAGCCCGTTCCCGGCGGAGCGGGGCCGGCAGCGCGGGATCCCCACTGGGTGAATGTGCTGCTCAGAATGCTCTTGCTTGGAGTCCTCCTCTCTGCCTTCCCTCCCTCCCTCCCCTCACGCCCCAGGGCAGCTGCTCCGGGGGTTTATTCTTCCTTCCACCCCTTTGTGGGATGGGGGAAACAGCATCAGTGATCCCTGATCCTGATTATCCTCCTGGTTTCGGTGTCGCTTTGCGCTGGAAATGCGGAGCAGCCTCTGACGCCGTTTTCATTAACTCCCCACGGCGGTGCCGGACACCGCCAACGGGCTCCTTTCATACATCATCGCCGAGTTGAAAAGCACACGAAAATGTTTTCCCATTTCCAATATTGTGTGAGTAATGTTCCCATTGGAAAGTAATGGAGTGAAGTTGTCACTTGTCAGCGCAGTTATTAAGGAGGATGACTCTCAGGTCTTCTTTTTGTAATAAAATAAATCTGTCAAAATCACTGTGCCCGTGTGTTCTGTCGCAATAACGGGCTGCGATCTGAATAACTTCTTCAAATTCCCATATAACATGACAAAGTTGGGAAGGGAGCGCTGTGACTTTACTCCTGCAACAGTTCTCAGCCTTGGAGAAAGCCAGGATAAAGCAATTCGGGTTTTGGACGTTGGTAGAATTGTCCTCATGCTAATTTTTCCACATTGTGTTCAGATAACTTTTTCCAGTCACCGGCTTTTCTTGCGGTTCCAACTTTCTAACCATCCCAAAGCAGAAAAAAAAAGTTTAAGTCCGTGGGGTCAAACGTGGCATTATAAAATCATATTTCTCAATAGTTGCTGGCAAGAACCACACAGGTGTGAATTAAATGTATGCATGGGTATATTAAATGTTTTTAATGAGGAGACGGCACCTTCATTCCCCTTTGAGCTACTGTCGGAAACTTCAGAAAAGTGGCCTCTGATGTTGTGGGTCTTCAGAAAGTGAAGCTGTAACTCTTTAAATCCAGATGCATTTCAGGCTAGTGGATGGTTGAAATTTATGGGTGGCGGATGGGAAATTTAGTCAGATTTTTAGGATGGTTGTGTACTTGCGCAGACCCTGTATTTACCTGCCAAATTTATTTTTTAATTGCCCCGAAAGAAAAAAAAAAAAAAAAGGCCAAATAAAAGCATCCTCCGTGTGCATTTAATGGAGCACAAACTTTTCTTTTCGCTCCGCAGTCTCGGAAAGGGAGTGACCCAGACAAAGAGAAGAAGGTCCTGGAGAGCAGAACAGACAGCATTGGAAGCGGCCGCGCAATCCCAATTAAACAGGTAATGCCGAAATAGTTGTATTTTTTTTTTTTTTTCCTTCCCTGCTTTCCATAGTTGGGAGACACACCTCGGGTCGGCGGCGCAGCGGCGGGGGCCAGCGCTGCCGAGCGGCGTTTGATGTGCGCCGGTGATGAATGTGGAAGTCACTCACTTGACATCAATTAGGAGAGGTTCCTATGTGTATTAAAATAGGATCATTAGAATAAGAAGAGGGAAAATGTGACAACAGGCCTAATGAAGTGCAGTCTGCCGGCCTGCATATGGAGCGGGTTTCTAGGCTGTGCTGGCTTCAAAGCCGCCTTTGTAGAGGGGGCTTTGATTGGGCCGAGTGCTGCCAGGCGCAGGGTAAATCAGATCGCTCGACAAGAGCCCCTTGTGATGGCAGCAATAGCCTGATGTGGCCCTAATTTGCTACCACAGACGGACATCTGAACACAGTTTCAGGCTGCTCCGTAACAACGAGGCAATTAGTTGTGATAATCATGGCCGGTGTGTCAGCTGCGCGCTCTTGTTTGTAATTTGCTAATGAAGGGATTGTAACTTTGATTAGGTTCAGTTTCATTTAGACCTTATTATATAAGAGAACGTTTACAGCTGTAATGTGTGGCCTTAATTAAACTTTCTCATTACACAACAGGACTTGAAGCCGAGGATTTGTTTTGGTCTGTTTTTACTAGCCTAGATGCACTTTCATTAGCCTGGAAACTCGATGCTAAATTGTAGCTGGGAACAATCCTTTGAAAGGCAAAAGCAGTGCCAGCCTTGGATGGGAAGTATTTGGGGAGCGAGATTATTTACTTTCTGAAATGAAATGGCACTGAATCCATGTGGTTGAGATCTCCACGTTCCCATGGAATGCTTCTCATACAGTTTCTGTGTCAGTGTTTGCAAGTGTTTACTCATGTGTGAGAGTTGCCTTGCTAGAGATAAGCTCCCTTTCTTTTCCACTTACTTTCTTCCCACACGTTTCTTTCCAGTTGTTCTGGTGCCCTTCCTGCCCTCCAGAGGCTCTCTTGCCTCTCCTAATCTTCCCTCAGTCCATGCCTTATCCTGCCAGGTAGCCCTGGATGTCCTGTGTGGAGCTGGATTTGTGTATTTTGGGCAGTTCTGTGTTTTTCCTCTATTTCTGGATGCGAGGAGGAGTTGATTTTGTGCCCTTAACTATTAGCTGTGATTTTTCTTCCTAAAGTTATTCTAAAAGACCTTTTGGGACCATCAGGCAGCAAGAATGCTGTCCTGTGTGAATCTCTAGTAGGCAAATTTTAATCAAGCATGCTGCAATCCAGAAGAGCAGTTTGAAAGCAGAGGAGCTCAGTATTTAGCTCTGCATTCAGGGGAGGAGATTCCAGGCATTTCAAGCAAGCTACAATTTTATTTTCCTACAGCTTTTCTACAGTATGGGTTAGACCGGCTGCAGTCCTTTTGGGTAATGCTAATTAAACAAAAGTGCAGCTGAGAATGTAAAACTGAGGAATAGATGTGCCAGTATTTATTCCAGGCGTACGTACTGTTCTTTCCTAAAATGCTGTTGTATGGAATTAATTTGATTAAAAGTACACTCGTAGGAAGAGTATTGTAGGATAAACATTGTAAGTGGGATTGTGCCACAGCATGTTGTAAAGGAATATCCCGTACAATATCTGGAATTTCTGTATGGAAAAATTCTCCTTGCAGCCCTGCTTGTGCACCAAATCTGACCAGTCTTTTGGGAACATGTCCTTCTTGTTCCTAATCCCAATTATGGTAATTTCATTTTCTCACACACAAGCAGTTACCCCCAAATCCTCGATGTACGTCCTCAGCAGATCCATTCCCTTCTTTGGGGGTGGGAACTTGAGAGGCTTTTGCAGTGCTGTAGGGTGGCTGCTCCCAGTGGGATTTCACATCACACTCAGATGTCAGGAGGAGGGATTTTGCAGGTCTGGTCAGTAGAGGTGGCTCCAGGTTCACTAGCTGATACAGCCACATTCTCGGGGGGCTCAACAGGTGCCAGGTCCTTGGAGCTGGCTCTGAGGCAGCAGAAATTCCTGCTAGGAAAGTTGGTGTCTTTTGTTTCATGCCTTAACTGGGAATAAGACAGAGGGATACGGAAGGGAACTTCTCGACCTAAAAATCTTCGTGCTGTTGTTCCTCTTAAAGTGAGAAACCCCTTCCATCGTGATATTTTCTGTGGCAAATGGAGTCACAGAATCTTTAAAGTTGGAAAAGCCCTGTAAGATCCCCAAGTCCAGTGTTTAAACAAGCACTGCCAAGGCCACCACACTAACCCATGTCTCCATATCCTCATGGATTTTCAATCCCTCCAGGGATGGGGACTCCACCACTGCCCTGGGCAGCTTTGCTAATGCCTGACCACCCTTTCTGTGAAGAAATTTTTCCTAATATCCAACCTGAACCTTCCCTGGTGCAACTTTGAGGCTGTTTCTTCTTGTTCTGTCTCTTGTTTCTTGGAATCCATGGGAATAGAAAGAGAAATCTGGTTTCAGGCTGCAGCATTCCCAGGATTGTTGTGGGAGAATAAACAGCAACAAAAAAGCTCCACCAAAAAAACCACAAAAAACCAACCAAACAACAAAACCAAACCAAACAACACCTCACAAACAAATGATAAAACCTCCAGCCAAGACGAGTTCCTTGGAGGCTGGAAATGCTTTGAGGAAAAAACAATGGAATCTCTCCCAGCACTATGAAAGAGTTTCTGATCATTCTGGGACCCAGGTGTGGACCTGCAGAGCTGCCAGTGGGTTTTGGTCAAGAGAAGCCAAGAGCTGCAACCTGCTCCTGCATTCCTGTTCTTGGTGTCTGAATTCCTATGAGTTTAAGAGTTTGGATGGTGCCCTGAGCAGCCTGGGCTAGAGGAAGTTGTCCCTGCCCGTGGCAGGGTATTGGAATGACATGGACTATAAATTCCATTCCAGGATTCCATGAACAAAAAAAAAATTGTGAATAGCCTAATTTCCTTCTAAAGAAACCCTCATTCCTTCAGGGCTTGATCCTTAACTCAGAGCAGCCTGGTCAAAAAGAGTTAATGTTCTTATTCCCTGTGTCCTTTCTACATGGTAAAGCTGATGTTTCACTGCAGTGCTAAATTTGGTTTTATTGGGCTAAGCCATATAAAACTGTCCTGATGACCCTTCCTGCTCCCAGCAGAAACCCAAAATGTAGGCAATGAAAAGCAGGCTTGTTTTTAAAGGGTGGCTGCTTGCTTCTGCCAAAATACTCTTCAAGTGAGTGAAATTTTGAGAAGGCAGATTTCCTGGGGAGGTACCAATACCTTGTGCATGCTGCCATATCAGCATGTTTAAATCCTGCTCTTACAGCAGCTGCTGAGAACTGGGAACGTCAGGATTTTAAAAAAATCATACAAAATTTCACTTGTGTGCTATTGAAAAATCTTGTGCAAATCAGAGTCAGAAAAAGTCTTGGACATTATTGGCTTCAGGTTACAATCCATAGGAAGTTTTGTACTTCTGAGAAGCAGGTGCTTTAACAAAAAATATTTAAGCTATTTCCTGTAGCATTGCTAATAATACTCTTAAAGCGAGTGACTTGCTCTGGTTGGAGAATCCTCCCTCCAAACCCATTTATTTTGGAAAAGAGATCTTGGTCCTGGTAGCCTGAGTGAATATTTTGAAGCACACATTGGCTTGCACAGTTTTGGGGAATTGACTTTCCAGGACGGGAGGTTTTGTAGCGTTTTGGGAAAATTACTTTGGTTTTTGTGGGTTTGGGAAATCTTTATCAGTAGGGCATATTCAAATTAAAAAAAAAAAAAAAAAAACGCACACAACAAGAAAAATAAAAGCAAGAAGCTCAGCTCAGCGGTGAGGGGGCTTGTCATGTATTAATTTTTCATTGCTGTGGAGAATTGTACATACATAATCACTTGATTGCAGTGGGAGTTCGCGAGCTCCTATGGTGTCATTTGCATAAATCTTGTTAAGTCAATGGCAGTTAATGAAGTACAAATGAGCCTGGAGAAGGTGACATGCAAATCGTGGGTGGCAGATGGGAGGTCTGTTTTTGGGATGGCAGCTGTGTGCTCTTTCTTTTTTTTTTTTT
>VYXD01012918.1:270201-288966 GCA_013397195.1 Hylia prasina
TTTTTAATTTTTATTATTTTTTCCCTCTGTCCTGTCGTCGTGTCGTCCCCCCCAGACTGGAGTGTAAATAAATACGTAAGAGCTGGCCTTGACTTTCTGCTCCCAGCCCTCTTTCTCTCTGCCCTTTGCTCTTAATGACAGATGCTCACATCATTATATACCCCAGCTATATAACCTTGACAGTTCTTTTACCAAAACCTGGCCAAAATTGGTGTTTGACACGTTGTCTCCACCCTTGGCTTACCCTGGGAGGTGCTGCACCTCTCGTGCCCCCACATTGCTGCATCATTTAGGGATGGCAAACTTAAAGCCTGGATTAGAAATAAATGTCCTAATGGTTAGTGCTGTATTGATGACACAGTGAAAAATTTGCCATCCATGACTTGCAGAGGTGAACTTCAGAATCCATTCCCTTCCCTCAGTTTGCAAATGGCTGGATTAATGGAGAAAGTGGAATATCTTATTCAGGCTTTACTTTTAGGTGATATTTCAAATGACCTTCTTTGCCTGCCAGCTTGGCATATTTAAGTACATTAAAGTAATTCTAATGAAATTAGGTATTTTGTCTTTTTTTTTTTTCTTCCCCCCCCCTTTACTCTGACCTAAAAATGGCAAATATTTTTTACGTCAAGGTGCAGGGGTGGCATCACTGATTTGCTATTCATGAGGAAGAGTTTGATTCCTGGATGCACAAGGTGCAGTTTTTCCTTAAGATGGGCATAAACAAAACTGGCACTTCCCAAGATACACCTGAATTTTATAAAAAACATCATTAAACTCAGCAAAAGTAACTTTGAAGATGCTCTCATCGAATGTCAAACTTGGCATAAAAAACCTGGCACTTCTCCTCAGCTCCCTACAGATGTAGGTCAGTGTTTCCTCTGTTTCAGTAGTGATTTTCTACTTCCTCTGCTTCACTAGTCATTTCCTACTTCTTAACCTCATTTTTGATCATTTCTAGCCCTAGTTGGGATGTTTGAGCACCAGTTACACAAATCTTGCATGGAATAACACACCAACACTCTGTTATCTTGGCCCTTCCATTGAAGCAGTGAGATCATCCTACCTGAAAGCTCTCTTCCCTTAAAATACCCACAGCTGTCTGTCCAGCTGCTGGAACATTTCAGCAGGCACGGCAGCGTCTTGGAAATAGGTTTTGAAAAGGGATCATCTGCCACGTCTGGTCAGTCAGAGTGATGTCCTTAGTCATCCTCACTCCCACAAGAGCACCGCAGCGCTCCGGGCAAGTGTCACATCCGAGACTCGCCATCCTCACAAGCACTAAATGCTCTTTGCAGCAGCTTTCCTGGCTGCAGATGTTTACTTGGAGTCTACCAGAAGAGAGAACAAATAAGCAATGATCTTAGCAGCTCTTACTGCTTTAATTCATCTGACTTGACAGGGTGAAAAAAACAATCTAGAGGAGTACGACAGATGATGCTACAGCCAGTAGTGCCAGGGCTGATCTGATGGCTTCTCTCTTCTGCCTGGGTTCAACATCAGGTTGTTTTGAAATAAAAGTGGCTAATGCAGGTAAGGGCCAAAAGCATTTCAGAAGGAGGATGGCAGCAAGCATGTGGAGGTCACACAGAGCCCAGGCTTTACTTTCCTTCCTTGCAGTGTGTTCCAGTGAACCCCGTTTCACTTATGCGTAGACCCAGCCCCCTGTGCTGCTGCAGAGAATCCCAGAATGGTTTGGGTTGGAAGGGACCCTAAAGCCCATCCAGTGCCATCCCTGCCATGGCAGGGACACGTTCCGCTGTCCCAGGCTGCTCCAAGCCCCATCCAGCCTGGCCTTGGGCACTGCCAGGGATCCAGGGGCAGCCACAGCTTCTCTGGGCACCCTGTGCCAGGGCCTGCCCACCCTCCCAGGGAAGAATTTCTTCTCAGTATCCCGTCTAACACTGCCCTCTGTCAATTTGAATGCAGTCCTCCTTGTCCTGGCACTCCAGGCCTTTGTGAAAAGTCTCTCTCCATCTTTCTCTGAGGCTCCCTTCAGGTCCTGGAAGGAGCATTCTCCAAAACTCCTTCTCCTTTCTATTTTTCCATCCATTTCCTGCCCAGGTTTGTAGACTGTTGTTTGCAGGCCGGCGTTGGGTATCTCCAAGGAGCAGCTTTGCCAAAGTCAGAGCTGACGTGATTTACAAGGAACTGGCAGATGATATGGTTTGATTTATTTATCTCCAGCATGAGGTGTAATTTCCTCTGTCACACGTCTGTCTAATCACAGTAATCAGTCTCCAGATCAGCTTGTACAAACACCAGGGTATGGTTTTGAGCCAAATACTCTTAGTGCTGAAATCTTCTGTGTAATTCCTCTGCAATTGTTTATAATCAGAACATACACATTTTGCTGGCTTTTTTTTTTTTTAATTAGCTGATTACCAGTTATAAAATGTTTTGTACTCACTGTGGTTCTGTAAGTTGTTAACTGGTCGCTATCAGTATAATTAAATATTTCAGAGCACTTGGCTATGGTTGCACTGAACTGTGAAGAAATAATGTTATATAGCCAATCAAAAAGAGATACTTGTAAACTCATTTAAAGCGTCAGAGTGTGTTAGGACTATCATGGTGATGCTTATTGCAGGAGAAATTAAAGATACAGTTTTGTGCTAAGAGGCAATACAGAAATTAGTTCCTGAATTAGTTGTTAATTGATTTGGTAATTCCCTGGGGTCTGCATGCTCTTTTTTCCTTTTTCGTTGTTGCATTCAGTTAACAGTGACTATTCCCAGTGCACTTGAAATATTTTTTCCAATTAGATCAAACGTGCCCTTACATCAGAAGAATAGCTTCAGCTCCATGTACCTGCCTGGAAAAATGTTTAATTTGACTGTGAAAGCCAGGTTTGTGGGTTTTTCCAGTTGATGAGTTTCAGATGCCATCCCAAGAAAAGCTGTGGTCCATAGGATCTGGAATAAAATAGCAGTAAAAAGCTCTCTTGAACATCTGGAGCCAGGAGCTCCGGGTATTAAACCCTTCCCTTGTCCAAGAATCTGGTTTCTAGTCCAAGAGCATGGCCCCTTCTGCCCCTTGGCCACAGCAGGCAGACCTGTGCACAAGCCTCTCTGAGACAATTCCTCTTTTTCCTCATGCATCCATCTCTTTGTCCACTGGATCCTCCCGTCTGCTTCCTCCTGCTTTCTGGAGTCTACTGGTTTCCCTTCCTGGGATGTCTGAGGGTTACAGGAAGGAGCTGCACTTTGGGCCTTTGGCTAGTCAAGATTGAATGTCTAATATGCTGCTTTTATTTAGTCTCCTAATTTTTTAGAGTCCCTAAAATAAGAGTTTTCTGTTTCAGATCTTATAAAATGTCGTTATTTTATCTCTAAATTCCTTAAATACCCAGGACTGTCCTACAGTGATAGTCCCAAGCATTCTTAGCCCAAGGTGAGCGCTGTACAGCTTTACTTAAGGATCTATAAATGAAATATTATTAATAAACTTTTTAGAGAAATTAATTTTGTATTTTTTTTTAAACTTCCCATGGCTGTGGTCTGGAGCTAAGGGTGTATTTAAATGTTTATTACTGTTGATTTGGGCAGGGGGCGCACAACTTCAAACATAATATTCCATTTATTTGTGTGACCAACCTTCAAAGTGAGCAAAGGAGAACAGTGCTTGAAGGGCAATAATGGAAAGAAGTCAGACCACCAACTTTAAAAACAGAGGGAAACTTCATGTTTCCTAAAGGCTTTATAAATGTGTTTCCTAAATGTTTCATATGTTAATGCCATAAGGGGTCATAGATTGCTTATGACTGTTCAACTCCATCCTCCTTCTTTATTTATTCATTTATTTGAAACTCTATCCAAATGCAATGCTCTTGATGTTTTGTGAAAGAGACAGGGACAGACCTGTGGGTTTGAGGAGAAGCTGCTGGTTTCCTAGCTGACACATCGGGTGTGATTGTAGCTCTTGCTCATCCTTAAGATTCAAGAGGAGCTTTTGTTTGGAATAGAGGGTTGATCAGGTTAAGCATCTTTGGAGAGACTGTGGAAGGAGAATGGCAGCAGGCAGGAGGGGAGAGTACCATGAGATCAGCCTCTGCAGAAATAGTAGGGAAATAGATAAGAGCTTCTCTTATCTAAAATACCAGTTTTTTAAAAAAGGGGTGGAAGATCCTTATTGTGTAAAGGAGCAGGTGCTGCTCTTTAGCATAAACCAGTCAAGGATCTGTTTTCCAGTGTTCATAAGTGAAGGGAGAAAGTATTTTGTATTTATCTGAGGCTCTACTATGAACATCCTCCTCTTGTGCCTGGTGCTGGATTCCAGCAGAGAGCTGGCTCCCCCAAATTCCAGGATTTTGGGTATAGTACCAATGGAGTGAATAGGGCTGGAGCCTACAGGAAGCAAGCCAAGCAGTCTCTCTGGTGAGACTGTGGAGGATTTAATAAATTTGGGATGTTCTCATCCCGTTCTGTGTGCTGGATATTGCAAATCCTGGAGTGTCCATAGGACAGAACATGGGGAAGAGGTCTCAGAGTGCTTCTGTGGAGAGGAGGAGGGAATGAGCGAAAGCAATGGAGGTGTAAAAGGGAACATCAATAAAAAAAGCCATAATATGACTTTAAAAAATTTATTGGAATTTTCCAGTGCTGAGATGGTGTAATATATCAGGGTGGCATGTCAGTGTGACATGCAGAGTGACAACAGTGAGGGCACTGAGGGATCTTCACTGTTGCCCTAAGGGCCCACGCTGGCCCCTGGCCAAAAGCCTCTGACTCGAGGTGGTGTTTCAATAGTTGCATCTAGAAAATGTTTTACTAGATGCAATCTCTTTATCTGAGCCACCTTCATCTACCCAGGTATTCAAAAATCCCCCACTAAACAATGGCATCAGTCAGTGGCTGAGGGCCTGAGTTTATAACCACAGAATCTGCTGGGGTGGAAGGGACCCACAGGGATGGTTGTTCCAGCCCCTGACCCTGCACAGACACCCCAACAGTCCCACCCTGTGCATCCCTGAGATCTCTGTTAAATGTTTGTTGTTAAATGCTCCTGGAGCTCTGGCAGCCTTGGGGCCGTGCCCATTCCCTGGGGAGCCTGGGCAGTGCCCAGCACCCTCTGGGGAAACCACCTTTTCCTCATATCCAACCTAAACCACTTGTGACCTCCCAAAACTCCCTGGAATCCCTTGTGTAGCACTGCATGGGGGGACATCTCCAAATCAGCCAGGAGAGCAGGAAGAGTTGGCCTTCACTTGTTTTCAGTGAGTGAGACCTGGAATCAGAATGGTTTGGGTTGCAAGGGACGTTTAAGGATCAGCTAGACCAAAACCCCAGAAGAGCAGGGTCACCATGCACAGGCCAGGTGCCATATCCAGCACGCTGGGCTGGCTCCAGGGAGCAGTGGGAAAAGGCCTTTGCTCCCAGGAGGTGTGTCAGAGGTGAATCCATGCACATCTAGGCTGGCTTTGGTGGCTGCAGCTCTTCCTCCCAGGGCACGAGGAATTAGTCCTGAGCACTGACATAAGAAGATTAAGTGGCAAGCTTATGACAGTTAGCAAGTGAGGCTGCCTGATAGACTTGGGTTGACACAATGATTATTAATACATGGTAAAGATGTTTTGGGGATTCCACCATATTTGTATGGTTGCCAGCAAAACGTTGACAGTTGCATTGTGGTTAATAAATTCATTTAGATTTATAAGCATTGTTTACAGAACCTGTTCGCCTGCTGAAACTCTAACAGCATCTGTTCCTTCGTACTAATTAACTGCTAATTACGAATGAGCTTTGTGTGTTTGTCAGTATAACTGGCTCATGCATTTTGTAAGGAACATTAACAAATTGATTTACATAGTGGTAAAGCAATCAAAAGAGTAAACTGAACAGCACGCAGTTAAAGCCCTTTAGCCTAATTTTTGAACAAAGCAAACTTTGGGCATTCTGAATATTTTCATCATTCTTTTGCTCCCATTTAATTGTGTGGTAATTGTGTGTGAATCTGGATTGGGGGTGTTGGCCCAGCATCCCTTGTTTCCTATTTCATTTTGTGGGTTTGTGTTTGTTTTATTTTAAAGTTATGGCGCTTCAGTGTATGACATGTGAGGAAGTATTTTCCCAGAGTATAGCTAACAATGGCAAATTAAAACCAATAAATGGCAAGAAAAAGGAATATTGCTTGGGGGGAACAGGGAGTGTTTGAAACGTTGGGTACTCTGACTATGACTGGTTTGGACATTTGTAATTTGTATGGGACTCCTTGCACTTTGGTTTAAATATTGTTTTCTCTAAACCTACTTTTATTCAGAAAAACCCTCTGACTGCAGTAATTGTCAGCACATCTTCAGAAGAGTCTCGGCAACCAGGCCAGATGTTGGTACTTAAATATTTTGAATTTAAAGGGAATAATTGGCACAGGTTGCCCAGAGAAGCTGTGGCTGCCCCACCCCTGGTAAGTGTTCCGGGTCAGGTTGGATGGGGCTTGGAGCAACCTGGGATAGTGGAAGGTGTCCCTGCCCATGGCAGGAGGGTGGAATTGTGTGGTCTTTAAGGTCCTTTCCAACCGAAACCTCTCAAGGATTCTATAATTAAAGTGCAATTCTTACAGATAAAACCTCAGTTTATTTTGTATGAGTTAATTCAGGGAGAAAAATCACGTAACTTGAATGTTTTGTTTATTGTAAAGGATCCTTCATGTGGTGATAAATTGGGGACGGGTGTCATGATCTGGTGACCTGGATATATTTCACTTACAGACATCCTAAAGCTGTAAAGCTTGAAATGAACTTTGTTATTGTTGTTAGGGAGAAGACAAAAGTCCAAGAGTGGTTTTATACAGACTAAAACCTGCCAGGAAAACTCAATTGCTTTTTTTTAATAGAATTTCCAACTAAGTGCATGAAGCAAACACAGCAGATGTAAAATACTTTGCTACAGCCTCGTTAATGGAGAGTTTATCCGAGTGTGTGTGGCTAAAAGCTGCCATGTGGGCTGGGTCTGGTCTGTGGGGGTGTAAACAAGCCCTAAAGCCAAAGCCTGGGCTGGGCTGGCTGGAGGGGGACTGAACTTTGCTCAGCTCTGGGGACAGTGCCACGTGTCTGCTTGAAAAGTGTGCCTCCATCGTTGTTGAAAAGAAGCAGGAAAACAAGGGCAGTGTGGGAGAGCAAACTGGAATGGAGCCTGGGCTAAAACCCACCCGCTCAAACTTCGGCTGCTTTGACCCAAATTTGGAAGGTCTTTTGCTTTTCTGTGCTTCTGGTAGCTCACCAAAACACTTGGCACTGACCCCCAGGGACAGGCTCCTGTGCCTGGAATCAAAGCCAGGATCTGACATGAGGCCTCAAACACACTGTGGCTGCCCCTGGATCCCTGGAAGTGTCCAAGGCCAGGTTGGGCTTGGAGCCACCTGGGAGAGTGGAAGGTGTCCCTGCCCATGGCAGGGGTGGGACTGGATGGGCTTTAAGGTCCCTTCTAACCCAAACCAGTCTGGGATTCTGTGGTTGCTGGATTAATACTATAGGAGAAAGCTGCTGAGCTCAGGGGGCTGTCAGCCCACTGTTCTCTACCAGGAAAAATAAAAGTGATTTTGGTTTTCTTTAAGGAAGAGGGTGTGGATTTTCTTTTAAAGAAGGGGAGAGGCTGTTGAGAAGTGAGATTATGTAGGTAGATCTGAGCACTGAGTCCGTTTCTTTCCCCTTTATAACTAATACGAGCCTTTGTCACAAAAGAAAAATACCAAGACGTACCATTTGCGAAAGGGTTTATAGTACAGTATATCACCCTATTATGAATGACAGCATTTAAATGGTTGGGTAGAGAACTGCAGAGCTGCTACAAATCAAGGAGTTAGATTAACATCTGATGCTCTCTTCTCTGTGAATATTTCAGGAGGGGGGAAATTAAGAAATCTTCAAGTGCGGGAGGTACTGGGAAAAAAAATCAACTAAAATTACCAAAGTGGTTGAATTGTTTAGAAATTCTGGTGTCTGAAGTGAGCAGTACATTGGAACTGAGGAGATTTGGAGAGCAGGGATTGTTTGAGGTAGCAGGTATCATCACTTTAGGAATCAAAATTGTACAGGCTGTTTCATGGCCAAATTAAAAACAAAACAACTTTTTCTGTGGAGGGGAAAGATGCACTGGAAATCCTTGACTAAAAGCTGAGCTTTGAGCAAACTGGGTGAAAACTCTTCTTCAGGATGCAAACTGAGTGAATGCAGAGGATATGTGTGGCTGGTGTGTTTCATGTTAAATAAATACCCAAGCCTGAGTCTGAACATCTGGAATCATATGTGTATATTGACTGTTTGTGTGAGGCAGATCTTCTGAAGGATACAGACTTTCAGATTTCCTGTGCTCTGTCAGGCAGGTGAGCTGCACACCCCCTTCCCTCTCCTGTGGCAGGAGAGATGTGCATCCATCCAGTGCTGAAGTGTGCCCAGCATTCTGAGAATTGACATTTTGTATTTGCTGAAGCTAATGCGAGGCAAGGAACTACCTGGGAACATTTTATGAATTTGCACTTTGCACAGCAAACGTTGCTGTGAGGTGGGAATTCATGGCAATACTGTATTTGTAGCTGAGAAATAAGAGGTGCACCATCACTGCTGCTGGTGCTTTAATCTTGCAGCATAGTGATTGTTCTAAGTAATTCCTGATACAGATGAAGTCATTAATTCCAATTCAGTGACACTTTTTAATGTTGATGTGGTGTTTTGAAGCAAGAAGTTTCTTACCTGTTTGTGCAGCACAGGGATTCCAAGCTCCCTGTTTCCTGCAGCAGGTGAAGGCAGACAAACGCAAGGGGCTTTGAAGGTAAGAGAGGAGGAGAAAGAATGACCGTGGGATGGAAACAGAACTGGAGGGATAGAGCTCAAATGGAAAGTTGTGCTGCTGTGAGAAGCAAAATCTGTATTAAACAGGTGAGAGGGAGGAGGGCAAACATTGAACAAAGACTCTGAAGGAGATGGGAAGTGAGAATAAAAGCCAGGCCATGCTCTCAGTAACATCAGGAATCTTGAGGGTCTCTGAGAAAGTGGCCCAGCAGAGGTGTGGGTTCTGGAGGTGCTGGTGTCTCCAAGTGATTGATTCCTGACTGGAAGCGACACTTCAGTGCCTCTGGAGCTCCCTGTCGGTGCCTGGAGCTGGTTCCAGCTGATCACTCCCTCAGCTCAGGGTCTGTACACCTCTGGGGCTGATGCATTCAATGCTGTCACAGTGCTGAGCTTCCCACTGCTGGGGGCAAGGTATCAGTGTTGGTCCAGAGTAGTTCTGGAGGTCCTGAAATGTTTGCCTGAAATATGACAGGAATTTGAAACCGCAGAGAGTAAAGAAAGAGAGACTTGGGAGAGGCAACATCTCTCTGCTGGAGTGTGGAAAGACCTGCATGGGCTGGGAATGATTTCAGGGCAAGATCAGTTCTCAGACACGCGTAGAGAAGGGGTTTGGTGAGCTGGGTGATGCTGGACTGAAGCTCCAGGGAGCAGTAAATCTTTCCTGTGTAATACATGTGTGTGCTCGGAGAACCTGGCTGCCAGGGAAACACCATTCCTGAACTCATGGCTTGGATTGGAACTTCTAAAATCAGGTTTGGTTTAGGGTTTGCTGCCGCAGCACGACACGAAAGAACCTCACGAGGCACAGTGGTGAGCAAGCAGGAAAAAAGAAGACTAGTTTATTTACAAAACTCAATTTTACACATTTCCAAAGGTGCCTGTGGATTGGAGGATGAAATCCCACCTCCCAAACCACATTGGTCGAGACAACTGTCAATCAACTGTATCCTCCTACCTAAAAATATGCAACCAACAAAGGACACTTAGGAAAACAAAGGTATTGTTTATAGTACAGGTGTGGGAAAGTAGAAATTCTGACTCTAGTATGAAACACAATTCAGAAGGCCTAGAAAAATCCTCAGACCAGGGTTTTTGCTCTTTAGCCAAAAACGCTTTTTTGCATCGGTAATTTATCACCCAGCCTCTTTGAATGGTGCTGCTGTCCTGGTCCCAAAGAGCTCTGGAATGGCATCAGCAGTGGTGGCACAGGAGTTTTGCTGTCCCACCACACTGCAGTGTTCAGGTGCCTGGTTGGCTTCCCTTGGCTCTTGCCTCTCTCCATTTCCCACTCCAGCATGGAGACAGGTGAAGGATGGCTGAGGCTTGGAGCAACCCAGTCTAGTGGAAGCTGTTTATAAATCCTGCTGTGTGGTTCTTCTTTTGTTTGCTTTTTTTGTTCTAGGTAGGGTTTGTAGATTTGCATTTGGAATTTTAAATCTAGATTTTTTTTTTTTTTGGAAGGTCAGTGAGCATCCCAAGTCTTTCTGTTAAAAACAGAAGTCAGGCATAGAATCACAGAATGGTTTGGGCTGGAAAGGACATTAAAGCTCATCTCAGTCTATCCCCTGGAACACTTCCCACTAGAAGGATAAATTGCTTGAGTTTTTTTTCACCCTGCCTCGTCTGTGGGGTAGGATCAGTGTGTGCTATGCTGGTACCAGTCCAGGTGGGCTCCTGCTCCATCCTCCAGCAGAATATTCCAGCTGCAGTCTTTTCTCATAAATCATAAAGATTTTATTCTCATAAAGAACTCTCATTCTCATAAAGATTTTCAGTCTTGCAGGCACATACAAAACTTCACAAAACCTGTCAGAATACCCCCTTGGTGTTCTTGCCCCTCCATCAAGTTTGGTTGATGTTGAACTTTAAGCTCTAAAAGGCTGGCAAGGTGATTTGAGGTGTTATCTCTTAGCAACCTGTTGAAAATGCAACCAGAGGCATAATTTTAAAATGCTTTTGGCTGGTGTAGGACTGATGATGAATATGAAACGTTTGCTAAAATGAGGAAATGATCAACCCTTTTAATAACAGGGGCTTTCTCTCTCCCTGCACCTTTTCCTTCCTGACATCTCACATACCTTGACTCTGTTCCCTGGAGATGGGGATGCTGCTGTAGGAAAACCAATCCTTGGGTTAAGTACAGAAAAGTGAGAGCATTAATTTGAGATGAAAGCTTTATTTACATTTCTCTTTGGGTTTATTGTTTGCTTTTGCTAGCATAGCTGGGATTGTGGGATTCTTCCTGCTGTCCAGGCACTCAGGTATCTGCCCTCCTTTGTCTGAGTGGGGACAAGCACTTTACCATGCTTTTCCTCAGCCTCTGTTTCCACATAACGAAATTTTTCTGTCAGTGCAGAGAAGGGGTTTGTTCCCTGTACAACTAGGGTTAAATAAAATTCTAAAATAAAAATAATTTAGGACAATTTAAAAAAAAAAGAGGAGAGGTGAGACACCAACCTACAACACCAACCTACACAGAGCAAGTCTCTCTCATTAGCCCCAAAAATTTGTGTATGTGCCTGTGTCTAAGAGCCTGACAGGCTTCAGGAGTGTGTTGGGAAGAGTCCTTGATTGTGGGAGCTCCTGGTTAGAGCTCAGAGGGGCATCCAGCCTTCCTCTCCTGCAAACTCCAGAGAGCATTCCCTCCTGGCAGGGACGGATGGCCTGAGGTGCTGTGCAGGGAGAAGGCACCTCCTCTGCCCTGTGTCAGAGGTTTGGAAGGACAGGAGTAGGAAATGGAAGTGGCTGCTTACACCTGCTTTCCGTTCCCTTTAATTATCTCCCCACAGTGTGTCTGGCCCTCATTAATGGGGATTGTGGCTCGTGCTGCCTGGGAAGAGCTGGCCCCATTAAACCAGTTATAATAGCAACAAATTAATGCTCCCCTGCCCTTTTTCCTGGGCTGGGTAAAGGATAATACATCAGCACAAACTACTTGGACATGCCACAGTTTAAATATTTTAGCGATGCCTTTCTGTATGTATCCGACCAATTTTCTCCCAACTTCTTGGCAGTGTTGGTTTTCTGACATTGCTGCCCAAGAAACGTGCCTGTCCTGGTTATTTAGATTTGAGGTTGGTTCCCTTTCAGCTGAAAGAGATCCTGGCAGTGGTGGCTCCAAGTAAAAATGACTTTGTTCTCTGCTATGTTAAATTGGCTGGTTAATTCTGGTGTTATTTACCCTGTAATTCATTAGTTTTACTCTACCATTGGCAGCTGACAGGCTGTAATTTCATGCCTTGCAATAAAAGATGTCTCATAATCTGCTTCATTTAGCAGCAAGAGAATTTAATGAAATTAACTGCAGTCCTAATTATGCCAGTGAATACTAAAGACTGCTATCAAGTTTCCTCAGAAAAGGACAAGGTCCACCTTATGAAGGATTTAGAATATAATTTCCTGGGAAAAGTTGCAAATGTCTCCTTCTATTGGCCAACAAGGGCCAATTACAAGTGCTGATACGACTTTAATGAACTAGTTTGTTCTGAGGATATCTCGCAAGGAATAATAATTTTTTATTTTCAAGCAAGTTTTTAGAGGCTTCTCTCCTTAGAACAGCTGATCTCTGAGAATTTGGTGTTTTGAAGCCTTTCCCCCAGTCTTTTGTGGTGCCTTATGCTGAGGATTAGGAAGTGAGGAGGAGGCAGCTCAGGTGAGGGGAGTGGGGTTTGGAGATCCCAGCCTGGAGGACATCAGGGAATTTGTCCTCACGTGCTGTGATTCACTGGAAGTTCATAGCTCAGTTACACAAACACCACAGTTTTCTGGAAGGAGAAAACTCAGGAGGGAACACAGGAGGGCTGGGCTGGATGGGGCTTAGAGCAGCCTGGGGTTGTGGGAGGTGTCCCTGCCCATGGCAGGAAAGTGGAACGAGATGAACTTTAAGGTCCTTTCCAGTCCAGACCATTCCAGGAGTTCTGACATAGCATGAAAGGAGAAGGATTGATCCTGAGGAGCATTCCAAAGGCTGAGGCACATCTCTGTGATTTTCTCTCTAGGGTTTCTGCTAATTCACCCTTTTTTTTTGTTGTTGCTGCATATTCCTGCGCTGAGAAAGTCTTTCTCTTGTTAGCTGGCAGCGTTTCCTTGATCCCCATTCCAAAGCATTGGTTGATGTATTTGCCAAATGTGCTCTGCCTGCCTCCTGAGCACCGCCACACTCCGACAACAATGATGTGGAATGTAACCGCCACTTTACGGCTGAAATGGTGTTAAATGTAGTTAATTGGAAAAACTTTTAACTGCAGAGAATTTCCCTGCGAATAGCCTTCATAATAACCCTCTCACTATAAAACACAAAATGCTTTGCTCACAAGGACAACGGGACTATAAAGGTGAAGTGTATTGATCAAATTACCTGAGATAATAAACTTCGGATGAATAACTCCTCTATTGATGAATGGGACAAGTCTTCCTTTTTTTTCCCTAATCCTCTTGGTGTGATGGGAAGGCAGTTGAGAGAACAGTGTTGCAGAGTGTGGGGTTGTTTGAAGTCTAGTTTATATTTTGAAGTTAAGGAGCTGGGTGAAATTGTTGATGGAAAGCGGCATTGGATTTTTTTACTGTTTCTGTTTCTTTCTTATAAGCTGTAATTTGTTGAAAGTACAATCATCTTCCTTTAGATAAAAAGTTATAGGACCACATAAAAGTGAATGTGTATGGGGGGAGAGACTCAAAATTATCATTATTTGCAGCAAAGCTGGATAAAGAGGGATTAGTGAACTGCTCCATACATGTTGGTGAATAGAGAAATCAGAACACAGCTGGATTCATGCTCGTGTCAAAACAGGGAAGAGTTGAGCCCCAGAAAAGAGGGAGAAGTGTGGTGGAATGGAGCTTGGAAGCAAATGAGAGGTTTGGGGTTTTGTTGCTTGGTGCATCCCCATTCCTTTGCTGTAGGGATTTCATGGGATTGTTACAATTATGGGAAACAGAGGGAAAAGGGGTGAGTGTATCTGCCTTTCCCAGCAGCTTGAGTTTGGGATTTGACCAGAGGTGTCAGCTACCTTGGCAACTTCAGATAAATAACTCCAAATAAACCTAATGCAGACCTTTTTCTTAATATTTCAGAATACAAACAGAAAACGATGTTTTTATTCAAGGTGTACTAATCACCTGTAATGGCATTTATTGGGTGAAGGATTAAGTGAGAGCTGCAGGGAATGGGATTGATTTAAAAACTCTGCTAGTAGAACAAGGGAGTTGGAAGGAGATGATCTTTAAGATGCCTTCCAGCCCAAACCATTCTGTGATTTTGGAATACCTTCGGCATTGTTGGTCAAAGTGGGAAAGACAATACAGGGTGACTGAGACGTGGGTGTGCAGCCAAGTAAAAGGGCTGGAAATTAAAAAGAAGTTCAAAAGATAACAGGGATCTGATCAGCAAATTTCAGTGGGAAGAACCCAACCATAAAAGCATGGCATCAGCTTTCCAACTCAAAGCAACAAGGGAGCAAGGAAGTAAATATGAATTGGACTTGGAATTGGTTTTGGGGAGGGAAGGTATGAAGCTGATAGTCAAAATAGCACAGAAGCTCAGGACAGGTGATATAATTATTTATCATGTTACCTAGAAGATAAACAAAGTTGAGTTGGCTGCTCCATGGGGTTATGGTGTTTTAAGAATTATTTTCAGATTTTAAAAGGCTCCATCAAAGCAGACAGCCTTTAATTGTAGCCGAATTTGTCTTTGTGACATGCTTTAAAATCATGAGACAGCAACTTGAATTAAAATTGCTAAATTATGGAGTGAAAAAGTCTCTCTGTGAAGTTTGTATAACAACATACTTTTATCTTCTTTGGGAAGTCTTGAAAGCTGGAGCTGAGCAAGGTGGGATATAAGGAAGACCTTAGGGTATCAGCAGGACAAATGAGGAAGGGAACCAAATGCTGGAATGGGTTTTGGAAAAGCACTACCACACCTAAGCATCACAGGAGTGAAGTGAACCATTGGACCACATCACTCAAGTCCAAAACTATAAATATTAGTAAAATAAATCCTATTTAGTAAGGTAATAGCCAAGACCATATTGTAGGACTGAATAATCATCATCAAGGCAAAAATATTAGTTATATATAATAGTAATAATAATGTCTTTGCAGTGAAGGGCTTAAATAATGTGTGTTGCCCAGCCTGATTATTTGACTGTGTTGTCTTATTTCATTTGGTGCATATGAATGATAGAAAAGTGACCTAACAGGCTATACATCTTGAATGAACCAAAATCTTGTGTCATTAATACACTTCAACGGGGATTTGAAATAGGACTTAGTGTGAGAAACAGACCCAGAGCCTTGTTCTACAGAGTGGAAGAAATTTTTCTTTAAAAAGTTCCGATGTGAAGCATCACCTGAGTGTCGTCACCTTGTTGTTTCATATAAATAGGGATAATTATGGATACACACACATATAGATGAGACCTCTCTATAAAATATGTGAGTAAAGAGCATTATCCTGTAGAAATGGAAAAGCCAGAGAAAAGGGCAGCCGAAGCAGAATGTGGATTTGAGAATATCCGTGGATTCAAAAGGAGCGAGACAGGTCTGCAGCTTTGGAAGGAGATTAAGAGGAGCCGCCTTTTAATGGGCAGGATTGATTCTGCAGGGGTGTTTGAGCCTGTGTCAAGCACGAGGCATGGGGGCAAGAACTCGACCTGGAGGAGAGGCCAAGCACCGCAGGAACGCGGCTGGAATCTGAACAGCGATAAAGCAGACGTTTTTATTACATTACATGCAAAATTCAGCTCGTGTGATTAGCAAGCCTTAGCTTGGCTGAGGGGTTTGAGAGTTCACCGTTCTCGTTTTCGTGGCTGCCTTCAAACTTTGGAGGAATAGCGTTCGGTTGACACCGCCGAGCAGCACCACCAAACTTTCAGCACCCAAAATTAAAAGCTCGATTGGGAATGTGAAGCAGATCAGAAGCCCAGGGAGGCAGGGAGTTGGTGTGGAAAGGAGCCTTTGATGTCCCTGACGCCCATTGTTTAATGCCGGGGGTTTGCTTTTAAATGCCAATGCACAGCATGGAGGCCTGGCCCTCCCATGGCGCCTCAGAGGGTGTGTTGGGTGGCAGGGGGGAAAGAAAGGAGGAATCTTCCATCCTGCCAGCAAAAAGTTGACAGGGACGAAGGCTTCTGGAGATCTTTTTTAAGAAATTGTGCGACAAAGTGTGCAAACCCAAAGCCGGCGTGCTGTGCGTGCGGGTGTGCAAGGGAAAGTTAGCAGTCAGTCAGGTTTTATCTCTTAATGAATAGAGACTGCTGAAGTAAGGGTTAGGTAATTGAGTTTATAATTAATTAGCCATAACCCTCATCAGATAAAGCAGTTGTCGAGATTTTTTTTTATCTCCTTTCTCTCCCCAGGGCCTGCCCTTCTTTGTCCTTGTGCTGACAGCCAGCACTTATCTCAGGCCTTCTCCATCCCGTGCCCATCAGCCCCTCCTCCCTTGGGCTGGGCTCTGGTGGTCAGCCAGGGCCCGTATTGTCCTGGCAGGATCCCAATCAGCCGGGCTGTCGTGGCGGGATGATGAATTAGCAGTAGGAGTTAACGTGGAGGTGAGCTCCAGATCGGCGTGCCGATAGCTCCCGCCCGGCTTCTGTGCGTTCGTCACTCTGCCCGCTGCTGATCCGCCGCTGACACTTGGCAACAAAGAGCTTAAAAAGGTGGATTTGAGTCAAAGGGAACGGGGCATTTCTCCAGAAGTTGGGATGCTGACAAAGAGCCCTTAATTTCTTCTGCCGTGCAATTCACCTCGACAATACCGGGAAAATAGATTAGATTTGGCTCTGTTTGCTTTTGGTGGCCTTATCACCCTTATGTTGTGGGCTGAACTGGTTTGCTTGCAGTGGGGGAGAAACTTCAGCCACGTATCTTAAAAGCATCAGGACTGTAAAAGGTGTCAAGTCCCTGCCCGTCGAGGTGGATGAAGGGGCTTGGATGTCACATTTCTCCTTCATCAAAGCTGAGTCCTTTTAAGGATGCATCAGGGGAGAGGAGCTTTCTTGCTGTGTTTACAGTAGGCTGGTGGCACTGGGCTGGGTCTGTAGACAGGTTTACCTGCTGCAGAAGAACAAGGTTCAGGAGCAAGTCTCTATGTTTTGCCTTCATCTGGAGTTTTTGAATTGGAGATGAAGACTCCTGTGTCTTACGGTGTTGACTCCAGGCTTCGAATGAGTTCTGGTTCTCCTTAATCTGAGTGTCAGCACTAGGAAATGTAACTCAGGTATCTCAAGGCAAGAAAGGCTTGATTCTTTTTGAAAATACATAAAGCATTATTCTTCTGTGGTCTCTTTAATAGACTGGTGAAGTTTTCCTCTTTCACTGGCATTTCGGCAGCAATAAACATTTTTAGTTTGACTACAGTTCTTTTGGGATTTAAACTTCCATGGGCACACCTACCCCTTTCTAGGATCTTGCTGGAAGCTGAATGAGTAACATGTGAGTTCAACTCTATTTAAGATGGCACAGCGTAACTTGCCATTGCTGATGGCAGAATGAAGCTGTTCCAGTTTGGAATAACAGCTTGGTTGTCCCAGTGGGTGATAGAGCCCTGCAGCTGGTGTGCTCTGATGGTTGTGGTTTGTGAAGCCCCTCAGTTGTGCAGGACGTGCACTTCACCCCAGCACAGGAAAGCAAATTCTTGTGTACCTCACTGCTAGTTGATAGGAAGGGTGGAGGAAGTGAGTCTGTGACACGTTTGAGACAGGAGAAATTCCACTTAGAGATGCAGAAATGTGTTATTTCCACCAGGTTCAGGTACTGGAGCAAATACCTAAAAGGGCTGTGAAGTCTCCACCTTTGGAGGTGGCTCCAAGGGGACATGGAGCTCCTCAGAGGTTTTGGTTTGGATCTTGCCACTGGAGGTGAACCAGAGGGAGCAAAGAGCCTTCTCATCCCCCAGAGAGACGCTCAGTTGTGTGTTTTGTAAATGAGAGAAACCAGGCATGAACACAGTGGAAGGAAAAAACGTAATTACCATCCCTGATGTAAGAACCGTGCCAAAATGTTTTCCAGGTTGAGGATTTATATTGCAAATGAGCATCAACCTTGGATGGTGTTACCTCATGCAGAAGGGTAACTAAATGCACATTACTTTTAATTGTAGGAAACAGTGGAGGGGAAAAAGCTTTTGCTCGGAATTTGCCTCTGAAATGTAAGAGATGGGGTCATTCTATCCCTGAACAAATTTTTTTAAAGAAAGCTGGCATTGTCTTCTGGAAAACGTGTGTGGATTAATAGGATGGATTCAGCTGGGTTGGACTTGTGTTGGGTTTTATGATAGAGAAGAATTATTCTTGTTTAGTTTTTATTTAATCAACAGTACATTACAAGTAGAGATATGGAAAACTATCATTTATATGGAGACTAATAAATATATGTTAATGTAGTTGTAGTTTCAGGTTTTTCTTTTGAAATGCACCGTTTTTTCTTAATGCCCATTTTGCTATAGGTATTAGAGAAAACTTGGTGTAGTAGATGGACTCAGTTTCAGGCTTTTTTGTTGCTTCTAGTAAAGGAAATTATGTGCTTTGTACCTAAAGGAATGTTTAAATCAGGTTTTAGCTGTGATCTTCAAGTGTTCACATCTTCAGAAGCAAGTGGAGGATGTTATAGGACAAGTTAAAGAATATCCATATTTAAATTGATACTAAGATTTACTGATGCTAAACAGAGAATTAAGGGGGAAAGAGATAAACAGTATTTTGTAGCCTTTCAAAACTTAGGAAATAGGCCCATAGATTGGGGTAAGGATAGGGAGAAATCCTTCACCATCTGGTCCCTTTATCCATGGGGTCAGTCCCTCCTGCAGGAACTGCTCCAGTGTGGGTCCCTTTATCCATGGGGTCAGTCCTGCAGGAACTGCTCCAGTGTGGGTCCCTTTATCCACGGGGTCAGTCCTGCAGGAACTGCTCCAGTGTGGGTCCCTTTATCCATGGGCTCAGTCCTGCAGGAACTGCTCCAGTGTGGGTCCCTTTATCCATGGG
>VYXD01012918.1:295373-319489 GCA_013397195.1 Hylia prasina
AAAAAAGCTGCTCTTAAGTGGTCTTCCTGATGTTTCTATGGAAACACTATAGTGTCGGGAGAGAAAGTTAAAATTGGGTTTTAAGCTTTTCATGGCTTTTCTCCCCTTCCTTTCCCCCAGCCAAATCCCCACTTTATCTAAAATATGAAAAAGAGAATTTCAGGGATCAGGGAATGGAGAGCTCCTCTGCCTAGGAGTGGCAATGCCTGCATGAGGATTCCTTATTTTCCATCGCCCACCCAACGCTGTTTGTTTCTTGAGAGAAGTCAAGGTTTTGTTGCCTCCTTTTCATGCCTGACCCTTCAGCAATTCCCAAACGTTCCCGCTCTCGGAGCCTTTCCCACAGCTGTGTTTGCTCGCACCGGATCCGCTTCCCAATGCTGGTTTTGCTTTGCCCAGGGTAATGATTTGCATCGAAGTGCATTTCACTGGTGTCAGGGAAACCACAACTGCCAGTGCCAAGGGGTTAATAAACCAGCTACTGGAGATTATTAAGGGCTGGGATTCTTCCTTTTTTTCCTGTGTTTTTTTTTAGCAGTCCGGAGTAGGCAGAACAAATCTTGGAAGGCAACAGAGGCAGAAGCCACTGCAAGGCAGGAAAATAATGTGATTTTCTCAATGCTGTGTCCTGTTCAGAGATGTAAACTGGGGTTAGAGTGAAAGATGTGCCAGTCCCTTAAATACCTGACTGCATTTTGTAACACGCATGAATATTCAGCCCCACAGGAAGGGAGTGTGGCGGCTGTAACTGTAGAGTTTGCAATGTGCTGTTGATTTTATAAAGTCTCATTTTAGAAATACTCATTAACTAGGGCTAAGCAGAGAGCCCCTGTCCCAAAGCTGCCATCTGAAGGGGAACTCAAGAAGAGTTAGAGGAACTTGCGCCTCGCCTGTGTTGGCAAAATCCAGAGGCTGAAATATTGGAGCAGTCAGTAATCAAGGCCAGGTTGGATGGAGCTTGGAGCAGCCTGGGATCGTGGAGGATGTCCCTACCCATGGCAGGGGGTGGAATGAAAAGGTCTTTAAGCTCCCTTCCAACCATTCTGTGATTCTGGGATTAAAAATAAAGATTCAGTAACAGCGAACACAAAGTTTGCTCTTCCCATTAACTTTGTCCTTAGTGCTGCTGTTCCTCGCAGGAATTTGGTGGCTGTCCTTTGCTGCAGGTGGCAATCTTTGTTGCTGGTGCTGTGATGAACTGTAAGAGTTGCTTCATCAGCACTGGGGTTTTTTTCAGTACATCTTTCTAATTTTCTTTCATAGCTTGTGTGCAGAGAGCTTGGCAAATAATGAGTTGCAGGTTGATTGTCCTTCAAGTTTAAGCAAAGAAGCAAAGCCATTATCTTTTGCTCCCCAAGTCAGGTGTTAGATCCTCTTCTTTGTCTTCAAATGGAAATCGTGGCTGATCAGCCCCAGCATTAGGTAACCATTCATGGAGTAATTACCTGCTGCACAGTCACTGCCTCGTGTTTAGGGAATGTTAGAAGAGAATTGGGTGCAATGTTCTGATTTCATTTGCTTGTAAAGGCGCATAACATAAATTTGAATAGTTTCTGCAATGTGGGAGCATCTTTGTAGCAAAACTCTGCTGCTGCTGCTGTGCCAGTTTGTAAGGGAGGTGGGAGGGGTTTTCCATGTGTGCAGCTGTAGTAAGAAAATACAGGAGTTTGGGTGTTTTCTGCAATTGTCATTGTAAGATACTGAAGTTGGAGAATGTTTGAGCTCTCCTGTTTTCAGAACTCTTTAGAGACCCTCCAGGCTCTTGCAGCCTTTTTTGTTGTGGTGGTTCAGTTGGTCCCCAGTTGTGCTCTGCTACTCTAAGAGGTCATAGAATCCCAAAATAGTTTGGGGTGGAAGGGACCTTAAAGCCCATCCCATTCCCCCCCCTGCCATGGGCAGGGCCCCCTGCCACTATCCCAGGGTGCTCCAAGCCCCAGTGTCCAGCCTGGCCTTGGACATTCCAGGGATCCAGGGGCAGCCACAGCTGCTCTGGGCACCCTGTGCCAGGGCCTCCCCTCCCCTCACAGGGAGGAATTCCTTCCCACTATCCCATCTATCCCAATTTCCCTCTGGCCGTGTGAATCCATTCCCCCTTGTCCTGTCCCTCCAGGCCCTTATCCAAAGTCCCTCTCCCTCTTTTTTGTAAGCCCCCTTTAAGAAACAGAAGGGAGAAGGAAGTTTGCTACAGGTTTCCCAAGTGTAAAAACTTAAACCAGCTTCATGTCTCATTGACCAGAAGACCAAGCAGCATTCCCTTAAAACCCTGGGGGAAAAAAGGCTTAACTCTGGGAAACTGAGAAAACAAGTTACCTTTTTATGGAAGGATTCCCAGGACATTGGGATTCTTCAGCAGTTCATTCCCTAGAGGATTTTAGGTTTAAAGAGAGAGCAACCTGGTCTGGCGGAATATGTCTCTGCCCAGGGCAGGGAGTGGAATGAGATGAGCTTTAAGGTCCCTTCCAACCCAAACCATTCTAGGATTCTCTGACTCTCCATGGATCAATGATTCAGTCTTTACCAAAAGCTTCCTTTGGCACGCAGGTATTGTTTGGAGGTGAAAGAGTTTGAGCTGGTATCTGCCATATGCTGGAAGAATGGACTTCAACACCAGAAACCTGTTACAGCTAAATCTTCTGGAAGGAAAAAAAATATCACTGAAGAATTAATCTCTTGTTTATTATCAGGGGGTCCCAGGCTGAAGGCTGTGCGGAGTTGGCTGGTCATTGAATCCTGGGGGTTTCACCAGCATTTGTTCTCCAGGTTCATAGATTCACAGGAAGTGGGTGTTCTATTGACCAGAATTTGTGTGTAACAATTAGTTTGTGATCCTTTCTGAGTGGCTGCCTTCAGAGTGTTTTTTTGAAGGCAGAGGTTTATCATGACTGAGAGTTTTTCTTCCCTGAACAGGATGCGCAGGAGCTGTAGAAAATTCCTAGCAGTGCTAGCTGCTAATCATAGCTGTGGGAACTACAGACCTGAGTGGAAAACTAGGAATTTATGTTGTTAATGATGAAGTGTGAGATAACCTGTTTCATTCTGTCAGAACAGCGTCAGGGAAACAATATGGGGTTGGCTAAAAATTAAGGAGGGGACGAAACAAAAGTCTGGCAGAAGTTTGCACCTGAGCCGTGGCAGTGGGGTAAATTTCTGAAAGAAAATCGAAACCAAAGTGGAATCACGGAATGGTTTCCCTTGGATGGGATCCTGAAGTTCATCTAGTTCCAACCCCTGCCTTGTAGGTACCATATTTTCTTTTCCAGAAGGTCCAATCTTATCTCTGCTGACTTCAAAGACCATTTTTAGGGCTTCTTACCTGCCAGCATCTTCAATGCAGTATTAAGCAACTTCAAGGGGTCACTTTTGAAATACTGTTAATTTGCTATTTAAAACCTAAAATATCTCTACAGAACAAATTGATGATGGTTTCACCACCGAGTTGTTACTTCAGCAGGCGAGGTTTGGAGCTCACAGAAGGCACCCAGAGCAGCCAGCTTTTGCTGGTTGCTGTGTATTCAGGTGAACTGGGTGTATTACATGCCCTGGTCCCCTGACCAGTGCCGGGTGTGTTGTTTTTTTTCCACCTTAGCTCCAATCAATCCGAGGCTGGCGGCTTTTCATTAGCTGCTCCTGCTCCCACGGTAATGTTGGGATTGCAGAGCCTGCTGGCAGTCTGTAACTTCCCCAGGTGCCCTGGAGCTCAGCAGCCTAAGCTGATTGACTCAGTTAGGGCCCCAGTCCCTAACAGCAAATGCAATCAATAAATCTTTGTTGGTAAATAATTGCTATCGAACAGAGTTTTAATATAAATTTATGAGTGGTGTTTTATCACAGCTTGAGGCTACGGCAAGCCACTGAGTGATGGATTTCAGATCACACTTGCATTCATTACATTAACTTTGTAAGTTATTTAAAGCTTGTACACTTAACATTGCTTTTGGCTTACAATGACCTCCTGGGAGTAGACGTAGCCCACACATTACTAATGGAGAGCCGGATCCGTTCACTCCGCGGATCCTCCAGCAAAACCCAGGGACTGAGCTCCGTGCACTCCACGTGGAGCCTTTTTCCTCCAGCTCCTTAAAACCACAAGCTGGAGGACTTCCCATTCCTCCCTTAAACACAGAGTTGCAGTTTTGGAGGGAAGGTGGTAAAAAAAAAAAAAAAANAGAAAAGAGAAAAAAAAAAAAAAAAACAAAAAGGGGGGGGGGTGCAATTTGAAGTGTGAAGTTGTTCTCCGTTTGTGTGGAAATCGGACGTGTTAAATCCTTAGTGTTGAGTCTGGAGGCTTTGGGTCAGCTCCACACAACTGCCCCCATGGAGGGCTGTAAGAAATTAAAGGTTTCATACAAATTAGGGAAAAGAGCACTGCCCAATTCATAATAATTTGAGACAGGGATTATTTAGACCAAAAAAAAAAAAAAAAAAAAATTGTTTTTNAAAAAAAAAAAAAAAAAGAATTGTTTTCGGAGCAGAAGATTGAGTTAGATTCTTACTGCATAGCTTGGGGACTCAATGGGATTTTTCCAGTGTGCTTTGTGTACATGGGGACCTGTTTGACAGCGACTGGGGATGTGCCCAAGCTGCCTCTGAGTTGCCTTGGAGGTACCAGGGGTCAGCAGGAACCCCTGGATCTCATTTCCTCAGCACAGCATCTGATGTGACTCAAATGCAGCCATAATGTGACTGAAGCAAGGGGCTTCTTTTTTTCTTTTTTTAAAATAACATTTCCTGTCACATGCGAGCCATTTATTTTTTTTAGGTGTAGCTAACGTTAAAATGCATTTATAACTGATCAAAATTCTAAGGCCATTTCTCCAGACCTTAGTGTAAAATTACTACAAAGTGGTGTCCTTGGGAATAAAAACTCTGGTTTATATGGGCTGCTTTGCTTTATAGCACTTTAAGTTAGCTCCTTGTATTCAGTGCAGTTTGCTCTCCAGGTACTTCAAGATACTTTTAATTATCACATAATGTGAAAATGATTCTGTTTGTCAAAGGAATGCCTCAAGAAAATGGATTGGGAAGTCTGGTTTGTTAGTTTGACACAAATAGGTCCATCATCCATACTCAGTTCTGAGCTGGGCAAGTTGTTTTTTGTTTGGTTTTTTTACATCAAAGCACAGAGTCCTGCTTTAAAAACGTGGTAAAACCTCATCTTGAATAATTTTCTTCATTTAGATCCAAAACCGGAATGTCATAATTCATATTTAGGTAGCAGCAAAACTTTAAATAGTAAAAATCATGACCATGGTAGATTTTTACTCTTTATTGAGATTATAATTGGCATGAATTGAAAATTATATCACTAATGACATGTTTTCTGTATAGCAAAGGGGCAGTTAAAAGGTTATGAAATACATACATTTTATTGGCTTCAAAACTTGAAAAAAAACCAAGACAGAGTGGAAAAAAAATCACCATTGTGATCCTTACTGCCTTTTCCCCATTAGAAGGTCTGAAGAACAAGCCAGTGCAGGGAAACAGTAATTTTTGATCCCCATGGCACAGCACTAACTAGAATTGGGTCCCCCTAAACACCAGCGCCGTGCTGCAGGTGAGGTATAAAAGATGGGAAAGGTGAAGAGACAGATCACCTCCTATAGACAAACAGGAGAGTCAAAGGCAGAAATAAGCTTTCATTTTTTTAATAGAAGAAAACAACGTCTCCAAGCGCTGGCAGGCGGTAATTGGGATGAGCAGGAGCTTTTGTGAGGAGGCGTTTCAGAAGCCCCGCTCTCCTTGAAAAAGTTTGAGCTCTAGCAAGGAGCAGCACAAAAAAAAAAAAAAAAGAAAAAATACAGACATGTGACCCCCAGACAGGCAGAAAGTTGGGAGTTTGGATCACTCTGCTTTCAGGTGTCCAGCATGAGGTTTTTTTCATGGTCCCATCCATGGAGCGCGTTGACTTTGGGAGGGGTTCTTCTCTGAAGTTCTGTTCCAGCTGTGTGGCCAGGAGCAGGACTTCTACTTGAGTAGAGCTGGGCCCTGTCCCCTCCTGGCTTTGGGGTAGAGTCTGCAGAGGGACCGTTTCATAAAGCTGCAGGTTTAATGGGAAAACAAAAAGTGGAACTCGTTTTCAAGGTTTAAACCACTTTTAACAAGAACTACTCCCTGGGGGTTGGAAGCACCATGCTTGATAGGGCATCTTTCTATGTTCTGTTTTCCCTTTATTTTAATTGCCTTGTACAGTGAGAAGGGAAAAACTTGTTTTGTAGGGATTAGGGAGCTGAAGTTTGTGCTGGGTGGGTTCCTGGGTGGATTCAGTAAATTCCATTTATTGAAATGGATACGTGTCCACTTTGATTGGAGCTTGCTCTGTGACACAGTGTGTCCCTGTGGCAGGGACTGATCATAGGATCTCCACTGGACATTCCAGTAAGGCTTTGCACAACCATAATACTGTCTGGATCCATTAGGAACTGCCTTCTGGCTTGGGTTTGGAAACTAGAATTTCCTAAGGAAGTGCATTCTTCATTTACTACCTTGAGTGTTCTACAGCATGTGATATTTTATTTTTCAAAGTGAATTTCTGTTTTGCAGCTGAGAACAGGTCAATATACAGTAGCAGTTCCTGTCTGTCTGTCTGCTGGATCACAAGGATGACTTTTAATCTTTGCTGTTGATGAGTTGTGGCTGCCCCATCCCTGGAAATGTTCCAGGAGGACAGGTTGGACAGGGTTGGAGCAACCTGGTCCAGCAGAAGGGGTCAGGGAGTTGGAACTGGATGCATTTTAGTGTCCCCTCCAACCTGAACTATTCTGGGATTCTGTGGCTGTTGGCATTCATCCCTGATTGAACATGGTGGAAAGGTGATTGACCTTGCCCAGCTCCTTTCCTCTCCAGTCACACCTCTGTCATTAAATTATCCAAGATTTCCTTGAAACACTTGGTATTTGCTCTGGTTTTGTTTTGCTTCTCTTGCCTGGGATTAGGGTTTCTTTTGCTGGAATGAATAGCCAAGAGGGGTTTCCGTGGTGGTGTCACCTTTGTGCAGAGGGAGTGAGAGCACAGATGTGTGCTCTCCTGTGGGTAAGGAATCCCCAGGAGCATGCTGCAGGGACACCACACAGCAGGATCCTCCCTCAGCCTGGGGCTCATCATTTATTTTAGAGGGTAAGGAAATGCACGGTGTCTTCATCAGCTAGGAGTCCATGTGAGTCACACTAATTCAGTGGAAAAGGTTTTTCTCCTACCCATTGGACAAAGCCAACGCAGGGAATGTGCATTGTGGGAGAGGCAGAATTAAGACTGTAACTTGCAGGAGAAAGCCTGTCTGAAAATGCTGGCCATTACTCTTCTCTCTGTCTGTGTCTTAGGCAGCTGTGTGTTGTCTGGAGGGCGTTTCACCTTTTCTCTCTCTCTCTCCCCCCACCAGGGGATGCTGCTGAAGCGGAGTGGCAAGTCCCTGAACAAGGAGTGGAAGAAGAAATACGTGACGCTGTGTGACAACGGCGTGCTGACCTACCATCCCAGCCTGCACGTGAGTATCCCTGCCCTTGGAATGCCCAGCCCTGCAGAACTGTGGCAGGGGCACGCCTTTGGTGGTGGGGGAGCTTCTTCCTCTCTCTTCATTTTCTTCCCTCTCAAAGAATCATCATCTGAAATAAAACCGCCTGCTGCAAGTCTGAGTGCGCTCCAGTTCCTCTGAATCCACTGGGACTGGGGATTGCTTGCACCCAAGAGGCTGCTGGAACTGTTTAAGCCTTTATTTTCTGCTAATTCTTTTATGAACTTCTTGTTGATCTCGGGGTTAAAAACCAAGTGTTTTACAAGAAAAAGTTTCCTAGAGGTAATAAAGAGGGAGGAGAGGGCTTTGTCAGCGTGCAAGGCTTGTGGTTTATTCAGGAGTAATTCTGAGCAGCTTTTTGGAAATGACATAGCCATTAAAATATGTTCCATACAACTTTTCCATGTTGAGGCATCTATCCCTGTCCCAAGGCTGTCCCTCAGAGTGTGTGGCACAATTCCTAGTATGGATTTGGGGGTGGAAGGAGCACAGAGAGCCCACTCAGGACTCCACTAGCCCGCCCCAGAAATCATGGTGTGGCCCTCACTAAGGTTAAATAATATATATGAGATATATGAGATCTCAATACGTGAGATAGAGATATATGAGATATATATATGGTTTTCTGTAATATCTGATTTTGTATTTTATCATCATCCCACATATGAAAATCAGAGGGTTGCCACTTGTAATGTTTTTAGGGACAGTTGTTTCTAAACCTATTGGTGGCATCTTGAGCTCCTGGGCACTTTTACATTCAGGAGTGAAAATCAAGGTTTTGATGCATTTTCTATAAATTCTGGGGTTTATAGACCTTCACCTGGAACTGGCAGGAAGCCTCTGCTTTAGATGGGTGGTATCTGAGGACCATGGAGCCCTAGAAACATTAAGATTGAAAAGAACTCTAAGATCATCAAGCCCAACGATAGCCCAACACTAAACCACATCCCCAAATGCCACATCCATGTCTGGCCACACTGATGCTGTGCTTGCCCCCACTTGCTGTTCCCTGTCTGTGGAATATTAGCACTTTTTCTCTGCCTTGACACAAGACTTTATAGTCTCAGGTCCTGCCATAATGATGCTTTGCTCTTGTTTTTTGATGTGATGTCCATGTCTCTTAAAAATTATGCAGTAAATTAGATGACAAGTAGCTTCAAGGCATTGCTGCTTCCCATCAGAAACCTTATCCCTCAGCCCCTGTGTTCTGGAGCAGGGTTTTCACTGCTCCTTTGTGTGATGTAGTTCACGTCTCTCTGCCCAATTTGGTCAGTTTTAGTGTCTCTAAATTTGACTAATCCCGCTGTGAAGTAGCCCTGAAATACCCAAATTTGTGTATTGGTCTTGCTCCCAGAAGGGGAGCACAGATCCTGCGCGTCCCCGTGGAGCTGCCACCTGAGTCTGCCTGAGGTTGTGCTGGTCATCAAGCAAGGAGGAGGCTGTTGTGTGTGCCCTGGCCCCTTCCTGGCTGCTGGAAAAGGCTCTATTGTTCCTGGCAGGGCCGTGCACATGTGAGTTTTTCATTGCTCTGGCAGACAATGGAGAAACTTCTCCTCTGCAGGCTCCCCCGGAGCTGCGGCGTCGCCCCCAGAGTAAGAATCCATTGAGGTTACACGTAATTACTTTGAGATTAGAGGTAAATCCATCGGAGATTAGAGGGAATCCATTTAAAGAAGAAGTAATTACCAGCCTGTAATTGTTTCCCCTCTGTCCCCCACCATGCCCCCCCCACCCCAAGAAGAAGGTGCTGGGCTCAGTGTCGCCATTTGCTCCTTGTGTGGGTCGGAGGGGTTTGTGAGGGAACCGCAGATATTTTCAGTCAGTCACAGTCCCAGTACACTTTGTACTAAACTTTGTTGGCAGGAACCTCACAATTTCTTCTTGGGGATTGCCCTGTGACAGGGTCTTCCCCCAAACAGAACTCTGATACTGTGTTTCCGGTTTGGTTTTGCTGGTTTTTGTTTGTAAGCAATTTTTTGTTCCTTTTTTCTCAACAAAGTGATGAATTTTTAATGCTGTGCTTGCATTGCTGGCTGGGATGAATTCTTACACTGTTTTGAAAAATCAGGGCCTTATTCCTACCAAGTTTCCCATTAAGCAACAGTGAAGAAAAGAGCTTTTGTTAGCCATTCAAAGTCAGTTTCCTAAACTTGTGTAAAGCCTGACTCTAATCAGATTTAGGTTGTTTCAAATGTGCAGGTCATTTCAGTTAATCAAAATGTTGCCCTTTTAATTCTGGAGTGAATTTTTAATTGCAGTGAGAGGTGGGCTGGCCTCTAGTGGTGGCAGAAAAAGGAGATTTAGGAGATCATTTGGTCTGTCCAGCCTGTGGTCTGAGTCAGAGCCTAACATCTTGTGTTGGAAGGACCAATTGCAGAGTTTAGTGGCTGATGGTGAGCGCTGTGTTAAATATTGCTCGAGGCTTGGCTGCAGGTGGATCAGTTGTCTCTGCCAGATGCATTCGGCGGCAGCTCAGGCACGAAGCAGTGGCTTTAACGTAGAAAATAGGTATTGCAGAATCCAGCCCTGACATCCTCCTTGAAAGCATTGCCTACAGAATGAAAGGTTTTGAGGCAGGGAGGGGAAAAAAAATCAAAATTAGGCCCTTTCTTGCAGAGGAGGTGTCTCTGGGAGGGTCAGGCCTGTTTGGCAGGGCAGCGTGCTGAAATGACTGCAGCATTGTGCCAGCTGCATGAGTGATTCCTGATGCCACCAGGTTGATGATTGACACAATAGCAAAATCCCTCTCGTTTCTTTTCAGGAAAGAGGGGGGAGAGGAAAACGGGGGAAGAAAAAAATATATGTACATAAGCACCCTACTGTTTCCTGACTTGGTCATGTCAGGTTTTTTCAAGAGCCTCAAACCTTCCCGTCCCTTGGGATGCCGAGGAGCTCCGCCGATAGAAAATGGTTGGAGATAATGAGAGAGAACTTTGACCCCCAGGCTTCAAAGTTCACCAGAGCTCCCTATTCATCTTGGGCTTCTGGAGCAGAGCCATGGAGTGGATCACTAAAATTCTGGCTGGCAAATTCTGTGTCAGCCTCCTCAGAGGGCCCCGGGGGAATTTGCCGAGGCATCTCCTGGCTTTTTAATGGCAGGATGCTCCCGGAATGCATTCACCGGGATACCTGCTGGGCAGCACTGCTTTATCTGAGCCTCGTCCCCAGGAATGGCTGATGAGGTCTCACCACTGGCTGCCTGCCACGGGGCTGCCAGCGTGCCACAGGTCAGTGCAGGACAAAGCTTTAGCTGGGGATGTCCATTCTGTGCTCTTGTATCTTCACCATCGCTGCGCCTCGCTTGTGAAAAGAAGAAAAAGGAGAAAAAAGGCTGAAAACAGCTCTGTTTTGGTAAGGGCAGTCTTCCCCTTTTATGTTTAGCTTGGTCTAGATTTGATTTCAAATAAAAGCGCGGTGCTGGGCACCTTAGAGGGGAAGAAGAGTTTCTTAAATACATGAGAAGGAAGGTGTGATGCCCATCTAGAACACATCTGGTACACAAACACCAAGTATCTACACAGCAAGGTTGGTGTTTGCTTGCTGCAGCCTTTACCCTTCATCCTTACTGGTCTAGTGTGATGACCTGGGGATTGTAAACATGACTAGGGGGGATGTCTGGCTTTATCTCCATGAGGGATGTGTGGATTCACCTGACTTGCTCAATTCATCTGACAGTAGCCATGGTTCCAAATTCTCTGTTAAATACAGTGCTGGCTGGGTGAGCAGCCAACATGAGCTTAGCAGTGCTGTTCTATCCTTAAATAAATTGCGTGTTTATTTTTTAAACAAAGGCAATATTTCAGCCTGGTGAGGGGTCAGATCCAGCACTTAGCTAAACTTGGCACAAGAGCTTCAGCAGTACATTGTATGGGCACATCCTCTTGCAAGACCCTACAATCCCCAGACGCTGTAAAATCCCTTAAGACTTGAAGTATCATTTGAGCTTTCTCTGCTTGGCCATTTCCTCCAGAAAAAGCAGATGGTAGAAACAGGAGGCTTTTGAGAATGTCCTCTGTCTTGGTATCTGGAAGTGTTGTAGCTCCATGCACATTTCTCAGGTCCCAGCGTTTCTCTCAGAGCTGCAGCTGAAATTTTTGCTGCCAGCTCTTGAGATTTTCCTGAGCTGTTCAGAAACAGAAAGCCTGCTTGCAAGTGCAGGATCCCATCTCCCCTCATCCTTGAGAGCAGTGTGGTGTCCTGAGTGGCCAGTCAGCACCCAGAGCCTGGTGCTGCTTCAGCCAAGGGAACTGTGCTCCCCTTCCCATAGGAATATCCCTCACAGCCATTGTTGCAGCTCAGCCTTATTTCCAGGGTTGTGTTACCTCAGGCAGTTCAGTAGCTCTGAAGTGTGTTGTTTGTGTTGCTTTAGTAGAAATATTCATGCTCATATATTTTTAAAATACCATTGTGTATGTCCAACACCGCACTCCCCCATTCCTGCTCTGAAGGAATGTAAAGCTGGATACTGGCTGGCTCTGAAGGGCTTTTTAACTGGCTTTTCCTATCAACAGCTAATCCTCAAAGCAGCCTTTGGTAAATAGAGACTTGGACTGACAAAGGGACCCTGGAAGTGCTCAAGGCCGGGCTGGAGAGGGTTTGGAGCAACCTGGGATAGTGGAAAGTCCCTGTCAATGGCAGGGGGTGGAACAGGATGGGCTTTAAGGTCCCTTCCAACCCAAACCATTCTGGGGTTCTGTGTTACTTTTCATGTGTGATGTAGCTCTCCCTCCTGAGAGAGCAGGGATCAAAACAAATCCTGCAGTTTGAGTATTGATGAAGATAAATCTGAAGCTTGTGTAAAATTTTATTGTTAAGTTACTGTTGCATCCACTGGTATGCCTAAAACATTGGTTAGGATAGAAGAAAATAAATTATAGGAACAGTTAAATATGAGTGTAGTAATTTTTGATTTTTGTGCTATACCTGTACAGACCACTTCAGTCCCTTTTGAGCTTCCTATGAGATTTCTTCATTGTCTCAGTCTGAAATGAAGATAAATGTGGGAGAAAAATATGAAACTGAAGATCATAGAACCACAGAATATCCTAAGCAGGAAGGGAGCCACAAGGATCTGCCCAGGCCTCTGTGCCCTCGAGGGAGTGGGTGCTCAGTAGTGTGGCAAATACAACTGTGCTTTGCACAGGCTGGAGCAAACACACATTTCAGTGTCCTATCTGTCTGCTCCTTCTTCAGAAAGTCAAGGAAAGTTCTGAGGATCAGAATGAGTTGCAATTTAAGAGGCAAAAGCCAAGCTATTAATTAATCAGGGGGGTTTATAAAATTAGAGCTTCCTGTCCAGCCGAGCTAACTGCTGTGGGTATAAATGCTTCATAAATTACTCAGGATGGTAAAACTCTTGATTTGTCTTTTACAGCAGCTCTCATTACAAAGGCTGAATGAGAAGTGAAGTGCAAGGGGAAGAATTTTCTTAAAAATTTATGCAAATAAGGACTCCATTTATAAAAAGACCAACATTTTGTTGCTGTTGTGTTCCAAGTGTTCCCTGACTTCCTCCCCTGTTCCTGCAGCATTGGTGGAGCTGATTAACACCACGGTATAGATACATCCAGTGCTTTTTATTACTGAAATTTAATGTTCTTGATGCCCAACGTGAAGCAAACAGATTCGTGATGACCTTCCTTTTGTCAGGACAGAGCGCTTTAGGATGATCAGTGTTTTCCAGAATGCGTTCCCATTCCTCTGTTCTCAGAAAATAACATTTCATGGCTTTCCTTAAGATTAACTATGTATCATGAAGCCGAGTGATATTATGGCCGTGTTTATATGCGAGAGGGGGGCGCAGCTCGTTCCCCAGGACCATTTGATGAATATATTCCACTGTGGCTCAGATCCCAACAGTCCATCCACGGCTCAGGCCCTTCCTGGGAAAAGCGGTGAGGGCGAGGAGTTGGGGAGACCTTTTTCTTCATCGTCGTCGTCGTCGTTTCTTCTTAGGTGTGCCTGTGGCCCCGCACGGAAACCAATCAAAGAGCGATTTGTGTTCATTAAGGGCTTGTCAAAACTGAAAAATTTTCTAATCAACAGCGATGTGGCGGCGGCCCCTCCATGGCTGGGAGTGTCGCCTCGGCGGCAGCGGCTCCGTGCCTGTTACAACTCTAGGCTAGGAATCTGCTGATGATTACATTAGGCTAAGCTGCGAAGTAAATGAACCATGGCTTATTTAGGTGCAACTAGCTCCAGTGTAGTCCTGCCCCCGCAGGGCACTTTATAGCGTTTTATGGCTTTAAAATTAGTGTAGCTTCCCATTTGCTGCAGGGTGCTGCATGTTATGCCTTTGAACTCAATAAGCAAAGGGAAGGGGGCCTTTTGTTTTTTTTTTCTTCTTCTCCCCCCCCCTTCCCTTCCCTTCTTTTCGCAGTTTAGCAATTTTGTTTTGCATCTTTTCCAGACGGCATTTTGCAATAAAAATGTCTGACTGCCACAGAGAGGCACAAAAGTCAGGGCTCTGTCCAATTTCCCAGGCTGCTCTTGCTTTGGCGGGGAAGAGGATTTGGTTGTTGCTGAGGGTGAACAATAGGTTTTGTGGATCCAATAGGTCAGCTCACAAAATTGGAATTGTCTCTCAAAAAATACGCCGCACACATTCTTTAAAATGTCATCCAGAGGTGCAACCATAAACTTCCTTTTCCATAATAATTTTTATTGTGCCTCAGATCAGGAAACACTATTTCAGCCTCAGTAAGTGGAGCCTTAGGAGTGTTATGTCCGATTGAACAGTGGGGGGAAACTGCCACAAAATGAAGGTGTTTTTTACGGAATCACTGAACAGTTTGGGTTGGAAGGGACCTTGAAGCTCATTTCGTTCCACCTCCCTCCCACGTGAGCCTGGAAACACCTTTGCCCAGTGTAAAATGACAACCCTAGTGAAAGGCTTTCTCCGTATTCACCACTCCTGCGTTATTTGAAAACCCTCAAACTCCATAACGTTTTTTATATCCGTGGTTTTGATCATCTGAGCCACGTCTTTAGCTCAAGGATGGCTCTAGAGCACAACCATGCATAGGACAAGGGGGAGTGGCTTTAACCTGAAGGAGAGTGGATTCAGACCGGATAATGGGAAGGAATTGTTCCCTGTGAGGGTGGGCAGGCCCTGGCACAGGGTGCCCCGAAAAGCTGTGGCTGCCCCTGGATCCCTGGAAGTGCTCAGGGCCAGCTTGGACATGGGTATCAAGCTGGAGCCACCACATAGCCTGGGTTCAGCTTGTGGCCCTTGATGGAGTGTCTTCTCCAGCCTTGAGGACCGTCAGAAATCATGGTGATGCTCAGCTGTAAATTCAACAACTGCTGGCTCTCAAAATCCAAAGAGACCCCCCCAAAACGGCCATGTCTTTTTTTGGTAGGCCTGTTTAGAAAACACGATCATGCCCGTTTGCTTAATTTGCATGTCTGAAAGGCTTCCGCTCAGTTAATTGGTTAAATTAATTTCTTGCTGTTGTAAACAGAGAGCCGCTGTATTAAGAGCAGAACTAAAGTAATTTTACTTTGCATTATTCTGTGTCATGGCGCATCGTTCCTTTCTTACTCAAGGCAATTCATTTTGTGAGGCTGTCAAGTAACATTTGGTGTCATCTTCAGTCAATGCAGCTTTTTTTTTGATTTTCCCCTGATATTTTAACAGTTTATTTAGTCCTGTAGATAACGGTCAATGGCCTTGAGTAGTCAAATTAACACCTCGGTGGTGCCGTACCGGAGCGGTAACCCGCGGATGAAAAGGGATGAGAATCGACGCGGGGAGCGTGTTTTGGGGGATTATGGATTGATGGGATGCGGAGGCAGCGTCGCCCCGCTCTGACTAAGATGGAGCTGCCAGTTAGTGCTGACTGCAGGCCATCACCTGCCCGGTGTCTGAGCAGCTCGGAGCCAGCACTGAGAGCTTGGGGAGCCCTCGGATCCCGGGATCGGCGGAACGTTCTGCCGCGCTCCGGCTGCCGCCGGCCGCCGGAACCGGAGACGGCGCCGATCGGCTTCAGTCCTGTGATTCCTGTAGGGATCTCTTTGGGACAACGGAGGCGCTAATGGCTGGTGTTCCCCTGCCCTGGGAGGAGGGGAAGCCGTGTTAAGCCGTGCCGCTGCCAGCGAGCTGCGAGCCCCGGGTCCCCCACCACAATTCTCAATTGCTAGCAGGTTTCTCTCACTGCACCTCATTTGCATCTGGGACATCAATTAGCATGTTTGTTGAGGCTAATTGAATGAAACTCAATCATAGCTCTTAATTGCTTGACTATGTGAAAAGAAATCACATTAATGCAGCTAATTAAGTGTATGGCAATAGATGCAACATAATTAGGAGCGAAATGTAAAAAACAAGCCATGGTGGAGGTGCGAGCGCGGGGGTGTGGGGGATCGGGGCGCCCACGTCTCCTCTGCGCCACGCGTTTGGGGAGGGGTCCCTCTGCTTTGCTGCTGGGTTTAATTTTATTTTTTTTTGTTAATTTTTTTTTCCTCCTGCCTCGCTGAATGATGAACGTGGACAAGTTGAGAAGAAAAATGCAAATGGATTTGCAATTACTACTTTTTCAAGCTGTTGAGGAGCAGAAGATGGCACGTCTGGGGTGGCCCACTGTTGAGTGGGCTCTAGGGACTTGTTAAGTGCTGTTTAAAAGTACTTGGCTTTGAATTACCCTCATGCCTTGTTAAAGGGTTTTTTCCCCTTTTTTCTGGGATCAGCATTTTCTACAACTAACATCTCGGGGAGTTATCTCTTTACCATTTGCATATCAAAATCCAGCTTGCTGTCTTCTCTTTAACGCAGCATATTCCAGATGACAGCAAGACCCTCATCTGTTCTAATCTGATCAAACCCTCCACTGCGTCTCTGAAGCCCCGGCATCATTTTGTAGTTTGAACTTTGGTTCCCCGAGCGGGGATCTGACGGGGCTGGGAACAAGGTCCTTGCCCTCCCCTCCTCGGGGAGACCCGCAGATTATCGCCGTGCATCCTGCACACGATGAAAGGACCTTGATTATTTACATTTGATATGTCCCCATAAATATTTAAGCTGACATTAATACCTACATCTGTTGTTGTTTGGGCGCTTCTCTCTAGCGGCAACTGCGACGTGTCGGTTTTGTGTTTGCCGATGGAACTCGCTTCCTCAAGTGGTTTTGTGGCTCACCTCAGCCTGCCTCACACCCAGTTAAAAGACCTTTAATAACACCCTGCCGCATCTCAAGTTGTGAAATCACACCCACCCTTCACCAGAATTGGAAGCAAAACCCCCTTCTCCAGTTCAAGTTGGTTGCTACGTTAAATAAAACTTAGAAAAGAGCACGTGCCGAGGTTTAGTCACTCTGATTAAACCTCAGTTTAGAGCCCACGAGCAATAAATGCTCAATTATCTTCTGCTCATTGGATTTTAATTTCTGAAGAGGTGACACCCAAACAAGAAAGTTCTTGCAAGTTCACAATTTGTGGATAAAAGGTGTTTGTTCTCCAACACCTAGTAAAGGAGTTTTTCTCAGTGGGTTGCCTTTGTTTTTCTCTTGACAGCAGAGCTCTGTCTCCTCTCCCCATGAACTTGTTCAGACCTCACCTTTTCCTGTTAATAATTCTCAGCTTGGGAAAAATAAGCTGCCATGATGCCTTGGTTTGAGGGGTTTATCACGGATTTGTGTTAACTATGAAGAAATTATTGCTGGTCCAGATTTTTGGTGGGTTTTGAGCAGAATAAATAATTTGTGTTGTAAAAACTGCCAAAGGTGAAAGAATCTTGATGAGGGAGCAATCAGCGCCCTGGCTTGTGGCAGCAGTGATACAGATTTTGGGTAAATTCAGGAAATTTCTTGTGAAATGGGAGCCCAGATCTTCTCCCAGCCACCTCAAATCACCTTTTTTCTCTATGGGTTCTTAATCCCAGAGTCGTGGAGTGGTTTGGGTTGGAAGAGACATGAAAACTCACCTCATTCCATCCCCTGCCATGGGCAGGGACACCTTCCACCATCCCAGGTTGCTCCAAGCCCCATCCAACCTGGCCTTGGACACTTCCAGGGCTCCAGGGGCAGCTTCTGGACAGCCCAGATACCTTTTTGTGCAATGTTCTTGCCCCTTTTTGCCCCTGATTTTACTCTCCTGCGCTGCCCCTCTTGCATGTCCTCTTTAAGAGAGTGTCTCTTCGGTTGCTTTTCATGTCCTCGTAGTTGTTCCAGTTTCAGTTCTTTCTTTCTGGAATGTGATTGACTGCAGCCCTGTGTACCAGGAGATGAGAACTTTGGTGTCTTGTGTGCTGGCTTTAACATTCACCATCTCTCCTGGAAATATCTGTGCTGGTGTATCCCAGGTTCAATTTTCCCTCTGATTAAAACACCCATGTCCATTTGCTTTTCTGTTTATTTCCCCTCTGTGAGCTTTCCAAGCAAGAATCAGAAAAAGCCTTTTCCACTTCTGGCTCCCTGTGTTTGCTCTAATCAGGTGCAATTTGCATGATTGTTTTCCCCTTCGGTGATGATTTGTGTAGGTGCAGGAAGTGTCATATTCTAAGGAAAAAACACTGGAATTGCTGAAACCTTACCTGGGCCCTTTTGCAGCTTTGGTGCCTGCTGACTCATTCCAGTGAAATTTGAGGGAGAAAGAGATGAGGGCATAAAACACTGGCAGAGAGGACACACAAGTAAATATGCTCAGGAGGGACACTCAGCCTTGTCTTCTCCTTCTGTTTAGGGACCTTTAGCTGGTGAATTCCCACACAGGGCTGTGTTGTGAATCACCTCTTATCCAGCTGGTAGCTGGAGGATCCATGAGAAAGCTCCAGACTCTTGGGGTTAATTGTGAGAAGTGTGGAAGGGATTATCAGGAACATGTAAGGAAGGGGAAAAACCATATGCTGGGTGCTGGCAGAGGATGCAGGGCTAAAGCCTTGTGAACCCAGGTTTGTTAATTCAGTTGCTTACAGAACTCCCTGTCTGATGTTGGGTTTTGGGGTTTTTTTTCCTCTCTTGGCAGGATTACATGCAGAACGTTCACGGGAAAGAGATTGACTTGCTGAGAACCACTGTGAAGGTCCCTGGGAAGAGGCCACCCCGAGCCACATCAGCCTGTGCCCCCATCTCCAGCCCCAAAACCAACGGCCTCTCCAAAGACATGAGCAGTTTACACATCTCGCCAAATTCAGGTAAGGGAAGACCTTGCTAGGGGGGAAAAAAAAAATAGGAGGAAGCCTGCCTTTCCAATGTCTGTAGGGAATTATCATGGACAACTGGGATAGAGATGGATGTCTCTAAATAATTGGAAGTGTTCCAGGCCAGGCTGGTGGTGCTCAGAGCAGCCTGGTATTGTGGAAGGTCTCCCTGCCCATGGTAGGGGGTGGAATCAGTTGAACTTTAGGATCCCTTCCAGCCCAAACCATTCTGGGATTTACAAACCCACTGATGTGGAAGTTTTTAAGCCCTGACTGCTGATCTGTCCCCCAGGAGAGATTCTGAGTTTCTGAGTAGCCTTCAGTGTCTGTCTTTGTGTATTTGTTACCTTGTACTCGCCAAAACCCTGCATAATTTCACAGTAATTAACATACGGGAGCAATTTACCATCTCTTATCTAATACTTAGGAAAAGCAAATGCTGTATGATCTGAAAGGGGTTTTTGTGGCTTCCTGGTGAGATCCACAGCCTTTCTTTCCTCTTTTGGAAAGTTCAGTATTATGCATTCTTCTAACAGCAAGATTCTTCTTTGGAAAGCTGTTTTAATTCATTGATGGAAGTGGTTTATAGCTCCTTCTGAGCTCTAAACAAAGACTTTTTATTGTTTGCTGAAGTACTTGTCCATACAGCTAAGTGGATTTTAAAAAATTGCATTAAGGGAAAACATTTGAGGCAATTTATCTTGTAAAATGCACAGCTTGTACAAAACTCATAATGGTCTAGTGGAAGTTCTATCAGCATGTTTGGGATGACATCCATTAAGTGCCAAGTGCCTCTTGCATTTATGGGTCACATAGATACCTCCTGCAAAACCATCCCCACACTCCTGGCCTTGTGCAAAACCCACTGGGACGAGCAACCCTGGGATTCCTGGATGTTCAGGTGTCTTCTCTTGGACAATAATAATTATCTGTCTCATGCTTCATAGAATCAGGCTGGTTTGGTTTGGAAGGGACCTCAAATACCATCTAATTCCAACCCCCAGTCCTCCAAGCCAAGGTGTAATTCCCTGCTTTTTTGAGGCATTCTGCTTTATTAGGAGAATACAGAGAAGTTTTGGGTTTTTTTCCTTCTAACTGTGAATGGTACTGTTTGAGATGGATTTTTAAAGTGGTGCCACTGAACAGACCCCCCCTTGAGATCTCAGGCTTGGGACCTGAGGTGTCTGAAGCCATGATTTCATCAAACTCTTTTTCAAGTTGTAACTTGGCACTGGAAGAGTTCATAGGAGAAAATTATTTGTGGTTGGGTTGTTTTTTCCAGTTTACTATATAATTTAGATGACTAGGTGTGAGGAGTGCTTTGGTTTTCACTATACTTCCTAATTTAGGGAAGGAAGGTGCTGGACTGAGTCAATAAATTGCAGGTGAGACATTTAAACAAAGAGATTTCAGCTTTTAACACAGTCAAAAATTACTCGATAGCTTCAGAGAAGCAAGTCCTGGGAAACATATTTAGAGATATGTAAGAATTTAATGTTTATAGCATGGAATTTACACATTTTGGCATCTACTTGGATTGCCAGGTCAGAGGGAAAATTGACAGTTTACAGCAGGCAGCTCTCACTCTGTGTGTGTGTGTCCTGGCCAGCCTGAGGTTTGATCACACAGAAAGAAGTCAGTCATGCCAGAAATTCCAAATGCTGGGAAACTTATATAGTGAATTTCAAACAACACTGTGGGAGCAGTTGGAGCTTCTCTCCTCCCTCTTGGCTTCTTCATACCCTTGCCTAGAAATGCTGAAAGACTCTGCTGTTGTTGATGTCTGGTCGGCACCTGCTGCTTGTTACTGGCTTAAAAGCAAACATTAAAAGGAGCTGCTAATCAGTGAAGAATGATTAAAAAGAAAGAAAAGAAGGAAAAAAAAGGGTGCTGTCCCAAGCTCTGCCTGCCTTCTTCATCTGAGCTCTGACGTGGTCAGGGACAGTGGTCACAGCTCCTGATGGGTGGGAGACCTGTAGGCACTTGGGGCTGAGTTTTGGAGTGCCAGGAGGACACCTGGAATATCTGCAGTTGTCTGCCATGCAGCTCAGCACATCTGCAGGTCATCCCTTGCAGGCTGTGCTGCTGCCTCAGAGCTTCCCCTCACTTGTTAGTGCTGGGAGAAGTGGTGTCTTGAGCCTGTGATGCTTGAAAATGGATCACAGGGCTGAACTTGGCACTTAGTGGTTGTCCCTGGGAGGTTTCTGTACATGGACCTGCCACGTGGAGGAGCTTTGGACCAAGCAGGAAGAATCAGCACTTGCTGGTTTGATTTTTAGGCCTGTAAATTCACTATATGTCTCTGCTTCACCTCTTCCCCAAAACAGTTAAATGCTGCTTGCCTTGGATGATGCCTTCATTTGGCATTTAAACACAGCTTGGAAGCTGCCCCTTAAGGATGGATTTCAGTGCCAAATTTGCCAGAAGAAGAAAAAAAAAAATTCTATGGATTAAATGCCTATTTGATTGCCTGTAACTGATATTTTAAGTTCATATTTCAGCAAATAGTTTTCTCTGAGTGTTGTTTCTCATGATTCAACCACTCGTCTGATCCCACCACAGTCTGTGAGACTGCAGAGCAGCTCAAGATCCTCCTTCTCTTCCCCTTCCCTCTCTAAAGCATTTTTGGACCTCAGTGATTGATCAGGTGCCTTTAATTTCCTCCCACATGGAGAGGGTCTTTCCCAAGGTGCTTCCCATAACAGTGCTGTGAGCAGAATAGAGGGAATGAGGCTGATCAGGGCAACATTTGGAATTCGAGAAGGACAAGCTCAGTTCTTTGGCACAAACTCAGTTCCACTTTACCAGTTCCAGTCCTTGAGAGCTGGCATTTCAGAGATGTAAAAAAAAAAAAAAAAAGAAACAAAAAGAAGACCTTTATGAGCCTATGTGAATTAAAAAAACTCCAGATTACTCTTCCCTGCTGGGTTTCCACTGGCACAAGGGCTGGGAAGAATGCTTTTTCCCTTGGATTCAAGTCACAGTCCATTGTCACAGTCATGGTGGGACGGGGAACAAACTGCAAGTGGAACAGAAGTAGGAAAAAGGAATATTTTCTGTGCTCTGTCAGAAAGCAGAGAAAGGAGTAGAAGGTTGGGCTGCTCCTGCTGTTGCAAAGCAAAGCACTTCGCCTGGGAAAAGGTTGGCTTTGATTTGAAAACTGGTCTTTTCTTGGGTTCTTGGAGGTGCAATTTGGGGTTCACTGTGTAAGAACTAGGATTCTGAGTGGCAGCTTCTCCCAGAAAATACAGAGGTGCATGGTTGGTTTAGTTGTGTTATTTTTGTTGTACAAGCTTTGAGTAGCAGGTTGATAGCTGTGGCTTTAGGGAAGGTGCTCACACTTGTAAACTAACTTGGTAGGAATCTGTGAGTTGGGGCAAATGGATGTTTACTCCCTTGAATCTAAAATTATGTCACTTCTGTTGTATTTTCAATCCAAGAAAATGATGACAAGTGATGCTGAAGGAACTGAAATTTAAATTGAATTTCCGTGGCACTGGATGATGCAGCTCAGTTGGAAGTCCTTCAGAAAAGGGCAATTCTTGGATTTGCTCAGTTCCAGCTTTCTCTGGGAGCTGGGAGCAGGGCCAGAGTCCTGTCCATCCCACTGGCCAGTCTCTCTGCCCTTTAGGAGCTGGCTCAGCCTGACTTTGGAGCCAGCAGTGTGTCCAGGTTTCATTCACTCCTGAACTGGGTTGGATTTGAGCTGCTTGACCTGAAGGTGAACTTACTCCTGAAATCTTTCCCAGGAGTCATTTATTTCTTCTCCTCTCCAAACAACCCAAAGCCTGAGCTGCAGCAAGAGCCACTGATGTAGAAAGTTCACATCTAAAAATAGCTTATGGTGTAGAGATAAATTGTTTCCTGATTAACACTTCATTTAAATAATTTGGTGCTATTAAATTTCCTTTAAAATGGTGACTGTACAGTATGTGAAGAATCCCAAAATGTGTTAGTTCCAGGGCCATCGTTAAGTGTGCTGAAGATTGTTATCTGCTAACTGCTTGTGACATTTCAGATGCTGCAAGAGCAGCAGCTCCACGTTCTTATCACTGTGAGGTTCCTGGCTGTTATTAATTGTGATCATCTATCAAATCCTCAGTGTTTTTTGCAGATCACGTAATAACCTTTTTTAATTGGGGGGTCATTGTGAGGATTCAGATGTTATGTCAGGCTGAGGATGACTAAAAACATCTATCAAGCCAAGAGCTCACTCGTGTGGGCAGTTTTCCAAAGCCTGTGGATCTTGGGTGCCTTTGCAAATAAATGCCAAACCAAGTCCTAAACTCTGGAATCTGCTCTGAATTCCCTACTTGGAGGTGGCTGGAGATGACCTGGTGTGGTTCCCACAAGGCCAGGGGTTGGTTGTTGGGAGTTATTTGTCACTGATCCTGGAGTGGGGCGAGGGACGTGAGGTGACTTTGAGCGAATCATTTTGACGCGTTTGCCACAGATCACAAATGCAAGTTTGTGACTCGCTTTTGTCATTAATCACCCCGGTCAATTTTCCATCTGGGTGGCTTTGCTGTTGGTTCAGTGATATACAGCTGGTATACAACGGGAAGGAGAAGTTGGCAGTTTGCTTGTTTCAAGGGGGAAAGGCCCAATTCCAAGTGCATCCGAGATTTCCCTTTCATCCCACTAGAGGGGGATCCCTCAAGGTCATTTTCTCTGGCTCCTTTGGACTAGGATTTGCCCTTTCCAGAACTAGAGGAATACAGACTTTCACTGTTAGCACCCTATATTCCTTAATAATGGGAGAAGAGGAGCAGGGCATATACTGGCAACAATGAAATAAATATTTGATGAAATAACTGCGTTAGTTAAATATTGAGAAAAATTAGTTTGCTGAGATTTTTCTCTTCAGGGGAAAAAAAAAACCCAAGCTGTCTGAGGATCCTTTCTCGAGGTGGGCAAATGCCCAGTGATGATGAGGTGGATAAAGGGCAGGAATGTGTCGTGGAGCTTCAGGCAGGTGACTGGAGCTCACAGCCAGTGCCTCTTTCCCTCTGGATGATTTTCATGCCTCCGTGGTGCCATATCCTGGATAAAATCCCAGATCTGCCTTGTCCACCCGGTGAAATCCTGGTGTTTTGACAGTCACACGGCGCAGCACGAGCTGCTTGGATGTTCAGACCTTTGCAGGATTGTCTGTGCTTTTCCCCTCGTGATTTTAAGATATTAAAGCCATCGGGAGGGTTGAAGCTGATTTACGAAACGGGGGAGGAAAAAAAAAAAATTCACAAATGTGTTTGGAGTATTGAACTGCCGTTGACATCTAAAGTCCCAACCATGCTGTTTTCCTCCACACTCCAGCAATCAGGACATCCAGCAAACCCATAAAAAACCAAACTAATAGCATGAATATTCAGTGACCTAGAATACTAATTATCGTCATGAATATTAATGTGATCGGACTTGCTTTTTCCTCTTCTCTTTCTCTCTGGCTCGGGATTTTTTTTTTTCCCCTCTATT
>VYXD01012918.1:319509-334746 GCA_013397195.1 Hylia prasina
TGCTTTTTTTTTTAATTTTTTTTTTTTTTTTCCCCCCACTCAGCCGGCTCTAAAGATGGACCATAATGAGAGCATTTAAGAGAGAGAGCGCTCTCCGCTGTGACAGGGACCGGGGTAATAAGGAGAGCTTGATTAACGTGGTGCACTTGGGGGAGAGATGAGAAGATTCACGTGGGCCTGTTGTGGGGGAGGCAATGAGGCACCGGCGGCTGTGTTGCTGCTCCCTCAGATTAATGAGGCCTAAGAGTGCATTAGGAACAGTGACAAAGGTTTGATCTAATGGGCTCAGTCATTTTTCCTTTGAGTGACAGACGCACAGAAGTAATTGGCTGTGCAGAATGGCAGCTCATTGGCAGTACTTAAGGATACATTATCCCCGTTGTGTGGCCCGCAGAGGCTGTTTATCAAAACTGCTCACACTGCAGACATGCATTCACTTAGCTGCTGTTACAGTGGCAATAGCTATTAAAAAAAAAAAAGGGAAAAAAGTCATCTTGCATTTGTATCTATTGTCTCTTTTGCGAAAATAAAGTTTCTTTGTTCTGTTTCCTGAAGAGGTGGGGAATGCCAGCAGTGGTCCCTCCCCACCCCAGGAGGCTCTGGCCGGGTTTGGGGAGGGCTGGAGCTCTGGGAAGCTCCCAAAGTTAGCCCAGTCCATCTCTGCATCCCAATCCAGCACACAGGTAGGACCTGCCACCCCCTCTCCAATTCCATTATTAATCATTTCCACAGACAGTCGAAGGAATTGGGAAGCATTTTACATCCTTTGCCTCAGGGCCCTGCACATGCTCTGGCTGTACCTACCTCGGTATGATTTGGATCTCTGCTGTTATTTTTCCCAAAGTTAAATCCACGATTCCTGTCAGGATTCACAGGCAAGTAAGAACGACACAAAGCAGAGTTTTTGCCAGCAAAACACTCACCTCTGGCTCTTAAAGCTGCAGTCCCTGAAAAACGAGATAACCTCAATCAGGACTTGCCCAGAAAGCCAAGCACGTCTTGTTTATTACTGTTATTTGTTAAAAGCACAGAAAAATAATAATAATAATAATATGCCTGTCGAAAGGAAAGCGGGCTTTGATCCCAGCAGAATAAATAGTCGGGGATCTTGAGCAGAAGCCCGCAGTGAAGATCTTGGGTTTAACTTCCTTTTAGAAGAGATGTCTCCTCTGATGACTTAATTTTCCTCCACACTTGCTGTGTTGCTTTGGCATGCTCTGAGAATAATAGCTTTCCTCGTTATACTCCCAGCACCACGTCCTTCACTGCCAGGATATTTCTTGGCACTGCCTTGTTTGTTCATTAGTACTGACCCTGCTCGGTTTGTGCGCTGCTAATCGAGCCCAGTTCAGCAGGGATGGAGATGGAAGAGCTTCCTCTAGGAATAGCAGCTTGTCCTTAGGAATTTTGTTCAGTGGGTAAATGCTTCTGGAAAAAAAGAAGTCTTACAACGAAGTAAAACTCAAAGGCGAGTTTGCTGCTGCAGTGTTGGAAGTGATGGTCAGCGTGTTGAGGGAGAGTTCCAGTGCTGGAACCGGAGTGGTTTGGAAAGATTTTTGTCACAGAGTCACGATGGTTCGGGTTGGAAGGGACCTGAAAGATGACCTATTTCCAACCCTCCCTCCCTCTCACTTGTTCTTGTTTGATGTGTGAAGAACCTCAGGTGATTTGAGGCACTTGATAAAGCTAGGGCAGAGACCATGTGCTGCTTGCGTGCTGCCATGGGGGTGGAACAGAATCCATGGCAATACTTGAGGGAATTTTACCCCCCTCAAGAACCTGGCTATGAAATTTAGAGCACTTCAGCTCCCACAGTCTCCTCAGAACGTGGCCAGACACCTGGGCAAGGCCTGGACACCTGGGAGAGGCAAGGAGCTGTAAGTAGCTGTTTCCCCAGCTTTCAGTGCAGCACACGGTCTCCAGAGAGGGCACAGAAAGCGGGATGCACCTGGGAAAGATGGATGCTGAGGCAAAAAAACTAAGAGAACCCAGGAGAGCCATCCCCAAATGTTCCTGATCCCAAGGTTCCTATCTGTAGGTGAAGGAGAGGCAGGAAGCATAGCTGGGGTGGTCAGACACTTCTCAGGAAAGCTTTGTCCACTGGAAAGGTTTCTGCACAACTCTGGGGATTCACTCTGAGCATGATGCAGAGCTGAGGGTGGGAAGGGAATGCTTCCCATCTTTCTGCAGCCAGCAACGGGGCTTCTCCCTTTCTCTTTCACCCTGAAGAGGCTCAAGGGAGCAGTGCTGGGTGTGGGTTTGGAAGGGGCATCCACGGCCAATCTAACCTACTTGACAGTGCCTGCTGCTGAATTAGAGGGCATTTCAAGAATAGCCAGAATTCCTGCAACACGAATTGACCCAACATGATTTGAAACAATTAACCCTCTGATATCAAGAGTCAGGATTTCCTGACCCACAACTCTAATGTATTTTTCATTAGTTCTAACAGCTGGTGAGCACAACCCTCTGGCCTTAAGAGGTTTATTTTATTTTCTTCTCTTTTTCTTTTTTTTTTTTTTTTTTGGAAGAGAGAAGCTGGTCATGAACATGAGGAGCTTGGCACAGATGAAACATGGTGAAAGCAGAGCAGTAGGGCTGCAGTTTGTCTGATTCAGTCTTTCTGTGCAGCCCCCTGCGAGTCTCACACGCTGCTGCTTCATGGAAAAATGCAGTTCTGCTTCACAACTCCTGCCCTGACTGCTCATCTCATATTTCCAGGAGTATATTAGTTGCACTTGTGAATGTAACTTCTGGTGGCTGCTTTGTTTGGAGGAATTCACAGATGTGTCTGCAGTGGGGAATGGAAGTCATTTGTGCCCAGTATCGTTTTTGTCACTTGAATCTCATTTCTCAGGGTCTACTTGTGAATTATATTCGTTCTGCATTTGTAATTAGTGGGTGGTATAGTTGGTGAAGGCTTGAAATGATGTGGCTGTTCCAGTAACCTGTGATGATTCACAGGATTATTAAGTTAAAAACCAGCAAAAGAGGAATTGCAGACATGCTGTCCCTCATACTGATCCATTACAGGAGCAAACATAACCAAAACCATGAGTGGTTTATTTTAGGACAAGTCACTGCATATGTGTAAGACAGCATTTCTTTTAGCCTTAATTGCATCTTTTATTACAGTTTTTACAACAGACCTTTTACCTTTTTGGCTTTTACCTGCTAGACGCACACTGTTCACATCTTGTCCTGTCCCGTGTTTGTGTGAATCCTGGTTGTTTTCGTTCCATTTCCAAGTCTTGCATTTCTGCCCTGTTATTTTGGAAATCCAGGAGGGCTGCATGTGAGGAGCCAGAGTGACTCTCTTCTTCTCCCTCAGCTTCTCCACACGCAGGCACTCCTCGGCTTAATTCCTCTTGCCTCCACCTGCTCTTGGCAGCGATTTACACTGAGTAAATGGGTATTTAAATGGGATTTTGTGTGAGCACGCTCACTTTTCTTAGGGGCTCCTCTGCTGAGCAGTGGCCGAACCTGGAAGTTACCTTGAATCTTAATTTGGATAGGTTGTGTGGGGCTTAATTGTTTGAACGTTTTGTAAGCGCGGCCGTAACGGGGTGTTTCATAACATCAGAAAAGATAGTTTTAATAAAGCTGTCTAGAGCTAGAAAGAGGAACTCTTTCTTTGATGCTCCTTTGGTAGATGAAAACATTTTTGTTCAATAGGAGACCGGCATCTTTTTTTTTTGCTCATTTGAGACAAGTTCTGGCAACATACTGATATTCATTCAAATATAAATGCCATATTCCCTTTGAAATGCAAATTGTTTAAAGAAAAATAGCATATGGTAGAGGTAAGTACCTTTTCAAATCAGCTTCCACACTTTAGGGATGTGAGTACAGCTAAAATTATTCTTTGGAAAGAATCTGGAGCCTTTGACACATTGAAGCTTGAACTAATCAAGGCTTCCCAGTAAGCATATACACATATCCATATCAAGGAAACAGTGCTGAGAATACATGGATTAGCATAGTAATTTAACTGCCCCCTGCTAATCAACTTAAGCAACCAGCTGATGCATGTAGGATGCATTTGAAGTGGCAACTCTTTCACAGCTCCAGTGTGGGCCAGGTAGCAGGCCAGGAGCTTGGGGTGGATGTGAAGATGGGTGTCTGTCCGTGGATGGGGGGACAAGAGGTGCAGGATGGAGCTGCTTCATGTGCATAACCCAACATCCAGGCTTTTCTTTTCATGGATTAGAGAACCATGGAATGGTGTGGGTTGGAAGGACCCTTCAATCTCATCTGGTCCAACCCCCCTGCCATGGGTAGGGACATCTTCAGCATTTCCACTGAGTACTGCTGGCCTCCTCTTTTTCACTGTCCCTTGCTTGTCTGCTGAAGGTCTGAGGTGGATGCTGCTCTTGAGGCTTTATCCATGAGGAAAGTTAAAGGACTTTTGCCAGCTCTGGTTTGGGGTTTCCCCACTGTAGATGGGAAAGCTGTAGGACCGTGTTGGAGAAGCTCTGTGTGGCACACACAGCATGCAAGAGCAGCAGTCCTTGTTTTGGGATGGCAGCATTAGTGCCTAGTGTGGGATTCATGTCCTGCAGTTGGACTGAGAAGTGGAAAAATTAGCACTGGATTGGAAAATAATGATTTTTAAATAAGGTTCCGAGTAACAAGTTTGTGCTAGAGCTGAACACATTGAGGAGGGGGACAGGAGAAAATAAAGGCTCACTATTTTCTATAGTCTGGCCCTTCTGATACCTACTCATGGATTCTGGCTCAATGGTCTGATATGTCATGAAAATACACACCTTGCAGCCCCTGGACAAAGTGGGATTGAATCCTGAATAAATAGTATCATAGAGGTTGCAGGATAAAGGTTACCAGGCTATGGCAGTAGGAAAGAGGGAGCTGGGCTGGGTTCATCACAGTTCACTGAAGTGTCACATGAATGCTCTTGGCACCTGTTTTGTGCTAGCAGCCCACACCTTTGAGAGGGGTGCTGTGGAAGAATTCTTCTTTGGGTCCCAGAATAAGTCACTTCTGAGCAGGTTCATGTCCCAGCGTGGAGTTGGAGTTTCCTCAGATGGCACTGAGGTGAGAGCAGAGCTTTTGGTACTGCCATGGTGGCATAGAAATCTTGGTGTTCTCTTCTCAAGGTTTTGGTTTTGCATCGTGGTTAGAAGGGGATTGGATGCTTGTGTTCAAAAACTCGTGGACAAGCTGGAAGATGTCAACATAAAAATATCACTGCTTGTGTTGTGTCTATGTCAGCCTAAATCTCAAGTTTGTAGAACCCACGTGGTCTCAAACTCTGGCCACTCACATCAGCCATTCCCATTAATTTGGTGGATCATCAAAATAATTTGTGAATAGTCATAGTTTTTCTGGATTGTGAAAACCAGAGGAAAAGGGGATTTCAAAGCGAGCATCTCAGAAGCTGATTTGAAAAAAAGAGATTTCTTTTAAGACAGCACAACTATTGTCAGCTCATGTTTTCATTTTCTGTTGTGGTTTTAAAATAGTGAATAACAATTTAGTCCTTTGCTCGGTAGTCTCATGCCTTGGGAGGTCCCAACACGGTTCCAAAACTCACCTTGGACTTTGCACAATTAAACAAATGAGTTTATCTGTCTGTATTTCATGTCTGCAAAGCAGGGATTGCCCGGCAGAAGTTCTTGAGGGCTGTGTAACTACATTGAAGACACAGACACTCTGATGGATCTGTGTTAAGGACTGAAGAGGAGATTTTGTCTTGGGAAAGGGGAGGAGAGAAAGGGACAATTATGCCAACTCTAATAAACACAAAGTAGTTCACTAAGCTCTGCTGTCTTCCCAAAGGCTGCTCTGGGAAAAGACATAATGATAGAACTGGGAGTCAGGAGATCTGGGTTTTATTTTCAAGTCTGCCACAATCTTCCTTTGTGGCCCTGGGTCATTTAACCTCTGAAAAATGGGGGAAATGATAGCAGATAATTAACAACCTCACAGGAGCATTGAAAATTAATTCATTAATTTTTCTGAACTCATCAGTAGAAGGTGCAATGGAAATGCAAAGTGTGAGGGTACGTTGTAATATTGCATCTGTTCCTTTCCCTTTGCATGTGTTTTTTAAGAGTATTCTTCAATCCATAGAGGACCTGTAGGGCACCTTTAGAGAGCCTGCCATCAGGAATGAAACTGGCACTGTAAATTCTTTGTGGCCTTATGATATGCAAGGCCCGTGCTAGGGATGGAATAAAATGTGCTCAGAACCCAAAACCATGGAGCAGGTTTTGGCCCAGAGCAAGTTGTAAGTAAGACCATCAGAAACCTGAGTTTCTGGAAAGGTTTTGAGTGTTTCTGCTCTACAGTGTATTCAACCAGATCCCACTTGTCCTGTTTTGTGGTGAGAAACCTGTCCCTGTCACTCCCCTTCTCACACAGCTCCCAGCATTTCAATATCCTGGGCCTCAGTGATGGTGAAAACACAGAGGTTGTTTCCTGGGTAAAGACTGTTCTTTGTGTCACATTCCTGGGACCAGCCCAGGAATGATACTTGTAGGCAGTCCAATGTCTGCTTTGTGTCATGATGGTGACACAAAGATTAAGATTTAAGATTAATTTAAGATTAAATATCCAAAAAAGTTATATTTTTTTTTCCCCCAAAAAATCTGAGTGCTGGCAGTCATTTGCTCCCCATCAGTGTGTTCTTGGGGGACACACCTGTGTGTGGTTTTTAGGAATAAATTGATTTTCTGTGCGTAGTCTAACAAGCAGAGAAGCTCCAGAGAGTGTGCCTGGTGGCAAGGTGGTGGAATATCGTGTTTCCCAGAAGGTGAACGATCAGAATGAGGTGGTACCATGAAAAATTTGGCATTTTTGTCTTCCTGGCTGGATTTGAGCAGCTCTCAGGACTCTCAGCTCCAGCGCTTTCAGGGAGGGTCGTTGCGTGGGTGAAGTAACCCCTGCTCCCGCTCTTGCTGAGACACCCCCATCCATCCTGATGCAAAATCCCCTTTTGTCCTCTCTTATTGACACGATTTGTTTTCCCTTTGTGCCTAGGGAACGTGACTACTAGCACATCTGTGTCTCAGATGGCCAGTGGGATCAGTCTGGTGTCCTTCAACAGCCGCCCGGACGGTATGCACCAGCGCTCCTACTCGGTCTCCAGTGCAGATCAGTGGAGCGAGGCCACAGTCATTGCCAACTCTGGCATTAGCAGTGGTAAGAAACCTGCAGCTGGTGGAGGGGGGTGAGCGGGGAGTTTGGTGCTCTTGATTGTTTTCCAAAGGGAAAAAAAAAAAAAAAAAACCCCCCCAAAAAAAAAAAAAGTGAAATGATGCCCGCCCCGTTGTGATGTTGGGTGCGGCGTTCTGAGGGAAAAATTGGAGTCAGGAGAAAGGGGAATGGATCAGTGCAGTCCTTTTTTTGTGAGGGCACGGAGTGACAGGGCAAGGGGGAATGGTTTCAAATGAAAGAGAGGAGGTTTAGCTTGGATATTAGGGACAAATCTTTCCCTGAGAGGGTGGTGAGGCCCTGCAGAGGTTGCCCAGAGAAGCCGTGGCTGCCTTGGAAGTGTCCAAGACCAGGCTGGGTGGGACTTGGAGCAACCTGAAATAATTCTGTGATTCCTTTTCCAACATGAAGGGCTAATGGAGTTACAATACTGCTTAATTCTAATTTCAGGTACATAATCATAGGGTCCCAGAATGGTCTGGGTTGGAGGAGACCTTTAAGCCCATCTTCCCCTGCCGTGGGTAGGGTCACCTTCCACTATCCCAGGTTGCTCCAAGCTCAGTCAAGCCTGACCTTGGACACTCCCAGGGATGGAGCAGCCACATAGTGTGTGTTGTTTCCTTGATACTCAGATTCCTTGCCCTGTGTGATGGGTATTAGCAGTCAACAACCCTCCAGATATTCTCCGCCGCGTGTCCTTTCTCTGCTGTGCTCTTGCTCCATTGCCTGCACGCTCCTGGCACAGTCTTAGTGTTTCCTCTGTGGAGAATTCAACAGCAATAAAAGGAGCAGACACTATTCCTGGTGGTGTTTTGGAATTATGAGATTGTAGCAATAATTGTTTTTAAAGGGTAGATGTGATATTTGCTATCAGACCATGGTGAATAGGTCAGGAGAAAGGGGAGGAATACTGTTTCTGATGGCTGCCCCTAAAATGGGAACAGTTAGGGGAATATGGGAACTATTTCACATGTCCCATATATATCTCTGTGTCTGTATGAGGTCTGAATCTGAGTATAGCCTTGAGACCATCTCTGGGTTTTCCAGCAGCCCTCAGGTCAGGTTTTTAGTTCCACCTTAGGAGGACAGAGGGTTTTAAATCATGATCACCCTGTTTCAGAGTGGCATTAACTATCAAGTCCATACCTACCAACGCACAGACTTTTTTCTGGAGCTGTAAACATGGGGGCAGCACCTTCAGGAGAATTTGCATTAAAATGATCCAGATTTTGCCTGAGAATTTTCTTGCAGGAAGGCTGGGATGTTTTGAAGCAGCAGAGTGAAATGTTTCAGCCCTGTTCTCCTCTGTGTCCACCCAGCTCACCCACTCCTGGTTAAGATTTTAGGGGAGGCAGCATTACCCTGCATGGATGCTGAGTTGGTTTCTCACTTAAAATCCAATCTCTTCTGCTTCTTTTTCCTGAGCTGCTTTGTCATTTTAATCCACCCCAACTCCCCTTCCCTTCCAGAAGGTTAGACCAAAGTTTGGGCTTTTTGTGCCTTTAATGCTGTAGCTTTTCTGAGGCAAGATGAAGAATGTTGGGTGCTGGCTCTAGGAAGAAAGCAGGAGCTGTAGGCTGCAGTGCTGTGCCCCTTTACACCCCTGCAGGCAGGTGAGCAGGTGCCATCCCCCATGCCAGATGGCCCAAATGAGGCTGCAAGGGAGAAAAACCTTCAGAATTCAGTGAACTCTTACAAGCAGAGTGGAAATAGAATCTTAAAAAGTGGAAATAGAATCTTAAAAAGTAGAAATAGCACCTAAATTCCTGCCTTTTGCCATCCCCTTGGCTTCAAAATGCTGGAGTTGCTGGACTTGCCTTTTGCTCCTGCTGCTGATCCCGAGCTGGTTTGCAATTTTTGCAATTCCTGGCGAGGGGAACCTTTTCCCCCACCCCAGATCTGCACTCCTCCATATGTGCATATAACTTTTTCTGGCTTGACATTCATATGGGATTACTTCTGGTTCAAAAGAGAAGACAGCCAGAATTACCTGTGAAATACCTATTTTGAAATTGCAGGTGACTGCTGGGTACTTGTGTATATAAGCTGAGCTGGAATAATTTTTTGCAGAGGTTCTAATATTTAAAGAAAACATTTAAGAGGTTGGTTTTTTTTATAATTATGGAGGGAAAATTGGATTAAAAACAAGTTTTAGGCAACTAAGGGTCAGCAGACTCAGAAGTGTTGTGCTAGAACAACTACAGAACCCCAAGAATAATTGATTGCTCTGAGTGTATCATCCTTGGCTAAGCTCAGAGATGTGTCCTTTATGTTGGCAAGTTGACGCATGAAAAACCCTTTTTAATTTCTGGGGGTTTTTTCTCCATTAAAAGATTTTTGAATTTTAGTCATAAAAAGCTAATACTGTGAAAGCAGCAGGTATGGCAAGAAGCTAAGCATCTTTTGGAATTCAAATGCCAGTGTACTGGAGAATATGCCTGCTTATTGTCACGTGGTTTTATTGTAGACAAAATAACATATTGGGATTCAATTTTTCTCTGCACCTTTTTTCACATTAAATTAATACTTTGTGTGGCTCCAGAGAACTTTTCAAAGTCTTCCAAACCAGACCTTTGGTTTCCTGGGGCTTCTGTCTTTCAAGCAGCTGTGAACATCTCCTAATTAGATAAATTACTTTGTAGTGGGCAGAGCCACAAAACAGGAGGTGCTGGTTAAATTAAAGGGGAAAAATGGAAAAATCCATTCTCTGAAATGGAATGCCCCACTGCTTTATGACTATTACTGTTGTAAGGTTTTACATTTAAGTACCTGAGGTTTAAAATTAAATGTCTAATATAATTTGGCGCCGGTAACATGAAGCCCGCGACTGCCCCGGGAGAAAAATCTCGACAGCTTAGTTTGGTGTTTCAAATTGCTGCGTGCTGGATAGTGAGCAGCTCGTGCTGCTGGCTCACTATTTAGCTCACTCCCACCTGCTGTTCAGCATCATTTCCAATGCAGGAACATATTTGCCTTAAAAACTCCTGAAATTTCAAAAGGCTGTTCCAGCAGCACATGAAAAATTAATTCTTTTTTGCCTTTTTTCCTCTTTTCCTCCTCCCCCCCCAGCCCCCTTCTCCTCCATACTCTTGTAAGTGCTTGACAGAAGTAATTTTAGCAGCGAGAGAGAATAAAACTGGGGGCAGTAAATCCCTGTCCAGGAACCTCTTGTGTAGATTCTTTATGGACCCAGAATTGATCTGCGTGTCAGATCCTGATGTAGTTTCGACTGTTTATCACCCTAATGGTGGTAGAGAGACCATGAACATCAACTTATAATCCCCCATGAAAGAAATTGGTGTTTGCAGTCAATGAAGGAGCAGCTCAGCTTTATTGATAGATTTGGAGCAATTACTGCTGCTCCAGCTATTGGCCCAGAGGTTTTCCTGGATCCCACTGGAAGCCTGCGATGTTTTTTCCTCTGATAAATCTTCTCCTTGATGGTTTGGGTTTTTTTTGTCACCCAGAGTTATCTGTAGTTGCTCATTGCTGGGGAGCAGGAGGGTTTCTGGTCTCACGGGAGACATTTGTGATCCGTTTGGGTGTTAAAGTTCTGTTCTGGGTTGTACATCCCACAATTCCTCCTCTGTAAATCCGGCTCTTATTTCCATAAAATCACAATTTTTTTACAGTTGGAAAAGCCCTCTAATATCAAGTCCTACCCTTAACCCAGCACTGCCAAGCAATTTGTGCATCTGTGAAGAACCTGACAGACAGACCCCCCGCCCCCAGTTTGGGGGTCTGAACCCCATCAGAAGTTTTTGTGGTGCCAGGAACCACAGGCAGCCTCCTCGCAAAAGTGAGGTCTGTGAGATGTCACTCTGAGAGGACCAAGGATGTCATTTCCTACCTGGGGATGAAGCAGCAGCAGCTTGGTTCGTTCTCCTTTTAAATGTCCTGTTTTATCATTTGGCTTCTGTACCCTGAGACCATCAGAGGGGAGGATTCAGCATTCAGCTCTTCTGACAGAGCCCTGCAAACAGCACTTTGCATGGGGCAGGCATTTCTCGTTCTCTGGACTTGTAAATTGTCATTTGAATTCCAGCATGATGTAAAATTCTGCCATAAATCAAATATCTGTTTAAATATCATCCACTTAGGCTTTATCACTGTACAATTGCTTGTACGGGCCATTGGAGCTCGGCTGTAATTTATGGAAGTTGTAATACCCGATGTCTTCTGAGTTTCTAACAGTTTGGTGTTAGGGTTTATTAATGTGAAATTGAGTTCTCACTGTGCCATGGGGTGTGAGAGGTCGCTGGAGTGTTGATGTTAATGCAGACCTTGCAACTTGCCTTACTTGTCTGATCCTAAGTGCTGGGAATGATTAAATGATGCAACCTTCTGCTCTGCCTTGGAAAAGGAAATGGGTCAGCTTGCATCTGACATCAGAAAATACCGTGTAGAGCTGTTGGAATTCCATAGGCAAGTTCTTGACCAGGATCAATTATGTAATTTCAGATAGATTCATAGAATTTTAGAATTGTTTTGGTCGAAAGAGTTTTTTCCTCCTTTTTAAATATGGAAATTGTGACTGAAAAGCAAATATAGAAATCTAGATTTATTTTCTCTCTCTCTTTTTTTTTTTTTTTTCCCCTAGCTGCTTTAGAGCTACTCTGGGATTTTCTGTAGTTCTTACTACTCAATATAATAAAATTCACCATGTATAATAAATATATCCACGTAGTTTACATTATCTTACATAAGAGAGGAAAGAGAACATTCTTCTACTTTTCATACCTTTTTGTGATCCATGAATTGCTTTTGGCAAAATATTTCCAGGGAGAAACTACTGCAGTTCAGCAGGGTAAACTCTGCTAACAACAACTTATTATTGCTTTCTCAACATGCCTTGAGGAAACTTGGGTTATAAAGCATTACTTTTTAACAATTTCTGGCAAACCATCCCCTTTCAGCATGAGATTGTGTACTGAGAAAATACTGAAATTGTATTCAGAAATACTGATTGTATTCAGATTTACCTGGCATTCTTGACAGGCTCTCACCTGAAATAGCCCAGTCAGCCAGAAGTACTAAAAAATTCTGTGTGGCAATGTCTGAGGAAAGAGGAAACTGGTGATTTTTTGGATTTGCTGATCCTGCAGGACTTGAGATTTCAACCTGGTTTTAGTTCAGGCAAGGGACAACGGGGTTTTGCAACCTGCAGCTCCCCAAAGTAAGGCCTGGAGGGCAATGGTGATAAATAAGTGCTCTGGAAAGGGGTTTGGAGCATGGATCCAGCTGCTGCTGTCTGCCTGGGATTTTTAGGAATGTGCAAGCCTCTGCAAGCAGCAGGACCCAGTGCTTTCCCCTTCTGTTCTGCAGACTAGAGGGATATCAGCTGAATGGGAAACTTTGGGGTCGCCACCCCTGGAAGTGTTAAAAAATAAAGTGTGACACTTAGGAACACATTTCAGTGCTGGGTTAGGGTTTGCACCCAAGGGTCTCAGAGGGCTTTTCCCACCTGAATTATCCTGTGGATCTGTGCCTTTCTCCTGCCCATCCAGGCTGTGGCAGAGGAGGCACATGAAAGAGTGAAAGATCTGAAAAGCAGCTCTTTGCTTTGTGTCTGTGGTGGCACCCAAGAGCCCTCTGAGGTTTAAACTTTGCCATGATGTTGGTTTAGGGAGGACTCTGAGTCCGTGGGCATTTCTGCACAGCTTGGCTTAGTTTCAGCTGCTCCTGTGTTTATCTAGTGCTGCTGTTTGAATCCTGAGCTGCGTTTTTGCAATTCTCCAGCTGCTTTTCTTGTTGAAGATCCTCTTCTTTCTGCTCTCCCTCTGATTTAAACACAAAGAATTGTTGCATTCAGCAATTAAATCCTGCTCTTGATTCCAAGAAACATGAGTTTGCATCCTCAGGTAATTTGACATTGGCAACCTGATGCTGATCTTAATGTTGCTCACAGCCTGGAGTGCCAAATGTCTGTCAGTAAATTGTTCATGGGACTAAATTAACTTTTAGACTGAACTGTAAAGCTCTGGATTTTTCCAAGTGCTAGTTCCCAGCATTTACTTACGGATGTTTAAATACATATTTTGCATTTAGTTTGGCTTAGGATTTACACTGAAGTAAAAATGCATTGCTGATGTTGATTAATCTGATTGGATTGTCTGGCAGTGTTCAGTAAATCAGTGCTTTTTGTGCCTGTAGCTGGGCTTGGTCGTCACACCTTCTCTGTTATCCCCACTCAGGAGAAAAGAAAGAGGGAAAAAACCCCCAAGCCAAAGCACTTTATTTATGCTTGGAATTTAAGCTTTAACCTGACAGAACAGTGAGGAGAGTGAATGTTGTCTTCATCAGCTCTTCAAGCCCGTCCAAGAAACACTTTCCAAAAGTCAGGGCTTCTCAAGGAAGGAAGCTGGAGGCCCAGCATGGTTCTGTGTAGCTCTGACATTTGGCATTTGACAGATGCAGCTCTTAGAAGTCTGCAAAACGTATTCTCTTCTCTGCTTTTATATTAGAACCATCATTTCAAATCATAAAAACATTTTAATGTGAGGTTATTGAAGATATCTATCTTACTGAAGATAATCACACCTCTGGACAAGGGGAATTCTTCATCAGAGAGAGTGTCCTGTAATCTCATTTGTATTTAGAAGAGCCTAAGTTTTAAAGGTTTTTATTTTGCATGTTTGCAGTATAAGGTTGCTTTAATCTCAAATGTTTGCAGTAATTGCAAGGAATTAAATACGTGAGCTGGATTCACACAATATCCTGCAGGAGGTTATGGACTTTGGAAATAAAACCGTGTTTGCAGAGAATATTATAAATTGAGAGGCACGCTTTCAAGTAAACATAGAGGAAAGACATAATACTGCAAGAGCAGAAAGTGACATTTTACAAACTCTTCGATTCAAGTGGTGTGGCTGACAAATTTCATAAGCCCAGTGCATTCTGTATTTAAGGAGTTGATAAGGAAAACCTAGAGAGGGAAATAAATAAGCTTCCCAAATCAATGAGCTTCTATTTTTTATTTATATTTTTATCTTAGTTTAAATAAGCTAAGTTTATCTAATAATGTAAATTCTAAATTTTTTTGAAGTTTTGTAAGGGTTTAAACAGGAAGCTGAGAAAGCAAAATGTTCATGTATAGCTCCCATGGGAGCAATTCCTGATTTGAGGATTTCTTCTTTGCACATCCACACTCAGGAAGTTCCAACAGATGCTTGTAATAGTTACAATATTCTTGTTTAATGTACAGCCAGGGATGCAGTGCTGTGTTTTGTAGGGTCTAGAGGAAGAGTCTGCAAGAAACACACTTGGTGCTTTTATTCCTTCTCGGGCTTAATGAAGTTTCTGTTACACTTAAGAGCAGGGCACTTGCCCCCTCAAGCGTGGCTGTTGGCAGGCTGGGTTTCTCCCCAGCCCAGATCACAGACTGGGGGTTTTTTTTAGGGATGTTGTGTATTCCTTACCTATGGAACCCAACACTTCAAAGCTGCCTCACAGTGCACGTGGCTCGAGGAGTGAAAGAAGCCTCTGTGCCACAAACCTGGGGATTGTTGGGGGCCAGCTGGAGCTCAGAGCCCTGGCCTTCCCCTGCTGCAGGTGGGAGAGCTTCCCCTTTCAAGTGTCCCAAGCCCTTCATTTGTCACAGTTGATCTCACCCCTTCATGCAGCCCTGGCTGTGCCACCCATGAGGAGTTTTCGGTGCACTGAGGCTTCTCTGCTTTAGGGCCCCAACTTATTTATCCTAGAGCTAGAAAGAGGGCTTGATTAAACTTGAAAATTTTAAAAAAAAAAAAAGTTTGTCGATGGCACTTACGCCACCTGACACCTCTGAAAGACAGAGCTTTGTGTTTTAAGAGCTTTGCTTTTCAGCTCTGGGTCTCTGCGATAGGAAAATGTTTGATTTTGCCTTTGATTAAGAGCAGTCTTGGCGTTGCTGCCATTATTTCTCTTCCTTTCTGACACCGCTGCTCATGGCATACATTACCAGGAAAGCCTTAGCTTTTTCCTGCCTAGCATGATGCAATTAACAGCCAATTTGCTGTACAGCAATTATTCAGCTTTAATTGGAAAATGTTAATAGCGAAAGTCTCTTGATTTTTTTTTTTT